>VZSV01000032.1:5181299-5321762 GCA_013398735.1 Nothocercus julius
CCCGCCGAGGGCAGCGGCCTCGCCGAGGAGGGCCGCGGCGGCGGCGAAAGCGGAGCGGAGGAGCGGCAGCCCGCCTGTCCTCCACGTCCCGCTGGGTGATGGAAAGGGTTAGGACGAGTGCTCCCAGGGCGGGGAAGTGCCCGGGGCAGCGGGCGGCGGAAGGTGGTACTGCGGCTGCCGCTTTGGGACGGGCTGGAGAGGCAGGTGACAAGTGTCTCCACTTCCCTTGCATGTTGCCTTGTGATCTCCGCAGCGTCGGGGGATCCTGAGTGTGTGAACGTGCCGTTATTTTTATCGAAACGCTTCCTTTGGCACCTTCTCTGCTACGGGTTTTAGCATCCCTAGGTGTCTTTGCTAACTTTAGATACAGGACCGGGAAGCATCTGAAGTATCTCAGAGGAGTCGTTAGTGGAGACTCCGTTCTCATGTTCTTTGGGTTGTTTGCAGCCAAGGCTGGTTAACCAAACGCTATTACTTTTTGGCACGTGTCCTGTGGTAAAGTGTATGAACTCACTTGGTGGTGTCTTTTAAGCTCCTGTCGGCTAGATGCCCCCGTAGCCGTGAGTACAGGCTGTCACAGTGGCAGTCCTGGCTGCACACGTGCGAACCGAGTCTTCTTGCACCTCTACGGATTGTTCCTATAGCTTGTTTTAGTAGCGCAGGGTCAAGGGGGTCAGAGGACTTTGCACTGCTGATGCCCACACTTTGCTGACTCCAAATGGAGTCTGCAAGGAAATCCACGCGGCCGCTGCTCTGCAGGTTAAAGAGAAAATAACACGGCAGCAGAACACTCGTTACTACAGACCCTGTCAGTGACTCTTAAAGTTAGCCAAGCTCACTGGCAAAAAAACTCTCCTACTCCCTCTCCCGTCTAACTCTTCTCTACAAAAACTGCAGTTATGCCTGGTTATTCATGTCTCGTTTGTATAGTATATCTGCTCTTGAATGCCAAAAAAAACATTACATGTCAAAAGTGCTGGGAAGGTTACAGTGCTTCAGTGGTGATAGCCTGGAAAACGCTTATAAAATAGGTTTATACTGGGGAATCCTTCCAGGAAACTGCACTATTTAAAGTCCCGTTGAGGACATTTATGACTCCCAATTTCTTACTTTGGATCAGTAAGTAGGTGTGCCACCTAAGTGACAACTGCCAGGAACACTGTCCTTTCCATGGGAAGAAGACTGAGAAACTTTTTTTCCCCCCCACACACAGATAAAGCTGGTGACCTTCATTTGCTGCCTTCTGGGATAAGGGGCTTCTGCCTCCTTGCTTGCTGCAGCTCAGTTGGGCTGTGCTAGATCAGGGGTATTTTTCTGTTCCATTCAACTTATTAAAATGGTGTTACAGTTCTGTTCTTGTTGTGTTTGTATAGAAATGCACATGGAGAGACTGTTTTTGCCAGAAACATCAGTGACTAGGGGATCGCTAAACAATGAAGCTTCCTGTAACGGTGCTTCTAAACTGCAGGACATGACATTTTTTCTGTTTCCTGGTAAAGATTTCTGATTGAATTCAAAGTCACCTCCTTCGTCTCTTTTCCCTTATTTGTGGAGTCTTTGCTGTATCTCACTTACACCTTGTGGTAACTTAAAAAGTTGCTGTCCCTGGGGCTGTCGTGCCTTTAGGCATCACAGTAACGTGCAGGGGAAGAAACACGAGCTCACACTGGTAGATAACTTAAGTGCAAATTTGGTTAAGACCACAGTTTTGCAAGATGGTGTAAAGCATGAAGTAAATCCTTGCATCCGCCAGAATTTTCTGGAAAATGCGGTGTTCCTGCAGGCTGATTTTTAATAGCTGTTGTGTAGTTCATGCACTGAAAGGGCAAAAAGCAGGGTAGGAACTGCCCGGCCGCTGAGGAGTTAATCATCTCCATGGGAACTGATGGCAGTGTACGAGTGCAGTGTTTAGACAGACTGAACTACACGCTGGGTTATAAAACACACTGTGGGGAAGAAAGGAACTTGGCAGAAAGTTTTTATCGCTCTTGAAAGTCCTGACAAAATACCAGCTCAGAAGGGAGGAGTTAATGCAGCGAGGGCTGGAGCAAAAGAGCTTTTAAAAGGGCTCCCAAAACAATACAAGAAATGAACTAGTAGGTGGCACTCTAGGAAAGACTCCCTCTTTTTCAGGAACAGCGTATGCTGCGGGAAGCTTAGGAGTATAATGCAAACTCTTACTGTTGGTCCTTGGTGCCTCACCAGTGAATTCCCACTCTTAAATTTATACTGTTCTCCTTTAATCAGGTGTCACTAAAGAACTTCTGGATTTATTTTCTTTGCTATAGCTCATTTCAAAACAGTCCCAACTCTGCAGTCATTAAAAGGTTTTTCGACTTTACAGAAAGAGATTGTGGAAGAAACCCATTGGAAGGGGCAGGCTTTTAAGTGCCTATATCTTTTGAATGTTAAAGGGGAGGCTGTGGTTTGCTAAGGAAGCTTGGACCCCATGAGCAGCTATATGTAGTTTTTCTTCATTATTATTTTTTTTGCAGGAGCAGCAGGAACTTTTCAGTTGTCTGTTGGGTGTTGTTTTGAAGAGCAACTTCTGCATCTCCCCCCTCCCTTTCAGAAAAAAAAATGGAAGGGTTGGGGGGAAGAAATTGCAGACAGGATTTCGACAAGGTAATCTGCAAGCCAGAGAGAAAGTACTTTGTCCCTTCCACACCTCTTTTGTTTTCATCCTGTGAATATACTTCAGAATATACCTCATTATATGGCACTACTGCTAGCTGTCTATTACCTACATTTAAAGAGACTTAAACAAAAATCCCTTTCTATGGGTCGCAGTGAGGGAAGAAATGTCCATCAGTACGGATGGCTGTGGGTAGTGCCCCTCTCCCCTCCACATATCTCGCCCTTTGCGAGTTTGGAGTTGGCCGGCTTTGGGGAATGGAGGCAAGCTCGTAGAGCGCCTCGATGTAAAGGCAGCCATTCATCCCGCCGTACCCGCGGCCCTGAGCTCACGACTCTGAGCTGAGAATGTGATCTGAAAAGAGCCAGGGTCAGCAGAGGCTCGGGAAGCTTGAGAATTTGTCTGGCTCAAAGTCTAAGCCTAACGGAAAACTTGCCCTCTTTCTTTCCCTGGTGTTCTTGAATTGATCGTTCCACCTTTTCTCTAGAAGACCAAGGAGGGTGTGCAGGAATAATAAGGAGGGTCTTGTACTTGAAGGTAGGCAAATAATGTTTCAGGTTTACTGTTTCAAATTTAATGTACAATTTGGAAGAAACCTATTCCAGCAGTACATAATACCATCTTTCTATTTCTGTTGGGATGAATTCCAAAAATAAACTTAGGGGTTGTGGGTCATGATAGACCTTGTAAAAGTTGCCGGTTATATCCACTCAGAAATCAGATCTTTATTGGGGAGGTAATGATGTGGTTTAATTTTTAGATTGAACTACCCTTCAAGGCATTTTAGAAGCAAGAAACCTGAGCAGTACCCCTGTAAAGCTTTTCTTTTTTTAAAAAAAAATCACTTTGCATAGGAAGAAATTGAAGCGATTTGAAGTCTGTAAAACTAAAACAATTTACAAGTTAGAATCATGATAAGAGAGGGTGTTCCTTGCTCTGGATGCTGTCTCCTGATAGGAAGATCACCATTCTAAAGTAAATTGTCCTTCTTGGTTAAATAGAAGTAGAAACAGAAGTTGCTGGTTTTCTGTTTTGTTGGTAATCATCTACCATAAAAATAGGGCCTAATCCTACAGTAACACAGCAGTTAAGAGATCGCCTTGTGGGGTCTCAAGTTGGTTAATTCTCCAAATATTTCAATTAAAAAAGCATAGTGGAAATGAGTGTTTGGAATATGTAGGGCTGCATGTTATATAAGGCTGCTCTGGTATCCCATTACTCCTGTACATGCTTACTCCAGATTTCCTTCAGGAAGTAACTCCACCAAGACCTCCGTGCCAGCCGACAGCCAGATGTTCTGCCCAGCAGCCCTGGAGCTGCTTGCTCTGGGCAGACATATCTGTCATTCCTGTTTTCTTGGCTGATTTTCCACCTGTTGTTGAGAATTCTCCACCTGGCAACTGTTCCTGTAAAATTTGGGGAAGTAATGAGCTGGTGGAAATGTCATTTTGTACATCCATATGCAGTACTAGCAGAAATCATTTTTCTTTTGGGAAGCGCCTTTTTTTTGTGTCTGTGTGATTTAAGATGGGCAGATTTTGACTCTTTGGCTATAGGAGAAGTGGCACAAGATGCCACTTTATTCTCAGCTTTATGCATGGATCTCATCTTTTGTGAGACACTAAATACAGTCATTCTGGCCTTTCGGAGCCTCTTAGATAGAGCAGTGGAATTGGCATCTGATAAAATGGTTCTCTGCTGTGCAGAAGCATAGTTTCTCCATGTGCCGATTTTGCCTGATGTCATGTTTCTTTTTGCTCACAGCACCAGTTCCATGTGGTGCTCTTATGTAGCCCAACCAAGCATGCATCACTGGAGAAAGGAGCTCCTTTGGTCTGAGCAGGAGGTCTTGTCATTAAACAAAATTTCCACCGGATGCTCTCTAAAAGTTCTTAAGAGCTAGTAAACCTGAGAGGACGTGATGTTTTGAGTTAGCAGGCAGGGCCAAGCATGCTATGCCTGCCGATTTTTGAACCAAACTAAACCAAGGACCTGATTTTTATTTCTAATAACGTCTGGAGTGCATATGGTTGAATTTCCTTTTAATGATGAGACTTTTTTTTCGATTCAAGATGCTTTTGCTCTGATGCACTGCGTGTTGCTCCAGACTTTCAGGGTATGATTCCCCTCTTTCACGCCATGTTATAAATTGGAAGCAATTTAAATGATACTGGTGAAATGATAGTAGTGTAAAAGATATGAAAGGGTAATTGGGCCTTCAAGCACTAATTAATGAAGCAGATGCAGAGTTCATTAAAACTTCAAGACCTGCTGTAGCTTTTCTGTACCTCTGAAGAACTGTGCATAATCTGCAATTTTCCTGGCGAGGCTGGATTGTTGCTGCTTTTTTAGCTAACCAAAATGTGTAGACTCTTCTGGTTGAGACAAAGTTGATCAGAGCAATTGAATGTATTTTGGAACCGCTGCAAGAATGTCTTAGCTTTTGCTCAACTTTGCAGCACCAAAGACTTTCAGCAAATACCAGAGCTGATGGTCAACCTTTGTAGTAACCCTCTGGGTCAAATTACTTGGGGCAGACACACTGCTGTGGCTGTAGTAGAAATCCACAACTCTTCCTCTAAAACAGAAACCTGTAAGAATATACCAAAATTACCAGTGACCTCTCCCTTGCTGATTCATGAGTGTTACTCATCCGTAGGGGAATAGGGCCTTCTTTAAATCCACAGTTAAGCTGGATTTGCTTTGGAGTAACTTGAGAAAAGAATATTAACTAGCATATGGATTCTTGTGCTCCATTGCTCTGAGAATAAATAAACAGGAACCACATGAATTTCAAGTTTTTACCCTTTTGAAGTGTTAGGCCAGTGCTGGACCTGAGATGACTGAGACCAAGATGGCTTCAGTGGGTTTACACCTTCTTGTTCTAGACCTTAAATCTGATCTGGTTTGCAATAAGGAAGGGAAATGCAGGTCCAGCATTATAGCTTGGGTAAAGCAGGTGCAGTGCCACTGGTCTGAGTGCGGTTTCACCATCTCACATTGTAGATGGGTTTAACGTGATGTTTTCAAGTTTGGAAGAAAAGCTTGAAAGAAAAGCTAGAAAGCTTGAAATTATTTTTAAAATTGGTTAACCTTACACTCTAATGTGAAGTAGTTCCCTTAAATGACCAGAGTGAAGATAAGTGCATTAACTGACAATGTCTAATAACATAAAAAATGCAAGTATTTTTACAGAACCCTGATTATTTTATTTATTCAATGTTTCTACCAGCCAGAAAAGATTTTATGATTCTCTTGGAAATGAGATAGAAGTCCCTTGAGTTCTCTTGGTAAAATAAATGCTGACCATGAATATTCCAAATTCCTGCTAGTGTTTATATATGACCTTTACGAAGGGCAGTATCAGCCCTTAGAAACAGTATACAGGCAGTAAAACTCCAAGTTACATAGCAGAGATACATATGCAAAAAATACCATCAAGCCTCATCAAATAGCAGCAGCAGTTTGCCTGAGATGGGGAATGTCATTCTGTTTTGGAGAGAAACAAGCTGGTTTGAGATATCTCACGTGGGAATGAAATGTACCTGGCACCAGCAGAGAGCAGGGCTTGGGCAAAACGTTGTGTAGGGATAGGGACTTGGGTTGTGCCAGGAGGGACACAGAGGACTGTGCAAGTGGGCTCAGCTCTAAAAACCTCCATCTTTGTTTCAATGGATGGGGAAGAGGATAATCATGGCAATAGGTCCAATGGAAAACTTGTAATGGGAATAGGCAATAAGGAGCTACTGGAGTAGCGAAGGCCCTTCAAAGGGTAGTCTTGGGGTATAAGGAGGAGAGAAGGAGTGTTAGAGAGGGAAGAGGCGCTGTGAAAGTATAGCTGAAGAACCTGATACAGGCTGGGCCAACTAAGAAGAACTACAAGCTGTGACACCCCTCTAAAACCACGTGTAGCGGTGACGCCGAAGTGGGGCCATTCCTGGGAGTGGAATGGATTCTGTGACTGCAGTGCACAGGTGGATACGAGAACCCAGGCATAGATAGACTGATGCTGTACTCTATATTGATCTGTAACATAGATACTACTACCTATAGCATTTTTGTTTTTGACTGACCATCAAGGCTTAGACTTTGAGAAAGTCCAACTGGAGGGAGTCTGTGGAGAGAGCACCCAGCACCCAGCATTATGTGTCTGGACTCAAGCCACAGTGTTGCTTTCCCCTGTTCAGATGAGTACTAATTTCTTTCAGATAGTCCTTCAAGGAGTATGTAGCACAGAGAAGGAAGGGGGGTTATTTGATTCCAGCCCCCTTAAATTTCACAGTTACCAGCGGCTCTACCAGGTGCAACAGCATGAAGATAACACATTATTATTTCTTGCTCCCTGGTGGTTCACTAAAAATAAATAAATAAAATCCTGCAACACCATATAGGAAACAGGAGTACCTCTGTTCCACAAGGTTGTGTTCAAAGTGATCCAAGCTCCTGCTTGCCTAGACTGAAGAACATGAATTTTAACTCTCTCATTCTCTGTTGTAATTACAGTACTGGGACACCAACATCTGTTTCCTCTTCTAAGTATTTCCCTCTCTATTGGGTGTTGCTGCAGTGCAGCCTGCAGGGAGGGACTGCTGGCATTATGTTAGTCTGTTAATTTTCTATAGAAGAGCACTGAAGCATTTGTTCAGAGAACAAGTTCAATCCCTCGTGCTTAGTGAATTCACGAACAAGCAAAGATCTTGCTTCTCTGACAGGTTTAATCAGCCTTCTCAAATTTCCTGGGTCAGCTGTAAATAGGAAGCCCTCCCCCTAGAGATGAGGCTTCAGAGCTGGTCTAAAAACAGTTAAAATATTAGGGCAAAAAAATGTGCTTGCTTGTACTGAGACAGGAAAACCACGGGATGGAAAACTTCCACTTGACTTTGAAAGACAGGAAATAGCTGGTGCTGGAAAGGCAACAGGTAGAGGGGGGAGAACCAGAGGATATCTGTATAAAACCAGCTATTCCCCTGACATTTTTCCTTTAACTCCAGATTCTTTTGGGGAAGATGTTCCAGACTGGCTGTACTATTCCAAGCCCTTTATGCACTTTCCAAACACCCGCCCCAGTTTCCTACTTCCTGCCTCTTTCTGACAGTGCTATAAATACCCTGCCTGCCTTTCCTAGGCCTGGAGATAGGCGTGCTAGAGATTAAAGGGGATTGAGCTGACAGTATGAAACAGCCTTTGGACCAGCTCTTGTAAAGAGTGATGTTGCTGGGTCCTCAGCTTGATGTTTCTGCCGGGTTGGATGACTGGATGGGGAGGTCCTGTAGCACTAAAGCAGCCAACCTGTACATTGTAATCACTTCTTGGCTGGGAAACTTGGACCTGTTTCTGAATAAAGAGTTTCCTCAAGTTAATAATAAACTTCGTATGGGGCAGAGCTAAAAGCCAAAAACACTGTGGTATTTGAGAGAAGGAAAGGTAAGGAGAAGGGGTTCAAGAAGGAGCAGGAGACACTAGTCAAGGGTGACGCTACATGGCAAGGTACAATATTTACAAGAATGACTACTTTAAATGCACTGGTGAAGAGGATCAGCCCAGGAGGAAGTAAAACAGGAAGTGACCCATGGGACACTTTCTTAGCCACCATGTATGGAACTTCAATAGCCACAAAGTATGGGGCCCTCCCTTAGCGTGCTGCAGGGCAAGAAGCACGAACCGAGAGCAGGGTGGGAAGAGAATGGCCGCAGGTCCTGTGCAAGAGGCTCTGTGTTGCAAAGGATTGTGCCAGGGTGGGTTCCTAGGACCTTTGTTTTATTTCTCTAATTTTGAAGACCAGCACCTGTCTTTTTCTTTATTTTGTCCTTTTTTTTTTTTTTTTTTTTAAGGGGATGGATTAAAGACTTAGTTGGTTATTTCCTTAGAGGATCAAGATAAAAAGGCAACTTCAATAAGTCCATTCCCATCTTCTTTACAGACAGTATATTTGCATATTTGCAGTAGAATTAAGCAGCTGTACTGCTTTCCCCCACTGCATAAGACATTTGCAGCTTCACAGAGCAACACAAAAAGAGAGGATTTTACAGTATCAAAGAGATTTCTTAGATGGCACGTTAAGAGACCTCAGATTATGAACAGAAAGCTTTTAGTGGTCTATTACCTCTTCAGAGAGAAGCCAGACTGGACCTGGAGCTGCATGCCGAGCTGCAGCTCCCTCCTGAGCTTCCCAAGGCATTCCCGAGGTTTGCTGTCTTCTGTTTGCTGGAGAGGCCCGCAGCATGGGAATCACGTATTTGTTCCTATTTCCTGCTACGCATTCTCTTGGCAGGTACCAAACAATCACGGGACTGTGGGGCTGTAAATGCTGCTGCTCCCAGAGTCCCGCATCCCCGTGCTGGGTGCCCGAGGAGCCTGTCTGCGAGGCGCTGCCCGCTCCGTGTGACGTCATGAAGAGCCCCGAGGACGTGGCCCTTACGTGTTTCGTGGCTTGTGGCTGCCCCTGCTCTGGCAGTTGAAGGGCTCGTTGGGTTGTTATGTGGTCTCTGGTGTTTCTCGTCATTCTCTCTTTTTTTTTTTTTGTCATTCTCTTTCTCTAGTTGTGAAGTGCTGGGTATTGTCCACAGTACTAGGAAACTCTGCTGATGCCCTTCGAAGGCAAGTAACGTAGTGGGCTTGAGGAATTTATTCATCTTATCTTACCTGATCTTATCTTGGTGTATCCAGCAGAAGGGGAGGGCTGTATTTGAGCTAAGGCTGTATCAGGCCTTGTGGACCAAATTGTGTTTGATGCCGAGACATGTCCTCTGCAGACTGACTCTTCTTTTTAAAAGGCACAAACAGCACAGCAAAGCAGGAAGCAGCATGGAAAGAGATGCTGGTAAGGACCTCTGTTTGAGGTGGTTTAAGAAACAGTGTGGAATGAAAGAAACACAGACAGCACCTGCGCATTTGGCTAGATGGGAAGAAAAAAACCTTTCACTATCACTGGGAAGTTTTCAAGTGAATCGGTTCCTTCCTCTCGGTGTTAAATCTCATGTTTGTTTCTGAACGTCCTCCTCTCACACCGATTTCCTCCAGCCCTGATGGCTGCTGAAAGAGGTAAAAGGGAAGAACCGGGTCTTGCTTTCCCTCCTGTCTCAGTAACTGCACAGAGACCTTTTCCTGTTTGTTTTTTACAAAGTATGGCAGCTCGGGCCATTGACGTAAACTTTGTCCTTTGTGCTGTTCAAAGCTCCCCTCTTGTGAATTTGACAGCGTTGCCTGCACACATCCTGATTAGGCTTTTGATAGAAGGACAGGAGAGTAAACAGAAAGGAATCCTAGGGTTAGAGTGCCCTAGCACACCTGATGGGGGTCACATTTTGGGGCACGCTATTTATCTGTTTGTCAGAGCATAATAAAGTTAACACATGGAAGGGTTCCTTCCTGTGTATTTTTCTCAATATATATGTGGAACAAGGAAAGATGGAATACCGTCCTTATTAAAAGGAAAGTATGGTAGAGCTTTGAGGTAGCTTCACTAGCTTATATTAGATGCTGTAGAAAAATATGGAAAAGGCAGTTTTTGTTCCAGAAAACATCCCAAAGTCCTGGATAGAAGCGAAACAGTTGAAGAGAGCTTTCTAAGGGTAGCTGTGTAGTGGACTTGGGTTTCCCTCTATAGCAAAGCCTGTTAGAGCTCACGACACCTATCCCAGCTTGGACAACTAGAATCCAAGTTCCTGAGGTCTGTTGTGTCCCCTCTGAACTGTAATTCTGGGTTACATCATAGTCAAAGCCACTAAGATGGACAGCCAGTGCACACTGGAACCACAAGAGCTCTAAAGATTAAAATAAATAAATAAAAAGTCTAATCTCCCTTCTGTATTCCCAGAGAAATTTTCCTTGGAAAAGAGCAAGCCCTGAACAAGACTATACACTCACGAGCTACGCGTTTTAGATTTGCCTGCCAGTACAATAGCAAAAGCAAATAGGATCTGTGTTCCTTTCACTTGGCAAAGGAAAACTACAGTTTGGTGTTTCTACTATAATGACATTATAGTAGCCCCATTTGGAGTTTTGAAGTATTGGCATCAAAGTTACCAAAAAAAAAAAAAAGTTACTGTAAACTGTAACATGAAGAGTGTAATTAATGACTGTTTTGCATGATTCGATAGTTTATCTTTTTTTTTTTTTTTTTTTTTTCCCTAGCCAAAGTGTGACTCTGTTGCTGGCATTGCTGTGGGCCCTGCTGGTGACAGTCCTTGTCATTTCAGAGGCTTTATCTTTTCATTATTACTTGTGTGTGCTTGTTTCTGGTTTCTGTTAATACTCTTCTGTACTTCCCCTGTTTCCTTGCTTGTGAAAGGAAGCAGTGGAAGAAAAGGGTGCACATCGAGACCCTTGTTTTCCGATCTGCAGTTCTGCTTATCCTAGAGAATATTAGAAGCAAAGACAAAACCATACATTGGTAAGTTAGGCCCCTGACTTTTCTCAGGGGGAAAAAAGCCATGCAGCTATTTTTAGTTGCTATATTAAGTGTGAAGTTAAGCAGTTCCAAAGAGGATGAACAACAGGCATTCAGTGCTGGTGCCTTTATGCTTCTGCCTTCTCCTCAGAGCTACAACAGTTCAGTGTTCTTGGCTCAAAGTGCTTCCCTTCAGGTAGTGGAAAATGGGATCTGAGCAAGGCTGCTAAAAACTGAGGCTTAGACGTGTGCCGCGTGTGTGTACATCTTGCGGTTCAGTGGTGACCCTGATGACTTCTTGAACTTTTAATGACAATGCAGCTGCCTGTTCGTGGTGCTAATTAACCCAAAAGCTGATTCCTCCCTCCCCCTCGTTATCCATTCTGTGGATGAGATGTGAAAACAAGAAGAGGACTTTTCCCGTGCCCTTAGGGCTGTCTGAGTCTTGCAGCAGTGACCCTGCTTGAGCAGAACTGAAAGACTTGCTGCGCAATGGCCCGTGCTCCTTTTTAATGGGCTATTAAAATTCCACCTTCGCCCCCTCCCTCCTGTTCAGTTACAGTTTGGAGCAAAGGCACTTAGGGGAGAACAGCTGCAGGGATGTTTTTCCTTTCGGAAGGGCAGACAGCTGTTCTCCTTGCAAGTCTCGGGATTTCACCACTGCCAATGAACGTCCCACTCCAGTCGAAATCAGTGGAAAAATTCCCACTGGATTGAACAGAGTTGAAGGAAGCAGCTCCTTGAGGAAGCGACCTACAGTTAAACAACCCTGCTTCAAGATACTGGGAATACCTAGAAAGCAGAAAGGGGGTAGGAAGACATTTATCACAGAGTCACATTGCTCACTTGCCTACAGTCTCAAAGTACAAGTGCTAAGCAGATGGTTGCTTTGCTTGAGAAACAGGTTAAGTTATTGTGTTTGTGGTATCCTAAGCAGCTTTTTAAAGATAGCTCTAGTATGTCTGCCTTCATTTACAGGCTGGGGTGTTGACAGACTTTTATGGGTGCTATGAGTTAAAGGACTGATCTCACATATTGGGTACTTATTTTAGCTGAGATACTGTGAGATCATGAGGGACAATGATTTACTCTTTGAAACGTTGCCAGTTCTCAGCACCTGCAGCTCTTTGGTATGAATTTGTTATTTGTCGCTTCTGAAAAATGAGAGGAAGAACGGAATTTACTCTTGCTTCTGTCATTAGAATTTCTTGTTGTCACATCTGATTTATACAGTGCAGGAGGAATCTGGACACTTGTTAGAATCAGAGTTTCAGTTATAGGGGGAATTTTGAAAGGCTGAAAATTTATTCATTCTGAAATGTGAGGAAAAATGAAAATATCAATGTTTTCAGATGGAATTTGCTGTGGAAAAAAAAAAAAAAAAAAAAAGTGATTCCGAAGCATCTGAATCCAAGAAGTATTTGTTTAATATGTCAATTTTGAACAAAGGTGTCATTTTATATCACCCTTTAGACTCAGATGAAATTAAAGAGAAATGCTGATGCAGGATGAAAACAGGTTTCAGTTTTCTGAGAAGGAAAAATAAAAACAATTTTGCTGAAGTTGATGCTTTCCTTTAAAATTTGTGACTTACGTAGAACTCTATTTCCTGACAGGAAGAAGCGTTTCCAGAACCTTTTCTACCAGCCCTGTCCCTGATGGTCTAACAAGAACAGCCTTTCCTTCTGGAAATGCTGATTTTGATCGGGTTACATGCCACCTCTCAAGCTGGACGATATTCCAGATCGTTAGTCTTCTGAGATTTGTAGTAAACTTTTTCTGAATGCTGCACAATACACATATCCACACACTCTTTATTTGTCTGAGTCCTTGGCAATGGGCAGTTCTCCTTGGTTTTGCTGCATTAATGAACAAACAAATTCACGTGTGTGCCGGTGCCAGTGGACTGAGACAAGGTATTTCCCCTTATGTTCCCATTAGCTCCCTCTCTGTCAATGTTTAAACTTGCTCACACCTGGTACACAGGTGTGAGCTTAACTGGAGCTATGAAAAGTTGGCCTTTGGCAGCGTAGTTCATATTCATTATTTTGCCTAAGTAGTCCTGTTACAGTTATGCCTCGGGAGACCCAGACAAGCAGGAAACAGTCAAGCTTGGTGTATTCCCTGGAAATGATTACCCGGATCTGTAAACATTCAGCAATGCAGCGTGCAGAAAACTTCAGCCTTCCAAAACAGTTAATGGGCCTTACGACATGCAGAACTAGCAGCCCCTGTGCCAGGGGAGCTGTGGAGGAGCTAACCACCCGTGTCAGGCCCGTGAGGTTGTGTTTCTTCTAAAAAGTTCTGGAGACCCCTAAAAAATGGTACCAGCGTGCAGGATTAACTCGCCCAAGTTGGAACTTGGTGGAGGTTTTTGGAAGAGCACTTTGCAGCTGTTTGACTGGTAGGTTGCTGTAAGTAAATCAGCATTAGACTCCTGTGGCTGGACTTGAGAAGCTGCGTCGGGAAAGCTCTGCCAGGCAGAGTGGGAAGAAAACGCTGCAGCTTACTCTTGCATATGTGTAAATAGCTGTTGTACAAGAAAAAAAGGGTCAAAAAAAGGTGGTAGGCATGCACAGGCACAGCTAACAGTTCAGTGCGTTCTCTGCTTCCCCAAGTGCAGCCAGGAGTCCTGTCTCATTAACTGGGAGTCCCAGCCCCTATGTGTGAGGGCATCCAGATAGCTGCAAATGGCTTCTGGAAGCCTGTTCAAATTAGAGCCTGTCGGGCTGTTCATGAACATGAAGTTTTGATGAAGTGTTTGCATGAAGGAGGTTTGGATTACAAAAGAAATAGGTGCTTATACTATTTCTCTTTCCACTTCAGTTTCTAAAGAATAACTTTGGCCAGCTAGGGAGTTCCTGAAAAAAAATTGTTTGCAGAGTTAACTGGCTTGTGTTTGCCTATCTTTTCTGCTGCCAGTGCTTTGTATCATTACTCAGTGAAAATCCTGTGTCTTCAAAGCCAGAAAATGCAGTGTGCAATATTTATGTCTTTCATGTAAACAGACGTGTTGTTGACAGATCTTCTTGGACTTCCAGGTGTTTTCTTTAGCTCTGTTGTGACATTTATCATGTCAGATCACTCTCCTATTTCTTTACCTTGTATCTTAACAAATTAACACCAAGTTCCTCTGGCTGCTAATATCCCTCTTGGTTCAGAATGAAGGATGGTATTCGGGATCACTGTGTGTGATCCTGGAGAGTTATGGCCAGTGTGAGGTCTGCCCAGATATTCTCCTGACCTTGACCTATAGCCCAACAGTAGCCGAAATGGGAATTGTGGTGCATGGGGCTGATTCAGGACCTGGGCAAGTTTCCCATTTGCCTTAATGAACAGTGAATCAGTGTGAGTGCTACTTGTAAGTCTTTACACAGTGGCCAGACTTCAGGGCAAAATATTTTATGTTGCTAAGCTCAGTTTTATTCCACAATGTTTATGACTGTGGTTAAATGATGAGCATGCATAAATAAAATGGGCAATTACTAAATTCCTTAAACATTATTATAAACCAGAACTCTTTCATGGACATATCCAGCAACTATAGGCAATCTGCAGAGCTTGTCAAGTAACTTCCGGTTTCTGAACGATTTATAACACAGTGGTGGGCAAAGATACTTCTTTTTCACAGGGGAATTATGTTTGAATTGAGGTTTAATTCCAGTGATAGGAAGGCCTAACACTAGGCTCTGTTGGGTCTGGTACAAATAGAAAAAGCGGAGCGATATAAAGAGGTCTAGCCTGGTTAAATATGTACAGCCCTTTGGCGTGACAGCCGCTTAGTCTGTAGGTTTAATGCAAGTTTTCTAATGCAGGAAAGCATTTGCGGGCCCACCCAGTGCCCTTGAAATCTATACATGTTCCCAGACAGTCCTTCCTCTCTAGCAGCTACGTGCAAAAATCTGTGTAAAACATGTGATGAGCGAAGTGCCGTGCGCTCGCAGGGCGCTGGCACGAGGCCCAGCTGGGCGAGGTGCTGCAGAAAGACGAGTCCTTGAAGTAAATTGCTGAAGCAGGGAGTGTCCAAGCCTGTGGCTTTGGATTCTCCCTTTTTCAGAGGTTTTACACGGGTTGTCAGAGCTGTCCTGTGTTGCTCTGCTCAGAAGAAAACTGCTTTCAGATGTTCCCTGCAGCAGAGCTCACCCTCTTTGCCCCTCCTCAGCCATGTAGATGGGAGCTCCCAGTGCACTTACGGATCACGCTGTGGGTTAAAGAAGACTAATAAGTATGCAGATCTGGCTCTAGAGTTTTCTATGGCCTCTCTGAAAGACACAGTGACAGGTTTGCTGTGCTTGCTAGCTCCAGTTGTCCTGAAATGAAGATTTAGTATTAAGGAACAAAGATGTGCCAGTTCTGCTTATCTGGCTTTAGATATCTCTTTCTGTTATGTGAAATGTGATAGAGCGCCCACTAGGTTCAAACCTTGGAATGTCACCATATATATGGCTGAGTGCTGGATCAGAGCATCTTTTTCCCCCCTTCTGTCTTCCTGTGATGTCTGCAAGTCTCTTGGCTGCTTGGTGGAGATAGGAGTTTTGTACTGAGAAAGAGATAGCAAACAGCAAGGGAACAGCTCACAAAAGGAGCAACCACATCCCCACAGAAAAGCTTATCTACAGCTTTGCAGGCTGAAAACTTTTCTTTCCTAGAAGAATTGCAACTTCTTAGGAAATTCGCAGTCTAAAAGAAAAAAACAGGAAAAAAAAAAAAAAGGTGTTTTTGCACTGCCTGTTTAGCTTCCAGTCTCCTCACTGCCTATCCATTTGTTAATGTCATACAAATGCTTGCAGCAAGACATAGCATTTGAAGACTGTATATTAATCTTGCCTAGAATCAACAGTACTTTATTCTTTAAGCATAACCTGTAGTCCCGTGGGAGTACGAGGTGCATCAATACAGGATTTCTGTGATCATAGGTTCCTCAAATTACCACTACACTTGTTGCTGTACCGACCACTTTCTCTTGTAGTTCATTCTGCTGGCCATGGTCTGTTGAAATACAAGATTGCATTTCACTTGCAACCATATCGCTAAATCACAGGCAGAGGACATGCTTTTTTCTTGCAAAGGCTGCTCTCCCAACTGACTCCTTTAGGCAAGCAATCTCTTTTTATAAGCTACAATTTGCTTTCCATGTTACTGTTCACTTGATGGCTTGGGAAAAGATCAATGCCAGATGCACATTCCTTTCGGGCAGTAAATGTTCCTGTAGCAGTAAGCCATGCACACCAGCTTCTTGTTTCATTAAAATCGCACATGGTTTCCATTTGCTCCTAATTGGTCGCACCTCAGTTATGCCATATTCTCCAAGTGGAACACTTAGACCTGTGGCTCCTTCAAGCAATCCAAAGAGCTAGTAGAAAATGAAGTTCTAGCTCTCTGGACCTGGCTTCACCTCATCCTGTATGTACTGTGTCTACAAGTCCTGGATCTACAAATGAAGACTGAGTTAAATCCTACTCCCTAAATGTTATGTAGAACAGAAGAAAGTGGAAAAGCTATTTTGAGTTGAGCATTGGCTGACCAGCTTTGAGTCACATGCTTTTTATTTTTATCCACTGTTTTATGTTGACTCTGGACGTGCTTTTGTGTTTTGGTTTTGACAACCATCTTTCCAACACTACTAACCTTGCTTGAAAGCAGTTCTTTCTTTGGAAATTGTCAGTGCCTCCAAATAAATTAAGATGCACTTTATTGGAAACATCCCATGGACAGAGGTGCAAGGGGACTCTCCACATTGCTCTGGTCAGGGTGCAGTCAACTCCACTCCCTTCACTTGCATCATTTGGATTCATTCCTTTACTGTGCTATTTGCCTGCTGCCTTTTGCCTCTAACCTTCACGCTTAGGTGATTAGGTCAGTATTATACAGGTGGAAAGTACAAAACGGCTGCCAAAAGGAGACAAGAGAAATAGCTAGTTTGCAGGATTATCTTCAGTGCTTTTTTTTTTTTTTTTTTTTGTTAAGTTTCTGCAAACTGCAGGCGTACTTGTTCTGCAGCCTCTCTGCTTGCGTTACATCCATGGACAGCCTAGAGTGTTTGTTGGCAGGAGATGTGAATCTAACTTAGCAGTGAGTGGAGCTCTTACGACTCAACGAGCTGCACTGGGTGTCTTTTCCAGCAAACCCTGTGGTCCTGCCTGGCTTCCCTGAGTTTAGAACCACTCAGGTGACATAGCTGGTGTCTTCTGTTTTTTTTCAGAGGCTTTTTCTCTGTGTTTATCACAAGGTGTTTCCTGAAGCTGGTCTTCCTTGGCACAAAATGTGCCATCTACACATAGATCTTAAAAATTCTGCTTGTAAATGGATTTTCAATTCCTCCTGTCTATCTTCCCACCACCCTCCAACAGACTATCTGTGGAGGATGGAAAAACAAGGCAGCTAAGATACCATCAGGAGTTAGATGCAGGGGCAGTGCTGGGCAGCTGAAGAGTCTTTAATTAAATGGCATTTAGGAACTTAAATGAAATGTCCAAAAGAGAATTTGCAGTTTCTCATATGAGAGAGGCATCTTCTTTCTTTTTCACCAATGTATTTTGAAGGAGATAGCACTTGAGCTTTCATGGGATGAAATACACAGCTGATGTAAAATACTTGCTACTGCTGCCATGTTAAAAAAATAAATCTAGTTAATAAGCTACATGAAAGATGCAAAGTGTAACCCTAGCTGTGCTTGTTCTTAGCAACCCTTCGTCTTTAATTCCTGGTCTTGTTGGAGGGAATATCTTTCCCTGAAAGAGGGAAAGCACTTCTGGAGCAGTTTATAATTTTCTGAGATGATGGGAGATCTGGTGCAACCAGAGTCTCATTTGGAAGAGTTGTATCACTTCTGTATCTTTTCCAGTGTTGGAAATCCATAACATCTTGAGGAAACAGACTCCTGGAGATGGGGAAATCTGCAGCCTGAAAGGCTACCCTGATAGGAAAGCTGGTTAATAGTTAGCAACTGCAGTTTGTGATAAGTTGCTTCAAATAGTGCTGAGGCTTGAGTGAAGACTTGAATTGGCTTCTGCTTTTCTGTGTGGCCTTCAAACAACCTTGCACAAGTGCTGCAGAGAGGCAAAGTTTTTGAACTCGTAGGAAGAAGGCCAAAAGTGAATGTCTTAGTTCTACTTTAAAAATGGGTAGGAATGTGAGCTGGCATTTTGCTCTCCAGTTTTTATTTAGACTTCTAGATTAGTCAAAATGTTCTCACAAGCTTGGGAGTTACTTCGTACAAGTACATACAAAATCCTTCTAGTGTGGTATTTATTTTGCAACTGTCTGACAAGTAGAGGTGACTGGTATCGAGAAGGTGCTGTTTCTTACTCAGCATTCCTCAGAGGGCTTTGGCAAGGCAAAAGAGAAGATTGGGACCACCAGTTCATAAAGCTAATGGAAACTAGTTTGGTGGTGGAGTATGAAAGGAAAGGCAGCCTGCAGGGAACCTCTTTCTTCACTCACTACCTTTCTTGCTCTTTTGCTGTGTGGTTATCTGGTGGTGCTTTGTAGCAGCTCTGCTGATGTTGTCTTGTTCCAAGACAAAACAAAAGAGGTTTGGTTCATTTTTAGGGCTTTGGCCAGAGGTAGTGATGGAGCAAGGGAAGAGAAAGTTTTCAGCCTTCTCCATCTCTGAAATAAGCCCTCACATTAAATATTCTAATCTGTTAAATAGCTATTATGGTGATGTAGCTGGAGGTCACTGTGCAGACAGATAGAAGATCAAACTTAACGGCATCATAAGCTATAGACTTATCTCTGTTTTTTTTTTCCTGTTCTTTGTGGATGTCATCTTGTTCCCAGCGTTTTCTCCTCTATTCTATTTCGCTTTAGAATTAGAGAAAATCCTGGGAGGTTTTCTTGTCCCCTTTCCAAAGAAAGCCCTCAAGGAGCCCTCTTGCTCGTTATGTAAGCGCACAGCTGCCAGACGGTCTGACAGAGCTTCCCCCGAGGTCGCATGCAACTAGGCCAGACTTCTTGTCCAAAGGTCATGGTCCCCTTCCAGCTGTGGTCATTTACTATAAGGGAAGCCAAGAGAGCTGGTCAACAGTTGCTAACAAATCAGCTGGAGAGGTGGGGCAGTAATGCAGTTCATGAGGGACGCGGTGAGACACACAGAGCGCTTCTAGGTGGGACCTTCAGCATTTCCTTAACGCCAGGGAAATCTGCGTGTAAATCATCTCATCTTGGACCCATTTTGGAGAGGTCTCCCCATAAATGCCAGAATCAACTAACACCTCAGTTGCTCTCAGGAGGCTTAGACCTATCTGTTGCCTTAGCCCTGCCCGGTGCAAGCACCCCGGTGTGCGCCAGCGTAACAAGGAGCTCTTGTGAGACAGGCTGAATGGGAGAGCTGCTTGTAAACTCGTAAAAGATCCTCAGGAAATTGCTCTTGGCCTAATCTTTGTTCTTGGAGTAGCTCTTGCTCTCGTATAAGCCTTCAGGTGGACTAGAATGACAGTCCTGCTCCTTGGCATGTCCCGTGTCTTGTGTTGGGGCAGCATTTCCAAGTGCCCTGTTCTGCTGGGGAGCGGTTTGGGGGGAGCAGGGCACTCTGTCCAGCCGCTGATGTGATCGGTGGCCTCAGGACAGAGTCTTTAGCCTCCTGGCCACACTGCTGCTCCCCGTGCATTCTGTTTTGCCTCGCTGCCTTTGGGTCTCACAGAACTGACTCCCCATACAGCCTTCCCTTCTTTCAGGACTCTGCGGCGAAGAAGGTGGGTGGGTGGCTACGTCCCTCACCTCTCAAAGCTGATTCCTAATCTCTAACTGTGATGCTAACCTGTTCTCTCGCTTAGCCTTAAGTGCAGATTCCTGCAGATTCCTCCACTCTTAACCTTAGATCTTTCTCTGCAGTGATTTCATGCTTTGATTGTGTGTCACTGTAACGTTCTGCATGACGACTGGGAAAATAACTTGTCCCCTGTGTCTCTTTTGGGAAACAACACCAATCCTCTGCTTTGTTTACTTAATGAAGTTGTGGTGCATCTCAGTCAAACATCTCACTTAAAAACCCTTGTACTGCACACCAAGAAACCCTTGAAACACAAGTAGAAACCTTGGCATTTGCTCTTTTCCTGAGCATTGGTCCCAGAGGAAATGGGCTTGGTGCAAAGCCTGTTTTGTAAAGGGTGCGTGCCTCAACCTAAAAATGCTGCTTATCGTTGACAATCTGCCCACTTACGTGAAAGCATCTGGCTCCAGTGGTGCAGTTGGTCTTTTAACTAGGATTCGTGGTCTTTGGAGTTGACTGGTACATGTACCACTGGCCTCTCACTGAAGGCAAGGTGTTTTGTGAGCGTGTCACCATCTAGTGGCTGACCCCGATAAAGGCCACCGGCTTGAACGAGCGAAGACATCGATGCCTTTGGGGAAATCAGCTGCTACCTATGTGCTGTTTAGCTGGTACAAGCATGGCTGAAGTGACATGCTAGTTAAAAGTTTTTCTACCACGTTGTCTATCTCCATTTGCCTATATTGGCAAATAATACTTGTTTTAATTTCACATATGTTCACTTCCCTCACATTTGTCTTTGGGTTTGTCCACTCTGTTCTTCATGGGAAGAATACCCTCTGCAATCTGAATTGTAAGGCAGATGGTCTCTGCCTACTCATACCTTATCTTTAGACCTATTCTTCCTTGAACCCTTGAGAAAAGGGCCATAACGTAGGGGATAAGGTAAGGAGCATTTGGCTGGTGTTGGGTGTGTGTGTGCATCTAGGCAAGTAAAAGTACATCCAGGGCCTTTTTCTCCTATGCCTGTTAGGATTTTTTTTGCCTTTGTAAGAACTCGTCCAGTGTTACCTGGAAAAAAAGATTTAAGTGATTGTGTGTGTGTGCAATGTGCGTGCGTGCACACATGGACAATTTGTACTGCGCAAGAGAGGCCGGTGAAATAGGAACCACTAACTGCTTGTACTAGTCTTGGACTAGTCCAAGCTGTCTCCTCTGTTTTCCTAAGCACTAAGCTAGCCGGCTTATAAAAACAAAACAAAAATAGCTAAGGGAAAAGAAATACATTAGCCATTTGTGTCATTGCCTATTGGATGTATTCCCTGGCTCTTCAAACACAGCAGACTGTTACTTTTTAAAAAATACTGCAGAACATCAACTAAATATTTCTGTACCCATTTTTCTTTCTCTCTGTTCTCCCCCTCATTTTTTTAATCATATCAAATTTGAGGAGCAGCCCATAAGGCTTCTCACCTTTGAATCATGGTATAACTGCTATGCTTATCTTGTTAAAGATTTATATCCCCATCTAATTTAACTTTTCATAAATAATTAGAAATCACTCATGAGACCTTGCCAGCTGCTCTGATCTCACAAAGTGACCCGACCTGAAACCCCAAAGTACTGAGAAACATTCATCTTGGAGTATTTTTATAGGCAGTACTTCAAAGGAATTGTGGTTTAAAAACATGCAGCTATTTTGGTGACCACTTGTGTGGGATAAAGTTTCCCATTGGTAATAGCAGGACTGTAACAGAGCTTCATGGAGGAGGAAGGAGTTCAGGGGCAGCAGACACAGCGCCTTTTGCCTCATTCTGCTCATAGAGCAGGAGGCCGCAGAAGTAAAAAGGTTTCGCTAACATGGCAGGAACTGAATTTGCAGCAGAAATACCATATATTTCTGATATTTTGCAGAGGATGAAAAAGTCCTTTGATAAGTATGCATGGTCCGCGCTGTGTTCTTTACCCTCTGACCTGCAGCGAAGAGCTGCTCGGCCATAAAACTGGTGAGCAGCAGGTTGAAGGAACAAAGATGGGAAGTGGGAAAGCCTGTGGCTACAGCTGTGCAGCTCAGAGCTCTGCTCACCAGCTCCTCTCGTGGGAGCTCCGGGAGGTGAAGCTGGATGTGAAGAGCAGTCTGATCCCCAGGGAGAGGTGATTTAGTCTCACAGAATATAGGGGTAGGCTTAAGTTGGAGGGTCCTTTGCTCCATGGCCTTCCACTTGCTCACAAGTGTAGTGTTGAAAACGGGATGCTGTCATGTGCTAATGAAGATACATGTTTTGAGTATTTGGTCTTACAGTGAAACTGTTGATTTTAGTCCATAAATCAAAGCTGGTTTCTTTGTGAAGTTGTTGTGCTACTTTAACTAGAAGTTAAAGGTTTGCCAAGGTAGCAGTGAAGTAAGCAAAGAAAATGGGCTTTCAATTACATTCCCAGCAAATGGAAACATGCCCATCACTTTAATGCTAATGATATTATTGGATTCGAAACCATAGTTTGTGCAGTATCCCCTTTTGATGTTTTTTTTTATCGTCAGTAAGATGCAGGATTTCATGACTGATTTTAGTCTTGTGAGGCAAACAACAGTTTTTTAATTTAAGTATATCAGATGTGCAGCAGATAAGACCGTTGATACTCTGTCTTTATAGACTCACCTATCAGTGAAGTGCCCTGGAATTCACCAAGCCTTAAAGAAATAATATTCTCGTTGACTTTGAGGCACTCTTTTTTTTTTTTTTTTTTTTTTATGGTTTCAGTGATGATGATGGGGAGATCCAGCAAATAGAAGGACCTAGTAACCTAGTTTTTAGAAGATATTTGCAGTCCTCAAGGACAGTGTTTCACTGAAGCTTATATATTTAGAATAACATAGTAAATTCAAGTCTGAAAAAATTGTGGAACAGCAGAATAAATAAAAATGTACGAATTCATATGCTTTTAGTGCCACTGGGTGATGTTTGAAAAAAAAAAGAAAACCACAAACATCTGACAATCAATGAACAAAGGTTTTTAATTTTGGTCTATTTGCCTCATTATTTTGGTCCTCATTTCTTCCTGTAGGCTTTTGTCTAGTTGAAACCTAAGTGAGCTATCAAGCAGCAAAGTCCTTGTTTAATGTCTTCTGTACCTAGGCAAATGGATCCCTGAAGTTTGTCTCTGGTCTTAGGTACTACTTCTAAATGCAAATGATAACTTGTTTTTTTTTTCTTGCTTGTAAAGGAGTATCTTCCACCTCTTTCTCCATCCCTTGCCTTCCTACTTCTTAATGAAGTGCTTCCTGTGATGCATAAATATGACACGTTCAACAAAATGCAGATAAAGTGCTGCAAAAAGTTTCTGTGAGGGGAGTAGCCCTTTCCTGTATAGGGAATTATGATCAGGACCTTAATAAGCTTAGGGTAAATAGTTTGTGGTCCTTTTTAGTTGCTGGATTTCCAAAGTCTGGAAACCTTGGGCCGGGTCTTCAGTGAGTATACATCAGCACTGACTGCACTGGTGTTGTGCATATAAGAGTTATAGGTACAACTACCTGATGCATTTCCCCATGGGAGAAAAAAAAAAAAGCAAGCTTTGTGGGGATTTTGATGATGTAAAGCCATAACATATATCATATTATGAACATGTTCCATTCTTTGGGTTATGTATACAGGAGTAATTTTTATGGCTTCTGTAATGAGTAATCTAATGATCACATATGAATCTAGGTAAGATTTAAGTGGTCATATTGTAGTTTTGATGTTCCTTTTGTCTGATGGAGATTTGAGTCCTTTGTTTTGTTTTTCTCTTTGCACAAGTTATTTTTGGGGCACAATATTTTCTAACAATGATTCTTATTTCTCCAAGGATTGGCCCTCTCTGGTCTCATTTTCTGTAGCCCTTGTAAAGACTAAGCCACTTTTGGTGCTTGCATAACATGTTACGCGTGTTCTAGGGACGAGAGCTTTAGAGAAATAATTCCTACCCTGTCACTAAGCTTTGCTCTCCTGCTGAGTTAAGAAGGTTTTCTAAAGAAGAAGGCTTTCCAAAGGTTTTCAGAACTTTTCCAAAGAGGAAGATAGATACAACAGTACTTCTTTGTGCAGTGCCCCAAAAATGTAAGAGCAGGAGAACTGTTCATTAAGCAATGCCAGTAAGCTACCTGCTGGATCCATTTGAGGGACCTACAGCTCCTCCCTTGGCATAGTTGAGGCTCAGTTGGCTTTGCTGCGGTGCACACATCACACTGCGGAGATGTCTGTGTCTGGCTGGATTCTGGGTGTGTGTAAATGCAAACACACTCTCTCTGTGCTCCTGAGCATCCTTGAACAAATAAAATGCAGCACATGACTTCTGGTGATGGTTTCCAGCTGCTCTGGGTGGTTTCAGTATGGGTTTGGTGGTTGCTCAATGAAGCTGCCATTCGTTGAAGGATTGGGAGTTTTGTTGCACTCAAAGGTGGCAGTTCTAGGGAAATCCCTGGATGTGGGATGTCCCCTTGTGCCGCGGTGTCGTGGCTGTGGGGAAACAGAATCTGCATGAGGCACCTGCTGTACTGTTTAGAAGTAGTTGCATTTTAAATCTCAGTTGTACTGAAAGGTGTTCAAGATGTTCATTTGATACAAATTTCATAGGCTTGGTACAAAGACTTTAATCTCTCATAGTCTTAGCTATAGTCTGTTTTATGAATTTCTCTGAGACTTCAACATAAGTAGTGCCTGTTCTTGCTCTTTATGCAGAACTAGATTTCTTCTAAATAAAAACTTTCTTTGGCTTTTTCCTATTTTTCCCATGTTGTATGGGCTGTAGAATAAATCTGGAGAATGGTTGGCATGGAGTTTTTGTTTTATGTTACAGAATAGTTCATCCAAATGGCTTTTTTGAAACGGAGGGCATAGCGAAAATCTTAGGCTGGGAGACCTGGTGGGTTATGTCCAACTGTAAATATGTATATAATTTCTTGTACTTTTTCTCTCTTTTGACAGTGATTCGAGCTAAAGTTGTGGGGAAGAAGCTCATGAAAGATGGACCATTTGGGACGATGCGATACACTGTCAAGCAGATGAAGGTGTGTTTGCAGGCATTTCTTGTAGTTACATTAATGACTAATGTGTAATAACCAACAGAGGCTACATCTCACAAATAGCAAAACTGCAACTTTTCTTTTGGTTAGTCAAGTGGTGGCCAGGAATTGAGAGAGATTTTCCTTGAGAGGGGAAAGGAGGAAGAAAAGGCCATGCTTAAACAATGCTGAATACCCAAATTCCTGCTTTATTTTTAACATTTCGGGTTGTGATAGATGCCAAGTGGGTCCCTCTGGATACCAGAGTCCTATTTGCGTTCAGCATGCACAGTGTTAGAGTGTGGAAATGCAAGCCTTTCCCTGCAGTACTTTCCTTGAGTTCAAGATGTGTTGTCTTGCTTCTTCCCTTGTGTTCTCTGGGACCGCCAGTTAGAATGATA
Source organism: Nothocercus julius (assembly GCA_013398735.1). NCBI lineage: Eukaryota > Metazoa > Chordata > Aves > Tinamiformes > Tinamidae > Nothocercus > Nothocercus julius. Next base: position 5,206,479 of record VZSV01000032.1, read on the forward strand.
GCATTTTTTCCACACACAGAATAAATGAAACTGTTGCAGTGAAGTCTGTATATAAAGACTGTCCAAGAACTAAAGCAAACACTGTAGCTATCAGATACTGTCAGCTTTGAAGAACTGTAAACTGTGGACTCGGAGGTAAAAAGAGGTGCTTCTCACCAGTCCCTTGGTTTCTCTAGTTCTCCCTCCAGAGCCCTAATTCTTTGCTACACAGATTGGGCTCAGCCTGTTGCTTCGGTCTTTCTTTCTTTTTTGTTGTATTTCTTTAACTGACCTCTTGTTATATAATGTTAAAAATCAGCCCTAGGTTGTTTTCTTTGGCTACATTATTCCAGTCATAAGACTGGTTTATGTCTTTAAAAAAAAAAAGGTGGAGGGGAATGGAAAAGCTTGGCAGAGACTGCAGAAATCTGAAACATATTAGACAAACTAAAGGTTCAGAAAAAAACAGTCACTTGCCTGCCTCATAACAGTAACTCTATTTATAAGGCAGTTTATAGCTAAGCAACCAAGCTCCGAAGAAGCGACGTGAAGGCTGTTTCATAAGCTATCACAAACTGCACGCGTAGCCAAATCTGGCCTTGGCATGGCCCTTCCATCAGGCTCGAATGCTTGCACTTTGCATAAGAGGGCACGAGGTGCAGGGCGTATTAATTTCCCTAATCTTTAAAAAAAATGTTGTTTTGCTTAAAAAGGAAATATATATGTGTTGGCCAGCTTGTATGTGTAAAAGAGGCAGCTGGTTTTGTTGGCTGGGGTGCGACAGAGCTGCCACCCCCTTCTTTTGCCAGCTGTCCCGGCTTTTGCCAGGCTTGCGGCATGCTATGCTCTTCTTGTCCACGTTGTCACCCTCCGGCTCAGCAGACCTCATTGTACAAAGCTACTTAGCAGCCATACGCTGCAAAGGCTTTATCTGCTCTTCTGTTTCCCACTTTGCCCCCTCTACCCAGATCCCCAATGCTTCTTCATACTGTTCCAAGAGTTTGGTGCGCGAGTTACATTTGCCTGTGTGTACGGCCACTAAGGGGTGCAGCAGTGATCTAGAACAACAGCACGAATTACTCTTTGTTGCATTTCATTGCTTCTCTGCAGGAGCATTGAAATTTCAGATATAAAGCACCTGCTGTGCAGGAGTGTGAACATAATAACTTCTTCTCCAGGCTCATTAAGAGCAGCTGATCTCTGCTCCCTCTTGTCCTGAGGAACAAGGTCAGCTTGACACTTGTGCAGCCATCTGAAAAGGAGATGACACTCACTGAGATACCTGGCAGCAAAGCACGCAAGTAAGGGAGGGGAAACAAGTATGTCTCAGCAATTGTGTGACAGCTTTCAGGTGCTGGTTTCCCAGAAGACTAAGGATAACAATACAGCCAGTCGGCCTCAGCAGGCCTAAGGGCTGGAGAGCTCTGGCAGAACATTAAGCTTTCCTCTTCTGACCCATGAACTCGTAGCAATATCCCTGCTGGGACTGAGGAGGCTTCTGTGTCTGCTGGCATGACAGGAGGGCAAGCCCAGGCGAAAGGAGCGCATCAGGTGGAGCAATAGCAGCTCTGCTGCCAGAAGACAACCTCATGTCAGTCTCTAGCTACAGCGTCTGAGCCTGTCCTGACTCTGTTTTCATTGGGTTGTTCTGCAGCACAGGTGCAGGGTGTTTACAGCACTTAATCTGCAACGTCCCCATGCCAAGACCACAAGAGAACAATTGCCTTTCTGCAGGAACAGATCCCCAGTGTTTTGTTAAGTAAGGACCTGAGCAATAAAAGCAAGAGAGATTTTTAAAGGGGGAGATGATGTGCTGGCCCAAGTGCCTCTAATGGCACATTATGCCCTGCTGCATAAATGGTGGGCAGGTAGGAGGCTGCAGTGCACATTTAGCTGCGACCCTTGGCAGGAAGGATCCTGAACCAGAGTGCTCAGCTGAGCTGGAATGTCCTGAGGACGTAGTTCTTGATAAACAGGCAAACCGAGTATCTCCTGTGAAATCCTGCTGCCTTTCTGCTGAGCTAAGAGAGCTCAGGATAAGAAGGGATTCAGTGCAGTGGGGGAGCAGAGAGTGATGCACCAAATCTTGCCCTTTTCACCCCAAAGAAATGTGTCTGTCCTCTTGCTGAAAAGAAAACTATGGAGGCCTATGGCTCTGCACAGCTGCAAGGGAACAGCACAGAAGATAAAACTAAGTGAAGTCAGATGAAGTGACAGGGCTTTTAGGCCACCTACAAACCTGCCTGCACCTGCAGGTGAGAGAGAAAAAAAAAAAACACACACACAAAACCAAAGTCACTTACTCCATTTTCTCATGCTAAATTGCCTGTGAGTGAGAAGCACTGACAGACTTAAAAGGCAACGAACTATCCTTGTATTTCTTTCATGATTTTCCTAAGTTTGCTGTGGCTGGTTCTTTCTTTCTCCCTAATATTCCTGAATTCATTGCCCAATTTCACAACTAAACCAGATTGGGGCCTGGATTAGAGCATAAAGTCAGCCCCCAGGCATGCAACAGTGTCAGGCTTTCTAGCGTTTTCTGCTTGAAAAGGCTCTGTACTTTTTCAAGCACCCCTTACCTCCTCCCATTGCTTTCTCAAATACTTCAAGAATATTTTAAGATCATGTGTCGGAATTCTGCACCGGACTGATCTAACCTCTGCATGTGCTGTGGCGCTGCAGTGTGTTCTGAGGAGGGCCCAAAGCTATTTCAGGAAACTGCAAAGGAAACAAGGAGATAGGATATTGCTGCTCTGTGTGCACGCTCAGTCCCATGGCAGTTGGTCATGGCAGCAGCTAGCACAAGCTGCCAGAAGCCAGGAGTCTTTCTTTAGTCTGCTGCAAATCTGTAAAGGGAGCTAAAGGGGTGAAGCCTTAGAGTTGCAAAAGGAAAGGAGGAGAGAGGGTTTAATTTCATTTAATTTTAGGTGCCTAAAGTGAAGCATCTAGGCTTTCTTGCTCTCTTGATCCTCCATGGTGAGGGACAGACACCACCAAAGAGTGACTAAGCCTACCAGGTGTAGATGGCTGCTTCAGGATGGACTGAGGTGTTCCGCAGGTGCCAGCCCGGCGTTTGACTGGAGGGGGAGTCTAATATATACGAAGCACCTCAGCTTCAGGGAGATGAAGTTTGGCATCGTGATTCCAGGCCTTGGTATCCCGTGTGAGCTCACACGAGGTGGAAAGAGGGAGGAACACATCGCATCGCATGGCATCACGTCACATCACATCACGTCACATCACATCAAGTTAATTGCGCGGCCGGAGCCAGCGCAGGACTCGCCCGCGCCTTTCTGAGATGCGGCGGGGGCTGCCGAGGGGAACGCCGGTGCGGCCGCAGGCGGAGGAGCGCTAGCAGGCACCGCCACGTGATGCTGGCTAATGCTGTGTTCTCTATCATTATGTTCCTTAAAATACGCGTTTGTGGCGGCAGGAGGACTCTGAGGGTAGCAGTTAGGAGAGAGGCTAGTTTTATGGCTGGTCTAATAGCACTTTTAGGATGCTTTGTGTATCCAAAAATAACGCTTATGGTGCTTTGTTTTGAAAGGGGACACCTGTAGACAATTCCCCCTTATCATGCTTTCTTTTTTTCCTCCTCTTAGGACCAAGGTCACGGTGGCTTTTTCTTCAGTCAGATAGGATGGGATAGGCCCTTTCCCCCCTCCCACTAGGTGAATCAGCACGGTGGCTGCTGGCACTGCTGAGAATCACAGAGGAGAAGGGTGAAGTGGCTCTTGAGAGCACGCTTCCTTCTGCAGCCCTGGCAGTGCTCTTCCTGATGATGGCATGAACTAGCTCAGCATCATTAGTAACTTCAGAGTCAACCATGTTGACTTCAATGGTGTAGAAGACGCACGGACTCATGTCTGAAAGGGACAGCCTGAGCGTTTCCTCAGAAGGACGAGTTTTCTTTCTGCACAGGGGCAGAATGGGCTGAAAGTGTGCATGTAACATATAGACTTTACAGCATGTATGTGATTAGTCCACACTACCCGGATATTTTAGCACTTGGAAAGAGAAGACTGCCTGTACTGTACAAGAGCTCTCTGCACTATAGCTCCTGCATTGGCTGGAGAGGCTGGGCATCCCCAGGTGTTGTCGTACCTACCCTTACACACTTAGATATTGTTACCGTAACTTCTTGCCGCCGTGCCCTGGAATGAGGTCAGAACACGTGGTCTTCATTACACGTGCAGGTCCTCACAGTATCCTTGCGCAGGAAGACAGAGCTGCTCTAGTGATGAGGAACCAAAGTATGCTGAGAGCTAGGTTGTTCATCCAAGGACTCACAGGGTGCCTGTGCCAGAACGCAGCTCTCCAACCAGCTTGAGCATACCTGGAAAACCTGAGCAGAGCATCCCATACCATCAAAATTGCAAGGATAAAGGAGAGATGAGGCAAGGTTTCCTATTCAGTGCGAGACTTGTGTGCTCACTGTAGGACACACGGATATGTCCCAAATAGGGTCCTGTAACTTTTCTTGATAGTATATGACTGATTTTTTAGAATGCTTTCCTTGCGTATTTGCTTCATTGTGCTAGTACCAGGCAATCGTGAGTTTCCCTAAAATGCACCAATGATGTCAGGCCAGGTAAGGACACATGAGAATTCCTGATTCCAGGACTGTCAGAATATACACAGGTTCAAATTTCAATTAAACTGTATGTAGGCTTCAGCTTGAGCAAGATTGTGAAAAAGGAGAAGGACAGTAAAGGACAGTAGAGGAATTCTATATGCATGATATTTTCTGTATGGCACCTACCAGTAGTACCAGGCTAATTTTAGGAGTTGGGGTAGAATTCTGTTTATCCTTTCCTTTACTTTGAGAAACATTAAGTCCTGACTGAGGTCAGTGGAAGCTGTGTATTCTAGGTGTTTGAAAAGGAGGCATTTGATTTGAAGTCTTAGATCTAGTACCAAAAGCTTGAAAACTCTTACAGCATCAACCATCAACTTTGGAAAATTTGGGCTATTATTTAAAAAAAAAAAAAAAGTCTCTTTAATGAGAGAAAGTCATTAAAATCACATGAGGTAAAAAGATTCCAAACTTGAACTAGTTTATTTTTCCCCATTATTAGCTCCATAAAGGAAAAAAAAATTGTTCAGGATGCTGGCAGACCTTGCCATGTCAGCACTTCGCTCACTTAATGCCCCTGGAACTAATGCAAGTGGGAAAAGAGGTCCCTGTGTTGAACTGCAGCAGCTCGTTACAGGTGGGAGGACTTCTCCAGGAGTGGGTATTGGTGAAGAGAGTTCCCTTGGAGTCCAGCTAATGCTGTTTATCTTTCAGCTTTATAAGCACTTAAAGTTCACTGCCTGACACCAAAGTCTAGGATTTAAATTCTAAATAATCTAAGTTTTTTAAGATGACTCAAAGCATTTTTGTTCTCTCTAGATGTACAGGGGCTTCCAGATAATGCCACATGTTCAGTACATCTATACAGAAGCCTCTGAGAGTCTTTGTGGAGTCAAGCTGGAGGTCAACAAGTACCAGTATCTGATTACAGGTAAAGGACACTTCTTTCTTCATAATCAAAACTTCTTTCATTCTGCATGCACACCTGCCAGAAACATGGACAGCTGTGTTGACAGCTCTGTAAGCAGCTTCGCAAATGTTGTGATGGCCAACAGTATTTCAGTATTTGGTATTTCAATGTGCAGAGGGGTCAAATGACTCACTCTCAGCTTTAGATTTCCCTCTCTGTCCTTAAATATCTCTCTTCTACTCAGCCATGTAACGACAAGTATGCTGTACGACAGTAAACAGCTATCAGTTCATACCTGAGCTGGCATGTCTTTCACAGGGAACAGGTTGCCACTCAGCTGTGAAAGAAATGGAAGGTGTCATTTGGGATGAGCTGGAGTAGTTCAGACTGTTGAGATGAGAGATGCAAGGAGCTGGAGACGTGAGAGTTGCCAAGCTTGAGAGGAGCTTGATGGTATAATTCACCTGTGTGTTGCTGGTGGTGTTTATAGCTGGTACAAAACTCCTAACTTACAAAGTGCAGTAATCTTGCTGGCCAACAGTTTCTGAGCCAGTTAATAAAAAGAAAGCAGTTGCCAAGCAGTGACTGAAGCCAAACATATTGAGAACATTAGCAGTTGCAGGAAACGAGCAAAGGGGCTGAGCTGAGAAGTGCTAACTTGTGACCATGTCTCTGTTCTCAAGGTCGTGTGTACGAAGGGAAGGTTTACACTGGCCTGTGCAACTGGTATGAGAAGTGGGATCGTCTGACTCTGTCCCAGCGTAAAGGACTAAATCATCGTTATCACCTGGGCTGCGGGTGCAAGGTATGTCGTGTCTCTAATAAGGTGGCATTAAGACATTCAAACTAGAATTCAGTTTCTCTGGCTGATAATACCAATGATGTTGGTGTACAGCCAGGAAAGGAAATGGAGGACAGCAGTTTTTGCAGAGGAAACCGAACAGGTCAGCTTCAGTTTTGAGACCAGGGAAGAGACAGTCAAATACAGATGTTGTGTCCACACCTTTTTAATGCCTTGTTGAAGTTAATTTGGGCTGGGGAACCCGTTCAGATTCCTTGCAGAATCATTTTACAGGTGAATAAATTTATGTACTGAAGGTTTGGCAGAATAGGTCCATTTTTTTTTTCCTGTGTAAACATTTTGAGTAGTTAAAACCTCACAGCCTGGCAATGACTCTTAGATGTTGTTCATGGCCCCAGGCCTGTGAAAATAAAGGCACAAGCTCAGTTTTTATGCACCTGAAAAGCCCTTTTGACTCTGGAATTGCCTGTGTATGTGAAATAAAGCACATGCTTACGTGCTTACTGAACTGAGGCTGAATTTGGAGTTAGCAAACTGGGAGAGGAATTTTAGATCCCTTGTTTTTGATGAAAAGATATTTTGTATAGTGCTGATTTTCCATGTCACCTCACCTGATTGCTTTTTGCAATTGCAGATTAGGCCCTGCTACTATTTGCCCTGCTTTGTCACTTCCAAGAATGAGTGTATTTGGACAGACATGCTCTCCAACTTCGGCCACTCGGGATACCAAGCGAAGCACTATGCCTGCATCCAGCGGGTGGAAGGTTACTGCAGCTGGTATAGAGGATGGGCACCTCCAGATAAAACGATCATCAACGCCACAGATCCCTGAACACGTTTTTCCTTCTGTATCTCCCCTCTCCCTTACTTGTGGCTGAGCTTCCTTTGGACACTAACTCTTACCAGATCATGATGATGACAATGAAATTAGTGCCTGTTTTCTTGCAAATTTTAGCACTTCAAACACTTAAAAAAAAAAAAAAAAAAAAAAAAAAAAAAAAAAAGTCTGTGCTATCTTAAAAAAGACAGAAAAGAAAAAAGTCTGTGCTATCTTACTGAATTTGTTGTAATCATCTTTTCCATTTTTTGATACCACTCATTTTGATCAGATGACATTTATGACATTTGGGAGCTTACTTTTGCACACCAGAGGGGGAAAAAAAAAAAAAAAAGATTATGGAGTTCTTGCTCTCTTACATGTATCATTAGCTATAGTGATATAATCTCTATTTTTTTAGGAAAACAAAAATTTAAAAACTATGCCAATTAGGCACTGTATTCTTCTATGCGCTGGCTTCCCCTTGCCCCTTCTCATGCACTAAGTGCTGAAAATACATGGACAAATATATTTGAAGGAAAACAGGTTTCATTAATCACATTGGCAAATGAAACTAGCCAAGTAAACCAATCTAAACTATGAAAAAAATGACGTCCAAAAGAAATCCTCCTCTGTGGGAGACATTGGCAACTTGATTGACTCCAGCAGTGGGAGGATTCACCTGGTGCGTCTGACCACATAATCTGGTAAAAGCATTGCTGACTGACTGTCCTAGCTAATTCAGTCACAGTGTGAATGTAACAGCACGTTTGAAGTCCTGGTTTCCCCAGGACAAAGGAGAGAGTATTTTGTATTTTTGTTGTTGCTCAAAAAAAAAAGAGAAACAAAACCCCTTTCCCATCAGTTCAGGGAGGTAAGTCCACCTACAGCAGAGGAAATGCAGTGCTGTGCCATGCTGTTTTGGGCAGAGTTGGCCCCTGAAAATTCTTGTAGCTTAGCTTCAACAGCAAAACTAACTTGTGGATACTTTCAACCAAACAGATGCAAAAATATCCACTGTAAATCAATCACATGAGAGAGGGAATGGGGAGACTTGCTAGAGCTCTTACTATAAAAGAAAAATCTATTGCCAAAATAGTGTTTTGCTGAAATAAGATGTATATACATATAATGACATAAGCTATTTTTGACAGGATATGGAATTTTTTGGTGTAACAAACAAAAGAATGGTTTGATTGTGTTTTAAAGACAGAAATATTGACATTCCGAGTCAGTGAATTGTTTTTTAAGATATTGAAGCTCCGGTGTACCTGCAGTAGTCGCTACAGTCATTGTTTCCTCTGTACCTCCTAGCACTGCGGTCCCTCCCCTGCAGCTACACTAGCTGCATTTGTTTATATAGTGAAAGGAAGTGTGTGGGGGAGCTAGGCAGGGAAGAGCAGTCTCCTAATAAGTGCTGGCTGGGATCATAAAATTTCAGCTGCCCAGAAGATTCCTTCTTTGTCAAGTGCTGTGTTTCCCTCTAGGCACTGTTAAGCATAGCTCTGTGCATGTGCTCAAACCACGTCCTGCAGTGATGTGGGAGGAGGAGCCTTACTGTCTTGTGCTTTGCTGTTGACTGGAGAAGTTTTTTTTTCGTTCAGTTTTGTTTTTTATTAAGAAAACTATAATATAATTTTTCTTATCAAATAAAAATATTTTAAGTTTTAATGATGGTGAAGAAGGGGTGCTGACAAAATGGGTGAGTGAGTTTTGGATGGGGAGGGTTCGGGCAGGGAGAAGTTTATGCTTAACTTTGTTTTTGTATTATTATAATTATTTATCTTAAGTTTCCATGTATCTTCAGTTCATTCCACTTAGAAAGCAGAGCTGCCACCAGTAGGTAAAAGTGTTGCAATGATGGGGCAATACAGCGTTTTGCAGTCAGTGACCTTTTAAATCACCGGAGGGTTGCTTGGGGTGTCTTTGCCAAATGGAAAGGGTTTTGTCTGAGGTGGACACTGATGCATGGCCATTTTTTGGGCTACTTGGGTGCTGCATTCATCTGCAGACATGCATCTGTTGAAATGGGCTCTTACTGGGAGAACTCCTACCGCAAAAAGTGCATAGCTCTTTTTTAAGATGAGTTCGATGAGGCACTTTCAAAGAGTTGATGTAGGAGAAGACAAAGTAATCTGTATTTTTTTTAGCTTCTCTTAGTAACAATGCAGCATAAAACACATGAAAAATGGATTGGACTTTCCTGTAATTCGGGCTTGGAATGCCCGAAATCCAAAAGTCCTCTTCCCTGTGACTACTCGTAAATTATGAGTCGGGTATCAGAGGGAGAATAGGGTACTCCAGATCACCCATCATATGGCCGGGTGACGGGTCAGCATCTTGCCCTTTGAAAGAGTATGGAGTTGAGCTTTGGATACAGTGAGCCAATTTCTGTTTTAGCCATGCAATTGCAACAGAATCATGGGCCACTGAGGGCAGAGGAGAGGCAGGTTCACCCCACAGAGGGTTGCCCCCTCCCTGCTCACGCTGTGTGGCGTTGCTGTTGCTGGAGAGAGTCCTCATCAAACTTGAGGTGATTTTGCCAAGTTGACGTCTCTTTGAGCCGTGGCCTCTGTTTGTGGCTTTGGAAGGCTAAATGAGAAAGCCTCTCAATGAAGCCAATGTTGATTTAGTTTTTCATTATATTGCAGCTCTGCGTATTTTACCTGCTCACTGACTCTTTTAGCTAGCTGAGACATCACAGTATTGCACTCAAATTATTGTGAAAATATTTGCATTTTAATGCTATGAGGACTTGTGTCCCTATGTAGGATATAATGTAGCTGTGTGCTTTGTAAACAAGAAAACACCAATCCCATTACCATTTTTTTTTTCTTGAAACAAATTCCCATTTTATATTTTAGAGGGTAAAATTTTCTGAGATGCTAACAGCTAGACGACCGGCAAGAGTAAGGGTTTGATAGAAAATCTTTTCCCTTGCTGTGTAAAGAATCAGTTGTTAAGGCTTTTAGAAATGTGGAGCCAAAAGAAGGGGGAAGAATCCAGTAAAAATACATTTCTTTGGGGAGGCTTCTTAACTTTGTTTCTGTGCATGCTATCAGGGACACGTATTTCTTGGCTAAGCCTTAGCTTGTGCTTGCACCAAGAACCTTGCATGAAGGTCCCCTTGAAGCAGGGGATGCCATTAAATGGATCGAACAGGCTCTAAATCGGGTTTGAATCTTGAATCGGACTGCTCTGTTTTCTCCTGGCCTGCTAAGTCACTTCCAACTGCCAATGAACTAAACTCCCCCCTCGCTAGAAGAGCCCATGCAGTACATGGGCCTGCCAGACATGGGGATGTGAAGAGGGCAGGTAGGAAGTCCCCGCAGACTGGTAGGCTCTGGAGTATGCAAGGGGCTTGCAGAGCACAGGTATCTTCCTGTAAGCTCTAACATGCTCTTCCCTTCACCCCATAACTTAAGGTTAAAGAAGAGCTCTCAAGGGCACGTGTGTGCGAGGGCATGTACAGGATGAAGACTTCTTTTCTCTTATGCTTTAGATGTATCAGCTTTATTAAAAGTACTTTTACAAATGCATATGCCATATTTCTATACTGTTGCTTTTGTTATTTATAGATATCTTCCTTATTTGCTTGTTCTCCCTTCTAGAATTAGAAAAATATGAAAAATACTTCAAAGATTTGGGAGAACCTAGAAATTACTGATTTTATTATTTTTTTTTCTAAAAGGGAGGGGACAAAGAGAAGGAAGAGATCTGTGCATGGTATACCTTGAATAAGTCCTCCTGAAGTGACCGGGGCACAGTGATCCTTCCTTATAGGAGGATAGTGGGACAAAACTGCAATTTTAGGCCTAAAAATCCCTTGTTTTGAAGAGCCACTTGATCCTTTAGAGAAAACTATTCTAAAGCCTGAACATATCACCCTTTCCCGTTCTTACTGCTTGGAGAAAAGATAACTCAGGGTGATGGTAAATACATCATGTTTCTATAAAAGTTTTGAAGTGAAGGCCTCTATGGAAACAAGTTCCCATTTTTTTAGAGGATGTTCAAACTATCTCTCCTTTGCAATGTCATTTGTAGCTTAGAAAGGCAGGACAAAAATTAGGGAACTGCACAAACATTTTTAATGTGTTTTTAAAGCATTTTTTTTTCTTTTTTTTTGGTGTTATTGGTCTTGACAAAAAGTCAAAGGAAAAAAACAGAAACTACTAAGCATTTGCCGCTGCTTTCCCTGTTCTGGTTTCTGATTCTCTCTGAGGTTGTCCTTCCTTCTTAGAGCCTCTGCTGTTCCTGATAGTCACAGAAATTTTGGGAGGGAGCCAAACCCTTGTGAAAAATCTTGTGCAAAAGGAATGTATTTGCTAAATTTTGTAGCACTGTTTACAGTTTTCCTCCTTGTTATTTATAAATTTTATATTCAGTGAATGTATATTGTCTTTTAAGGTAATGTTGCATAATGTTCACTTTTTATAGTGTCCTTTTATTCTAAACAGTAAAGTGGTTTTATTTCTATCACAGACATTCTGTCTCTGCTTCACTTTTATTAGTTTCCGTGCACTTCAAATGAACACAAATGGATCTGCAAGTGGATTTATTCATTTCCTTCCCTTTCTTGATAACTCTTTTATTGGGCACAATGCAGGCATTCCACTCCTGGCAGTTCCTGCTCTTTGGTAACAACATCCATCCAGGAGTCCCTCCCTCTTTTTTATAAGGTTGACAGATCTGTTGAAGATCTTGAAGATCTTTTATCAGGGTGATAAGCCCAAAGGAGATAAAAATCACTTTTGAAGTTCATGTATCCCACTTGGAAAATTGGCTGTAGAGGGTCACTACAGAGCAAGACGGTCTTAGAGCCAACTCCTGAAGCACCACCAAGGCCTTGCAGGAACAGTTGCCAGATTGCTGTTATTTTCAGTAAATTTATCACTAGGGAGCGGATTGAAAAGTATATCTGCATAGCAAAAGACATTGAGATTCATCTTTCAGATCCTTTCTGCTAGTTATAGCTAGTTTAAAATGTCCCGTTGTCATAGGAAGGAAGCATCAGACAATGTGTTTTCAACTAAATCCAAATGCTCATGAAAATAGTTTCACAAAATATTTGTCTCACTTTAGGAAAAGCTTTCATCTCTGTGCAGAATATTGATAAAGAATGAAACAAAATTTTAATCAGTTCTGTATTTAAGATTTAGAAAGTAAAGTTTGGAAAGTTTTGGCTTAGAAGGGTGAGAGTTTCTCATGTCAGAACATCATTGCTTAGAGTATATAATGTTGCAGAGATAAAGCCACAGAACTGTATTAAAAAACATTTCCAAAGTTTGGAAATGTTTGCCATCCAAGGACCACAACATATATTACAAGTGCTAACTGGTATAGCATGAAAACACCCCTAGGAAAGAGAAAAGAGTGGGGCAGGGGTACTGTCATTATTCCCATCCGATACATGACGCTGATAGACAGCAGGCGAGCAACTTTGAGAAGCCTTTTGTAGAGCTATGACTACAACCCAGCTTAGTTGGCAAATACTTGCCCTCTCTTAGCCTCCTTAGCACAGGATAGCATGAAAATACAGCTAGAAAGGATCTCAGGGGGTTGTTCCTTCCTTTCATTCCTTTTTCCGCAGTCATCAGAGAGAAGCAGATGCCCACCCACCCCCGCCCCCCGTCTAACAAGGGCAAGTCTGAAAGTGACTAAATGGATTATTGCTTAAGAAAATGCTTGGGAAGTGACTGATTTACAACACATTACTCAAGCTTGCATGACAGCAAGAGTGTCTGTGTTCAAATGAGATTATCTACAGTTTATAAAGGTTTCCTTATTCTTCTGGAAATAAGCAATAGCAATCACAAGTAGGTGAGCAACTGCTATAAATAACTGTTGAGCAGTTACTTATAATAATAACTGGTGAGCAATAACTGTTACAGCGAACACAAATATACAAATTTAAGAATTGGTTGTGTGCTAAACCAAACTACTGCACTAGTAACGAACATATGTACACACAGAGGAATCAATCAATAGATTATTTCCAGATAGGAAAACAATGCTATCTTTCCTAGATAAAATGTTTGCAATGAGAAGATTAATCAAATCTTCCAGAGCCACCCTTCCCAAAGGGGTGGTTAGACAAGCTTGCAACTGTCCTAAAGCATTACACATGTAACAAAGCCCTCTTTATAGATTAGAAGAAATTGATGAAACTGAATGTATCAACTGATTTGCCTTAAAAATCTGGAGCAAACTCTAGGTTGGTGTGTAAGGCGCATCAATTTTTTATTTTTCTTAAAAGGCAGTGCAACTCTTATCCCTGAATTGCTGATAGGCTTCTCAATGTGACCTGCATGACAAGCCTGTGAAGTGTGGAAGTGCCATGTTCCCCATAGCACAGGTGGAGCGAACAGAGGGTTGGATCAGAGAGGTCTAGCATTTCAAGGTATTTGGGTGCGTGGGGTGCAAGTGAGCATTTGTGGGATTTTTCTCAAGAATCTAAGGTAGTCTTCTCTTAGAATTTTGAAGCTCCATTAAGTAAGTGCTCAGTTCCAACAGCAGATGCCTACACCTGATTAAGCATCAGAGTTGGCCCACAGAGTGGCAAGAATTTTGTGGGAAAAGAGGGGCTTAAACACTTCTGAACCCAAGCCTGACATCACAACCCTCTTAGGCCTGCATCTTGAGGCCATGACCATGGAGCAAACCACAGAAAACGAGCTCAAACAGCTGAGGGCTCCCATATGGGTCATGGTTCACATGCAGGGGACCTTATCAAGGCCTCAGCCAACTAAGAGGAACCAGGAATTCATATGTGTAAACGGGACCAAAAGTTCACAGTGGACTTGTCATCAATCCAGGAAAACAAAAGACATGAACAGTTTTAAAGCCACTCACTTTGACTTTTTCTCCAAGACTAAAGGCAAACATGCTGTAGGCAACTACGTGGATCTCTTTGGAAGATGTCCTAAGAGGTCAGCATAGTAACTACGCAGTAACCATGCAAGCAAATGGGTGTTTAGGCGTGGACAGGAAGATTAGATCCCCCCAGAGTCACTATGCAAAGGAAGCGCTGCAAGGTGAGACGTCTTCTTTCTCAAAAACACCGGTTTACACTGATAAGCCGATGAGGCTGATTGATGGGCATTTTTCGTGAATGACAACCACATAACAGATCAAGTAACCAGATACTGTCAAACAAGCATCTTTTACAGCCCATAGCCTGAATCTTCAGTGCTTGGTCAACAATGACAGTGTGGGGAGTGAGGAGAAATACATTTTATCTTAATAAAGTAATTCCTTACTTTAAGGAATTTAAGGCTAGTCCTGGTGTCCCCACTGCCATCTCTCACGCCCAACTCATATTCATTGCTCCCCCCTGCTGATTAATACACTTCGGAATCAGAAGAAGGAGAGGGTACTCACCATCTGCTTATGGCTTGGGAAGAACGTTTGCTCCACAAGGGGGAACTTCTCAGGACCCAGCGAGTTGAAGATTTTAATGAGCTGAGAGAACTTGGGGAGGAGGGGAGAGAGAGGGAGGGGAAGCAAAAACAGACACAGAGGATGTCAGTGGCCTGCTGCGTGACAGTTAAGTGCTTGCAAAATGTTCTCATACTGGTGAAGGAAGTGAGAGAACTGCAATTATTGCCCATATTGATACTTAGAGTTGGCAGTAGTAGAAAATCATCAACTTGATCTAGATATCCAGGGCCAAGCCAGGCAGAGCACACAAATCTTGGACTGTGAGAGTAGAGGAGGGGTTAAAGATACAGAAAAGGATCAGTTCAGATTGAGTTAAAGATCTGCTGTGAACAAGCTTTGCTTTCCAAACATAGCTGGGGAGATGGTGGTGGGCCCTTTTCAGAGGAGCATCCCCCTATGCAGGGCAGGGGACAGGGGAGATCATCTCCTCTCCCGACCCCATCTACCAGTGAATCTGAGGCCCACACCATTCTGTGGAAATGGTGTTCAGAGAAAGCAATGTGTAACATCCACAGGGAAAGCAAGAGCACCAGTATTTCATGTACAAGGATAACAACATGAACTTTGCTATTATCACCAGTTTATCTCTCTTATTACTTGCTTATCATTCAGGGTCATGCCTAGTCAGACACAGAGAACTCAGGAGAGAGCATTTAGAGTCACACATCAAGCCACCCTGCTTTCCTTCCCCATTACCACAGGCAATGCTGAACCGGCAGTGAAGTGGTTGGACTGGCAATCTTGCAGAAAGGGAAATAAGGGTGAATACTGCAGCTCAATTATTTTAATGAGTGTTAGGAGACTATAATGACTGTGTATTGCTCCAAAAGAAGCAAGAATCATGGCTCCTGCTGAGCTGGTATATGTGACTAAACTCCCCACTGATACCCTATTTGCAAAATCATTTACAAACTGAACCTAATTTGCAAGCCTTCTGAACAGAAAATAAAATGATATCTGGAAGTTTGGTAAGCCATTTTGAATTCATGAAATGCTTCCAGCTTGGGTCAAGTCTCACTGTGCAGTTCTTTTTGCAAGCTACTTCAAGTTCTCCAGTAACCCTAGGGATGCTCTCGTTAGGAGGGAGCCCACACAGGTTAAGGGAATGAGGTAGACATTTGGTGAGCAAGGCAAAGGAAATAACCCCCCCTTTCTCCCCAACAGCAGAAGATACCTAATCTTATATTTTATAAACATTTCTGAACCCTGACTGAGGATAGTGAAAGTACCAAATTGCAGCCACAAGGTTACACTGCAAATAAGGGGAGGGCTACTGAGAAGGTTTTCTGCTGAGTGCCTATGTTAGGGCTCCTGTCACAATCACTAGACTGCTCTAAGCAAAAGCATTTCTGTGTATGATATTGAGTCTTCTCTTGTTGATAGAGAAATGTCCCTTTGGATGTTAAAGGGTAATATGTGTAAAAAAATCAGAGTCTAAAAAAATCAGGTTTCAGGGTGTGTGCCAGACACATGTTGAAGGGGCAGCTGTCAGTAGATTTGCAGACAAATGTAAAGAGCTTTCTTCTTAGTCTTACAGGTCAAGATGTGGCAGTAAAGAAGTCCAGAAATGATCAAGATTTGGCATGTCCCATCACTAACACCGGCACTCCCTCACATGCATCAGCAGATAAGAGAAAAACTCCCCACATAGAATAATTATTGTTGGCATGGAGGGTGTTGATGTTGGGGAAGTTGCTTCTCTTAACTCCTTGCACTAGCTCTGCACATCCTAGAGAAGAAAAATAAAGCCCTGTTTTGACTAGCAAAGTGAGCAAACAGGACTTAAACAGAATGAGGAAGAGGAACACTCCGGCTGAGAGAAGCACACGCTGCCTGCTGCGCGCGCACACAGCCCTGGTGAGCCATGGATGCAGCAGCAACGAGGGGACATCCATGCAATCCCAGGGAGGCAGTGAAAATAAAATAACTGGAACAACTGTGCAGTTGACAAATGGCATCTTGACTGGTTCCTTGGGCTTCCTTTTGAAGCATGCGGCTCTTGGCTGTGTCTGAAATAACAAGCATTTCAGACAAACAGGTGAGGGACTGAGTGAGTTGAAGGTCTTCTCAGTGGGTCAGGCCTGCAAAAAGTTCTGACTTTGATATTGACCCTCATGGGTCATCTCCCTTCTTTTTTGCAGGAGCAGATACAATCAGTAAGGGCAGGATATTGGTCAAGAGATACCCACGTTGTGTGTTACAACAGCCTTCTAGACACCTAATAAAAGAGCTCAAGTAGCCATCCCGGTGTATTTTACATGGGTAGGAATGTCACTGTCAGCAGCTCAGCTAAACGTACTTCCCTTCCTTCCACGCTTTGCTATGAATACTTGTTTTCGGTGGCCCCACTGATATAAGTGAGATTGAATGCAGACCACAGAGCTGCTCTGGGCAAGACCATGTGGCACAGTCTGGGTTTGATGCACCTGAAGCAGGTATGCAAGCGCACTGTCTTGCTTAAGTTGGTTTGACCTCTTCTACATCAGATTCACTCTGTTAGGGAGTCTTTACAGAGAAAAAAATAAGGTCTACTGAATGGATCTCAAGGCCTATGGTGCCTATTTCTAAGGCACCTCAGCTACCAGGGAGCAGATACTACATCCTGGGCTCCGAAGAAGAATGATTTTCAAGGCTTCATGTTTACCGCAGTCTTACAGATGCAAAAGTTGTCTCTCAGTTGTGGACATTACTGTATGTAATATGAGCAGTAGTCTCAGCATTGTTTCCACAGTATTATGTATTGTAACCTTTATAAAATAAAACTATTGTGACTGGTTAAAGCATTGGTTTTAGTGTGCTTGTAGCACTGTATCGCCATACTTCTGTGATCATCTTAGATTCCACTTCTCTGTGTGTGAGATTCCCCTGAATATGTCTTTTTATTTTTTTTTTCCAGAAATATCTATTTAAAATTGTGCCTGCTGCTTTAATGCAGATTTGAATATTTGAAGATATGTGTATTGCACCACTGGAAACCTGGCAAATATCATTAAAAAATGGGTCTGCATATTTGAGTAAACTCAAGCCCAAACTCAGCTGATTGTAATTACAGTTGCTGAGAAAACATCATTGCAAATTGCCAAGAAAAAACAGTCTCGATTCTGTCTTCTTCCACCAAATCATAAACATTTTAATGAAATGGAACCGTCTCTGGGAAAAAGAAAAAAAAAAGGAAAAGTGAAAAGCGCATTTCCCAAGGGGATCTAATTTCATTTCTTAGTGTATCTCAACAATTTCATAGGACCAAAAAGTTTCCAGTAATCTTTGTTAAACCTATTCCTCATTTTAAGATGCCTGTCTTGCAATCAAAATGGAACATACATTAAAGTAAAATGGTCTGTCCCTATCTCTCATTTTCCAGCTATGACAAAATCTTCTGGTTCTGCTGCCAGGGGAGCTTTTTGCCTTCCTCAGAGGTCTCACTGCAATCTCTGCCGGAGTTCACTTCAACCTGATAAAACTTCTATGGTGCCAAATACCAGCTCAGATTCCATTTGAGGTCTTAGATTGTGCAATTAGTTATACCCTTTCTATTTGGGGGTGGAGAGTAATGTGCGTGTGGGGGCAAAAGGGAGAAGATGCACTCTGTAAACCTGTTTGAAATGTTTACAAGTAATTTCTCTGACTTTTCTGGGAAGGCTGTCTGAGCCAGCAATATTCCCCGTGAGTAAAACATAGTAGAATCAGACCTAGAATAGCTAAAGATGAGTTCCTGGCAGAGCCAAGTTCTCCCACACTACCTTGCCAGCCCTGGTCTTTTTTTTGCAATGTGCTGAGTTTGTTTGTTTTCTTTTATTTTAGATTCCTAAAAATAAGCCTGTCACATCTTGAGGAGGCCACTGCACACCAGCACAACCATAATTACAAGGAATGATTTGAAAAAAGTCAACTGAACAGTGACAGACTCAATCCCCCAAATCAGACGGGAGATACCACATGACAGTTTTCCTCAGTAAAAGCCAGTGCAAAGGCAGAGACTTTTTGTCTGGTCACTGAGGTCAACTCACTCTGCAGCAAACAAAGACAAAATCTAGCAGGAAACCTTGTGCTGATTCCCCTCTTCCTTTCCTTTCCGTTCCCAGAAACCCTGGTTGCAGACTGAGGGCAAACTTGCTACCCCTACAGAGAAGGAAAAGAGACTTTTCTTGGAGGAGAGGACTGGCATTGCCCAGTGTATTAGTGCTCTGCAACGCTTTTGGAAAGGAAAGGATGCAGTCTTGCATTTTGATCACCTGCTTGCTTTCTCCAGGGCTTGCTGTGCAAGTATATGCACCAAAGGGCACCATGATTGGCACCATCTTTGGTTTCTGAGAGGTAATGACAGCTTTAAATCTGTCTACTTGGGATGTCAAATTAAGAGCAATAACGAGAAATGCTTGTAATCATTGAACGAAACGGAGGGGGAAAAGTAGTCCTGGTTTTGAAGAGCCCCTGGGATTCTGGCAGTGATTGACATTGCAGAAATTCTGAGAGACTGGAGACTGTTTGGCCTTCAATTCTGCTTGCAGGCAGATCCACAGGTTTATTGCACAGAATGGAGATTGCTAGACTCAGCTCAGTTAACTGTAGGCCACACAACACTTTGGAAAGTCAGGCTGCACAGCCAGGACTTGGAATCCCATATCTCTGCCTCCTCTTTACTAAATCTTGACCTTATACAATGCTATATCTTTGGTCTTAGTGAAAACTCCAGATGTCATAAAATGGGTGAAAACTGAGACAACTATAAATATAATGCTTTTCAGTAGGAAATGGGTTAAATTCAGCACTGCAAAGTCATGGGAAAAAAAAAAAAAAAAAAAAAAGACTGAGCCATTACAGACCTCAGCTGCATTGAACTACCAATGAACACTCTGAAGGCTTAGAGGCTATTATTCCAAGAAATCAAGAAAAGACTTATTAAAGTAGCAAGGAAAATTACCTTAGAAATGTTACTTCTCAACCAAGGCTATATTTGTGAAATGAGAAAGGAAAATTCCTAAAAGAGTATCTTAAAATTTTCCAGAAAATTTTCCAAAATTTCCAATTTCCAAAATTTTCCAATGGGGGTGATATTGGAAAGTCCCATGTCCTTATCACTTCTGTATAGCTGGTAGTTCCCTGCTTTGTTCCTAGAACAGTGCAGGGGAAATTTTCATTCTGGAAGGACCAGCGGCCAGGGAGGGCACTCTGGGATGAAACTGCTTGGAAGACCAAGGTTTGGACTCTGAAATGATGTTGACATCTGATTTGTTCCTGCAGGTCCTACGACAGCCAGCCTTATCCTCTGGCTCTCCTGCTCCTCCAGTTTCTGCTGACTTAAAGCTCATCATAAAACAAGTTCAGGGAATTATTACAGACTTTTATTTAAGGCTGAGGCAAGCCAATGCCAACAGTTTACAAGATTTCCTGAGACTTCCAAATGAACTTGACAAAATTTACAGACCAGGTGGAGGAGGCTGTCTTGCAATCCTACCAAAAGCTGACTCAGCTATTTTTCCATACCAGCCGTATTCTGTCAAACAACCTACTCTGCCATGCAACAAATCTAAATATTACTGACTCTCTGCCACAGGTGGGAATATGGGACAGAACGAAGCTTTCCACTCAAGACGAGGAAATCACACTGTGCTATTAATAGAGGCTAGTAAAGGAGAAATGTGGATAGTTTTTTGTTTAGTTTTGTTTAAGAATTCCCAATGGGATAGGTTGCTGAGGTATGGCTCTAGCCTAAAGAGGTGGATTTCTTTAAAAAGAAAAGGAAAGTGAATTTGGTACTGGGTTGAAGCTAGATTTTCACTTTGCAGCATCGACATGCAGTAGGGCTGGAGGGCCACTTACCACCCAGGGCTTGCTGCAGAAGTTGTAGATGGAGTAGAGGGAGTTGACCGTGTGGATGCCACCGTACTGGAGGCCAATGATGAGGCTGCGGAAGTCCTCTCCTAGCGCCATGCTGTAGGCGTGCTGCCGGATCAGAACAAAGTCAGGCTTGAAAGACCTGGAAAACACGACGGGAGTGATGTTTTATGCTTCACACTGAGCAATGCTTCTTGCCTCTCCCTATTTCTTCTCCATCCTTCTCCTTGCCCTTTCATTAACACGCTGCTCTTCTTGGGGCCTCTGGTCATGTATTGCTTGTGGTCATATATTGTGTTAAAAGGTAACAAAGCAAACAAGAAACCTTAGTCATCAAAAAAAGGGAAAAATCCAACATAGCTGCAAGTGTGAGAGTGTAGAAGCATGCCAAGCAGATTTGCTGCAATTTCCATGTCACTCAGGCATGCATAGGAACAAGCCACAAGTGGAGCCAAGGGTCATAAATTTATTGTGGGGGGAAGGGGGTGAGGAGGGAGAGGAAATTTTCTTTTCTTTTGAAAAGCTTGGCCATATTTGGCAACACTTGTTGCAATGTGCTATGCAGATGAGGGAGCAAGAGTTTGTTTCCTGATGACTGAGCTGAATATTGAAGCAATGCCCAGTGGGCGGGCAGATCATGAGGGATTTCATAAAGCTATTGTACACATCTATGCATTAACACACATGCCTCCCTTAGCAGCTTACTACGCACGCACCACGTCCCAGGCTCTTATGCTACATGTCATCAAGTGAAGGGCAGATATGATAAAGCAATTAATCAAATGAGCAGAGCCCCCAGTCCAGTGATGTGACTCATGGTATGGACTTCCAGAATATTATTTAGCAAGGCTGGACCTAGGATTCCTAGGGTTCAAAGGCAGCAGCTGTAATCCAATGGACAGAAACGTGAGGCACTTGTTCGGCAAGCCAATAGGCAATGGACGAGCAATTCAGTCTGCCAGAGCTCATTCCTTGGTGATATTGTGTCTTTGGAGAAGTTCAGAAGCCTTTGGAAACAGCAGCTGGAAAAAAAAATATTTCCAAAATGGAGCTCAGCAGTTCATTCTTTAAGTCATGGAAAGGGCTTTTCCACTGAAGCAGGGATTATTTTATACGTTAGCAAAGGTTGCATCAAGGACATTGGAAAAAAATTCCATGCTGCATTAAAGTTTTTTTTCAGAGAAATGAGCTCTGTAACCAGGTCCCATTACCTCATTACCCTCGAACATTTTCCTTGCTAAGAGACTATAATTTCTATCCTTTGGATGTATAAGCTGGAAATACTTGGGTTTATAGCCCCTATTTATTTCTCCATCATTGTGGCAGGGAAATACGAGATGGTAACTCTGGGCCAGAATGTGGCAACAAACACTGTACACAAAATCCAGAACAGCCTTGTCGTTTCAAAGCTGTTCGTTTTGTTTGTTGGCCTTGGGCTTTTGTTATGGCTCTAGACATGGCAAGGAACAGGCTTTGCTTTTGTGATGCAAGAGGCCGAGGTTTGGAAATGTTGTGATTCCCTCCCATGGTGCAGTTTTAAACCCAGGGGAGTTCCTTAATGTGCTTGGCACCAAGGGTGGTATTCTCCTCCAGCAGAGAGATGCATAATGAGCATCAGAAGGGCTGCACTATCCGTGCGCAGCTGATTTATGGACGTCCCTGGTGTCAATGTGGGTGAGGCAAGCAGGGACCCCCTGCTAAGGAGCAGCAAGTAAATACTAATCTCGGAAAGCTTTAGCTTCTCCATTTTGGCTGGACTTTCCATGCAGAAGGCACCGCAGAGGCAGACACAGACACTCAGGCAGGACTATTCACCTTCCTAGGATCAGGACTCAGTGTGTCTGCCGAGGTACTGACAGTGCGGTGCTCATAGGGGCAGGAGCTTCAGGCATGAACCCCCTTCATTCATGTAAAGAAGAAACTGGTTTCTGTTATGGCTCAAGCCTTTTCTGCAGCTTGACTTAGGGAACAGCACTTACTTACACGTAAGTACTTATACCTTACATGTAATGGTCTGGACCATTGCTCTGGTCGCCCCTGAAGAAGCTACTGCATTTGTGTAGGAACATTGCCTCCAGCACCCAGGGGTGGGCATAAGGTGCGGAGCTGGGTAGGAAGCACGCCAGCGAGGGTGGCCACGCAGGGGCAGGACCTGCGCCGGCTGGGAAACTGCCTTCAATGGCTTTATTTCTGCCAGCCAAAAGCTTAGAAAAAGCTCTTGTCTTTTTAGATCCTGGCAAAGGAAGAGTTTTTTCAACTTACAAGACGGACACAAGAATGCAGAATAAATGTAGAAAAGCCTATTCCCAAACTCTGCATCATGTAGGAAGGCAGGGCACTCTCTCATGCAGCAGATGAGAAGTGAATCTCTTTAAAGCGAAGGTGGACACTGAATGTCTCTTTTAAACTGTGTGACAATGACCATGTTCCCATGGATACTGGGGAAAAAGCAGAGGAGCGCAAGGCCTGGAACTAGCAGAGAATAAACATCAGTTAGAGAGCCATGGAGTCTAGGAGACGTCTGCAAAGGAGAAACAGAGACCAGTGGCAAAACGCGGCATTAAGAGGTTAGAAAGTTAGGTATTAAAAGGAAAACAAATAATCACAGTAGAAATGGCAACATGAACCCCGAATGACTGGGATTACTAGCGAACTGGGGAGAAAAAGAGCTTGATTGCTTCGCCAAAGTTTCTTACTGTTTTGATAGAAGATTACTTTCACAGGCTACTGCTCATTTTCAGAATATAAGTCTTTTTCTAATAACTTCACTTTTGTACAGCTATTAGTTAAACTATTTTCTTTGCTCGTTCAATGCAACCCAATAGAGCCTCACGTGACAGAAATTTGAAATCGTATGTAGAAAGGCAGGTTATAGAGAAGTCCCACATTTGAAACACCATTGACTAAAAGATTAGATCAGTCAAACTGAGTAGCACCTAATATACTGGGATCCTCAGGAGTCGAGTCTGGCAGGACTAGGAGCAATGGAAGGAGTACATCATGCCTTTCGTTTTCACTAGATCTGTCTGTCCAGCTCTTATACCACCACTGGTGACTCCTAACTATAACCCCCTGCTAAAGACAGGTTACAAGAATGGATTTGGTCACCGAGAGAATATAAGGGGGCCTGTCAAGCTTCAAACATGTAATGGCCAAGGAGAAGACATGGATAAATGGAACTAAAAGTACACTGCAGATCTAAAACATATTGCTAGTGCTCTGCACATTGGTGAAGGGCCCTTTCCAGACTGCAGGGCAGAAACCTGTCTCAAGTCACGAATCATCCTCACCATGATGAAGCTTCCAGGAGAAAACTGGACCCTGTTTTCAGCCGTGATCCCTGCACAAAACCCTTCCTCAGACCCCAGGGGATCAGTTCTCATTCACACTCTCTGGCAAAAGAAAGGCCACTAAACTGCATGTAACATCTTCCCTGAGTGGCGTAGGGATATAAGAATCCTTTGTAAAAAAAAGTGCAGGAGACTGGAAAAGTTTCATTTTCAGATTGAAATAACTTGTGAGAGTTTGTTTTCCTCTGGAATGGAAAGGAACATTCCTTTTAGCTCATATCACTGCAATCATCGACCTCTGCTACGCCGGGCGGAGGCCTTGCGGTGATGTGAGCGGTGCAGGACATCACCGGCTGCCCCCAGGGTGAAGCAGAGCCCCACAAGCCCCTGTAGCTCCTTCTCAGTTTGCAGTAGCTCTCTCTTTGTGCCAGATGTTAGTCAAGGCCGATGGCTGCCGCTCAGCCTACCTCCCCTCTTGGCGATTGAGGTTGACCAGTAATTACCAATTAAAACAGTCAATCACCCCAGAGTGATGACGAGTATCTGGCTATGAAGCTGTTAGTGCTGCCAGTCCTTGATTCTGATACTGCAGCGCTGGATGTTTGTTTGCATTTAACTAACTCTTTTTCAACTTGCTCCAATATGTTTTAGCAGTTTCTTTCCTACTTAGCATTAAACTACACCTCAGAGACAAGATCAAGTATAAAGGCTGGGTCCAGAATATTCAATACTGTAGAGAAAGGAGGAGATCTGACTGAAGGATATAATTTCTTAACTTGGAACCATCTACCCTTAAATCTCGACAGGATTAGCTTTCTTGGCAATAGGCTTGCCAGAAATAAGGGGATATAAAACAGTTTAAGAGATTCCTGATGTTAACGCTGAAGTTAAACAATCTCAGGAGCTGCAGTAAATGCCTTGGTGACCTGTCATACACCTCTGGTGATAAGAAGAGAATTGACTCTGAAAAGGTCATCCGCAACATTTCTCTGCAGTAAGATACCATTACCTATGAGAGTAAGGTAGCTCGGAGTTGGTTATTGAGAAACAGTTTAAGGCAACACAGAACAGAGAAATAGCTGGCTTTTCCAGGCTGGCCGAAGGAACAGGCGGTCTTTTGGGGACACTGTAATAGAGAAATGGCTGTGAGTAAAACCATGAGGTTGTGCAGAAGTCTAGTGAAATAAAAGGAGAAGGAAACAGGAATTATATTTGCAGTGGGAGCAGGACTGCTACACAGAAATTAGGACATCTTGGAAGATGCTTTCATTTGCCTGTCATGGACAGACCAATGGCGAAAGTCAAAAAGCCCTTAAAGAGCTTTTCCAAAATTCCCCAAACTGTTTAATGACAGTCTCCAAAGTTTATCACAGTTTTCATTTGTAAACAGATCAGCCTTGACCAGGAAATGCATATGTACCCTAGCAAGGCCTCAAAGAAGCAACTGCATCTACCCGTAGCAGCTTGCCTTCTGAAAAGCTTCAGATCTAAAGCTTTTAAAGGTGATCTGAATACTTTCCAACATCACAGAACAGCATAATTAGGTTAGGAAAGATCTCTGGAAGTCATCTGACCCAGCCTTCTGCTCAAAGTAGGGCTGGTTTTAAAGTTACCTTGGATTGTTCAGTGTCTTGACCAGCAAATTTGGAATATTTCCAAGGATAAAGAGTCCCTAGTCTCTCCGAGCATATGTTTCAGTGTTTGACCACCCTCTCTGTGGAAGTTTTCTTGCTTGCAATTTCACCTGCTCCAACTTGAGCCCAGTTTTTTTCTTCCTTTCACTATGCACCTTCAAGAAAAAGATCAAGAAGTCTTCATTTTCTCTCTACCCTCCTATTACTTGTTGATGGCTGTGAGTAAGTCCCTTGCAGCCTTTTCTTTTGCGTGCTGAGAAAATACATCTCTCAATCTCACCTTTGGATGTCATTTGCTCTACTTCTCTATCATCTTGGTGGCACTTGGCTCAAGTTGTTCCCATTTGTCAACGTCTCTCTCTTTCTGTGCTGGGGACCTCACAGCTGGACACAGGACTCCAGATGTGAACAGAATCTCACTTAGCTACACTATTGCAAATGCAGTGGTCAACAGCTGGCCTTCCCTGCCAGGGCACATAGGACCCCCAGGTCCCTTTCTGTAGAGTGTCTCTCTCTCCAATTGGCCTCCAGCCCTGGTAAATAGGGTTATTCCTAATATGTGCAGGAATTTGCAGATGTCTTCGCTGAACTCCATTAAGTTCCTTTTGGCCTGTTTCCCCTGTAGATGAGGTCCCTCTGAGTGGCAGCTCTGCCCTCCACCATATGAATTACTCCCCACCTCTCCAGCCTATTGGTGAGAGTGAACTCTGTCCCAGGGTCAGGTCATTAATGAAAGGCTACCTAGACCAGTATAGTTCAGATTTTGGCCCTTCACTTCTCCCATTTGTTATTCACAGAAGAAACACTAGTAAAAAAGCAGGTAAAAGGAGACAAATTAAGACAAGACTGGGGGGAGGGAGGGAAGCTTATCAAGACTGAACCAATCTACATCAGTCTTTAATCATCCTTGCATTCTGACCAGGATTAACTAATTGATGAACACTCTAGATGCTGGCAGCACATTTCTTATCGGAAAGAGTGACTGTAAATGTGAAAAAGGCCAGGGAGCAGTTTAGTCTCCGAGATGCTCCCCACCCTTGTCTACTCGGAGTGACTTCTGCCTTCTGGCAGCTGCCTGCGCTCCAAATGTTTGCCCAAAAACTGTCAGCATCCTGCTTGCACGCCGGCTGGGCGCCAGCTGCAGAGGAGGTGAAGGGGGACATTATTCATCTGGGAAATCTCTAAACCCCGATGAGAGAAGCAGCCCTTCCAAGCAGCTGTTTAGCAGCAAGAACTGGGATGGGAGCAGCTGAAAATTAATAAATAAACACGCCCTAACTTCCTAGCTCCTGCTCAAAAAAAGAGTAGAGAGACAGGCAGGTTGGGGGGTGGTATAAGTAGAAGATTATGGTAAGTCATCACTTGTGTGGGAATCATTTCTAGAGTTTATAAATGTTTACTGGTGGTGTAAAATTGCTTTATACGTGGCTACAACATGCCAGAGTCTACCCTATCTAACACCTTGTTCCAGTCCTTTATCTCTGCAGGAAGTTTAGGTAGGGAAAGTGGTCACTTGGCAGTTTGTTGTTTTCTTTGAAGTGCCCTGGTAAAAGCTTATGTGATGTCACATGCGTGTCTCCATTACATTTACATATTGCCATGCTATCAACACAAAATATTGGCCAAATGTTGCTCAGTGTTAAATATACAGCACATATTGTATAGTGTGGCACATTCTGTTGATCTTGGGAGAAATATATGCTCAATATATTTTTCCATCTGGCTTCTAGGAGCCTGAACTCTCCAAATAGGTTTTTCACATCTTTTGGGCCATCTGCATCTTTGCAGAGATTTCCAGAATTTTTATTTGAGAGGAAAAACATAACAAACAAACAAACAAACAAAAACAACAACAAAAGAGATGTAATGCTAAAAAATAACCTCCCGAACAAAATCAAGAGTCAAATTTAAACAGATAGCATCTAGATAGAGCCTAGATTTCTTCTTTGACATAAGGTTCATGGAGAGTGAGAAGTTGGACAGTGACCTCATGCCTATTGATATGTATTGCATCAGTGTCCATGGACAGTAGCTGCATCCATGACCTCCCACCTCTTGAGAATGGACAAGTCCTCAAGAGGCAAGTAAAGACTCATCTCCTATCAATGAGCAGCTACTGTGTGGCAAGATGGCTTGTCCTTTGTAGGGCAGAAAACCTACCCACTTCTGTCAAGGAGAAGCTCTTAGGTGGCCCCTGTGAGGTGGGTGAACCCAGGAGTGGGATGGGGAAAGGTCAATATCCTCCTCTGAAGTTAAGGAGCCTTGCAACCTGAAGCAGGCAGACTTTTCATAGTCAGAATACACGTGCCTCTAGGATATGCAAGCTCCAAACAGCAGAAAGACACCTGCTGCTGCAGCGGCCGCTTTCTTCCACCGTGTAAAATGGCATGTTTCTTCATGCCGTATGGGAGTAACACAGCTTTGCAGTGCACAAATATGCACTGGGGAAAAAGCACTCTTAGGCCCTGGTGCGTTTAGACCATGACTCAACAGGTTGCCATCCTGTTTATAGAACGCAGGCAAACATCAGCTGAAGACAACAGGAAAAGCATTAATTAAAAGGACGATGGCTTTAAGCAGAGGATCTGGGGCATTCACTGACCCCACCACAGCTGTGAGTGACAAGAGCACATCAGTCAGCTGGCTAGGGGAAATATGCACGTTCTATAGACTGACAAAATGCAGCTAAAGTCTTTAGGACTAAGGACAGCAGAGATCCTACCCCACAGCCAGGGTTTGTCAAATACAATACACAACCCCCTTCTTGCTTCACTACCAGTTTTATCAGAGCTGATAATGTCCTGTTTTGAACAAGTAGGGTAGACTTTCCCTATTTGTCCGGGCAGGGCTGTCGCTCTTGCTGCCTGCAGTGTTGTCGCTGCTTCAGATCTTGGGGATGTCCCAGTTCATCTGCACTGGGGTGCTGACGGTGGAGCTGCGTGCCATGAGTCAGGACATCGCCATGGTAGGCTGCATGCAGAAACACCACAAGATGTTTTTTGTCTCGGATGATCAGCCCCAGTGGCAAAAGAACGACCTCCACAGGGAGAGACAGGATATGAAAGCAGTCTGGTGCATGATTAATTTATATCCTGAAAAATCTGAAATGCTCCCAAACACATTAGTATTCCCTATGTAAGAAGCTGTCCAGATTTTCAACATACCTCTGCCTTATTCCCAAATCTACTGGAATTAATAGCTGATGGTTTTTAAAGCCCAAAAGGCAAACATAGTACTGCCTTTAATCTCATGCAGAGGCTGAGATCATAGTTTGGGAGTCTAAGTGCTGTCAGAAGCAGAGACAACCCAAATCTCATTTATACTAAGTTACTTTTATAATATCCTGAAAGCATAAATACTCTGTCAAATGGCTGCAATACCAACACTGAAGGCCTCTTTACACCGCTGAAGTGTTGATATGAAGGCACCTTCTGAGAATTTTCTGAGAAAATACAAAATAAATGAAAAAATAAAATCCTGTTCCTTGTATGTAATCTCAGAAGAGGTGACACCGTCCTCTACTTTTCTAAGGTAAACTCCAGGCACTTTACTGTGTCTGTTCATGCATGTGTGTGTTGACCTGTGCAAAGTGAGGAGGATGCAGAATCCATACAAGTATTTTAAAAGAGGTCATTGGCCCTTTTTTTTTTCCCCCGTCCAAAATTCTTTTTTCCACCACACCAAGTGGTGGCATTTCACTGTTGAAGGGCTTGTTTTGTCTAAACTGGTAAGGGATCCTTGGTGATGAACCTGCCTGAACCCGATGATGAGCTGCCTCCAGTTGCACACATCTAATGTTTCCCTGTGGAAGGTCTGGTGCCAACCCTAACCAAAGGAGTGTGGTTGTAACAAGGGCTGAGATGCCAGCAGATCCCCTTGGCTCTGGCCAAGCTGGGTGCTGATCCCAGCAACCTTCTCATCCCTCTTCTTGGTCCTGGATCAGGACGAGAAGGGATACGAGGTGGGATATGAGGCAAAGGGGTGATGAGAGATAGAACTCACTAGAGGTGCTTCATGGCTGGCTCTTTTTCTTTCAGCTTTGAAGAAAACCTGCACTGAAGAGGCTGATGGAGTCCATGGGCTGATGGAATCATCACATTTCATGGTGGAAAGGGCACAGGAAAACACAAGCAGTTTCACAGGTGTGTTGGAGGATATTCCCTACCCTACCTCAGTGAAAGTACCACCTTTCACTAAGACTGTCAAATCCCTCACCGTGTACTACAGCTGTGCAAAATTTAATAGGGAGAGAAAGGAGGTGGAAACCTGCAAGATTACACTATGAGAGCCACACTCATAAAAATTGGGCTAGATAAGTAATGCTTAACTTCAGCATGTAATGTTGTTTACCAACTTGGCTGAAATAATAATTATTTTTTAAATATACAGACTAGGAAGCATGGAGGTTTGTATGCTTCGAGTTCCTTGCTCTCTTAAGCAACTTCTAAAATGATACTTCTAAAAGTATGTCTGCCCACTCCCCTCGCTGCTCCAGGTCACTGGTAAGGGTGGGACTTCAAGGATTATTGTACCTTTGTTCTAGCAGTGTTATCTTTTTTTTTTTCCCCTCCCCAGGAAGAAGAACCACAGTACTTTCCTGGTGTAATTCAAGTCAGTTTGCCCAGGGCCTAAAAGAATGCCTTAAATCTGCAGTGCTAGAAAGGATCAAGAGATCAGCAAAGAAAGAGCTTTGATTAAAACATGCAATAAGAAGTCTCTAGTTTAAATAAAAAATAGAAGATGTGTTGTAAAATAACAGAATATAGTAATAGAATACTAGAATATTAGAATTCAGTACTAGAATACTAGAATTCAGCTAGCTTAATTTAAAACTGCAGAGAATATGCCAGTGTTTGCTTTATTATTATTATTACTATTACTAAAAAAGATGTTTATCATTTTATTGATTTAAAATTCACTGCCCTAAATTGTCTTCACTATTTTTAGCTCAGTTTTACTGCACTCTGTTACCACTGCTTTGAAGGGGAGCGTGAAGCAGGAAGGGTTCGCAGGGAAAGAATCCCAAGTGTGCCTGTTACCTAGATATTCCTATTTCCTTTCTGTAACTTGTCAGTTAGCTTTCCTAGGATACAGGCTATTCAAAAAGCAATATTAGTATTATATCTCATGGTCTAGAAATATTCCAACTTCTTACTGAAGATCATGTTTAATAATTAAGAGGGACCTAGTAAGTGCTGGATCAGAGATGTGTACGACCAACACATACGTCATTAGAAACACCTCCTCAGTGACCTCTGTCTGTGTGCACAAAGGCTGAAAGACTGCATCCAAGTCAAATAATTTGGTTTCTTGGAAATATTAGTCTCTTGTTTTAAGTTTGCTCAGTCTACTTTATTATGACCATATTTAGTGTTACTACTATTACTGTTATTATTAATCTTTTGATATACCTCTTTCCTAAATTTCTTTAGTTACTTTCGTGCTTCCCAAACTCGAGGGTGCACCTGGACCTTTACATTTCTTGATTAAATATCAAGAGCTTTTAAGCACGGAGCTTCCTGCACTGCAGTTTTACTGCAGAAATTCTCCTTGCTGTCCCTGCAGTAGTGTTTACTGAGGCTATACACTTAGAACAACTCATTTATTGTCACAGTATTATAGTTATCTCAGTTGTTCCCATTTGCCTCAGAGTGCCCCTGTGACTAGGACAACTAGACCACAGAAAATGTCAAATTAGCTTCAGCAAGGTCAGTGCATGGAAGGTGCCTCAGGTAGCATTGCGCCGGCAGTGGGAGCCCCCCGACGGGTGTCTGGAAACACATCCTTGGTATGATGGGGTGCTCCAGGGTGGCAGGAAGCAAGCTGCGTGCACGTGGATAGACCAAAGCATCTGCACCTTTTTGCATGCCCCAAGTGTTGAGTGTCTCCACTCAAAAAATGTTTCGATAACTTGGTGTGTGCTTACATGCCATATGAATCTCTCTGCAAACAGGGATTCCTGAAGATGGTGCTCTACAAAACAGCCCACTACTTGGTGGCACAGATGGAAATCTAAGCAAGCAACATGAATGAAAAATATATAGCAGTCAAGCAGGAACGTGCAGAAAACAATAATAAAATATTTTCATTTGCTTTTCTGTGTATGAGGATGCAGCGTGTTGTTATGAAGCACTGAGTGGAAAGACCAAGGACAAGACACAAAGGAAATACTAGAGTCAGGTATTGCATATACAGAATTCAGCTCAAAAAAATCAGACATGCTGTTTTTAATGTTTTTGCTTCACCAATAGTAGAAAGTCTGAGAAGCATCCATGGAGCAGAGGAAAGCATCCACTGCAGGACAGGTAACAAACTAAATGTTGAGGCAAAATATATTGTGCAGCTCCATGCCAACCACTGTTCAGAGGCTGCCTGAAGGGCCATTAGCAGTGTGTTCCTTAATTAGATTTCTAAAGCAAAGAATTTTTTTGTCTCCACAACTTCTAAAGCATAGCTAAGAGAGGTTTTGTAAATTTGCTAGTGTGGGCTCTTAAACTCACTGAACTAGAGAGGAATGGGCACATCAGCACATGATGTGGTGTTTGTAGGACTATTTCAAACCATGGACAAAACATGCACATAGCCATATATATTGGGTACCTAGACAGACATCTGTTTGCCAAATCTACCTCACACTGCACAGAAAAAACATCCATAGATGAAAACACAAAATCTGAACTACTGCCTCATGTAAAAACATATGCTTTTTCACATATAGAGAGCCATGCAGAAAAGCTAGCTTTAATACATGTGCATTTACCACAAGCAGGAACATGAACATCATGCCCCAGACACTCATGTGAAATAAATTTTGTCTTCAGTTTCAGTTTAATAGCTGAAGAGCTTTCTGCCAGACTTAAGAATGACTTTGGGAGGAAAGGCATAGGAAGGAAAACGAAGATGTGATCAACCTAGAAAATTGTTCTTGGGAAACCTTCCAGAGCTATGAGCAAATGAACACAAGAGTGCATTAGCACAGCGCACTGCCTGATGGACATTCCAGTGGTGGATTCACAGGACATATACTTTCCTTTACTGAGAAACAGACATTTGTGGGACAAGAGATAGCAAATGGATATAACAGACTCAAACTTTAACGTTTTTAGCAGAGACTCATGAAATTGCACCAAAGAATGAGCAGAGACATATTAAGAGCTGTCAAGACCTGAAAGGAATTGATGGACCACAGTCATAGCTGATCAACAGTGACAATTGTTGCATTGGACTGCTTGAACTGGAAATGATGTCTCGAGAAATTAAACTCAGCACTGTCAGAATCATCATTTTTCAGCTGCTCTGATAATCCCCTTCAAAAATCTCTCCCCTTGCAGTTGTACACATCCGCATTGGAAGTAAATAGACAAGGGTGCTGAT
This sequence comes from Nothocercus julius, assembly GCA_013398735.1. NCBI lineage: Eukaryota > Metazoa > Chordata > Aves > Tinamiformes > Tinamidae > Nothocercus > Nothocercus julius. The sequence goes on from VZSV01000032.1 coordinate 5,239,136, forward strand.
TCAATGCTCAAGTGTTATTAAACCTGGAGATGCTATACACGTCAGAAAGTGCAAATGAATTGTACAAAAATAAGTAGAGAGGCTAGAAAAATGGTCAATGAGATTTCACCATGAACAAAGAACAGCTATTGTATCAAAGATGAAATGTAGAGTTGGAAATTGGAATGACAGAAATTAATAAAGATGTGGGCTTGGGAATAAAAAGGTGAAAGGTAGTATTAGGTCTGTGTAAACAGAGACATTTTACTGTCGTGCACAGATGTGGCAACATCCTACACTGTTCTTTATATAGCACCGGTAAGATTACATCTAACCTACTAATTTCAAGTTGCAGGCACTCTGGTGTCAGAAAGGAAACCAATATTTCTAAATAATAAATTGGATGGGTGACTAGGGAAGCATTGACCAGGCTGAGTGTCTTTGCCTGAAATGACTGCAATTATAGAATAATGCTAGCAGAAATAGAAATCCCCATTAAATGGAGATATGGTATTTCCTCTGAAAAAAAAAAAAAAAATGACAGGGCAAGGCTGAAGGATTGGGAAATCTCTGGCAGAAAAAGGTGGCATTTCAGGAGTAAATCAGGCTTTGTGGCTATTGTGAGGGCAGTCTGCCAGGGTCTGGAGCTAGCACAGGCAGGCTAATGTACGGAAAATACTGGTTACAATCAAGGTGAGTTGACAGAATCCTACAGGAGAGAAAAATCAAGTGAAAGGAAGACCCATTTTCTACACATTACATTAACAGGCCCAAGGCTTAAAAGAACCTCAGAAAGGAAGCATTTATGATTAAATGAGGGATCTGGACAGGAAACAATGACTGTGCGGCATAAGATGCAATTGAGACCTGATACAAAACCACCAGTCAGATCACTCTTTCCACACCTCCAGGAAAATTTGAAATCAACACAACTGTGCTTGCTTTAGTTCAAATACCGGTCATCCTCTTTGCTCCAACTTTACTGCAGAAAATGCGAGAAAAGCTCGCGCTCCTCACCTTACCACCTTGGTGCCGTTCCTCGTGACCTGCATGTCCACCATGCAGCCGCCAGTGACGTAAGCAGCCAGGTTCAACTCGGAGAACTCAGCCTGGAGCGGAGCGAGAGGACAGAGCGTTACTTGAGGACAGAAGAGATGCAAACACATGCGCACAGACACAGAATTGTCTTCAGATGGAATGTGTCTTTCCATTTTTTTTTTTTTTCATGAGGCTACAGTAGATCCAATTACAGCTGATTTGCCCTGGAGAGACTGCAGAAGTATTTATGGCTCCCACACTTGGGTTCTACAAATATACAGGATTAGGCTGATTGCAGTAATAAGTACAGAAGGAATTAAGAATGAGCAAGCTGAAAAACGCACACAGGAAAGACTAATAATAATAATAATAAAGGGGGTAAGGTCATTTGAATTCAAATTCCAAGTTTCCACTTGGAAACATTCATTTAGAATTATGTCTGAATTGGCTGTCGTGCCACTGGCCAGCTATAAACCAAATACAAAAGATTTATACCTCACTAAATAGCTAAAAAGCCTCATTATGCTGTAGGAAGGTGATAAGCAAAGGCAACCACCTGATGTGGTTTACTTATTAGGCTTTTAACTATTAAAGGTTAGCAAAGCTGGATAGGCTATTAACAGCACTACCCAATTATTAAAACAATTCATTGTTTAAAAGAAGTGCAACCTGCAAGTCTGGAAAGCATTGGAAAGAATATGTAGGCTATGGGAAGCAACTGGCAATGCACTTTGGGGTGATTATGACTGTAGTGGGTGTCAGTGAAGGTTAAGACATTAGCCAGAGTGATTACCTTGGCCAAGTGCGATAACCCTCCAGCACAGAAGCTAGCTCCTGTGCCCATCTGACGTAGCCTTTGCAAGTGCCAATGAGACTTGGGGGACTCAGGCCATTTGGGGCTCTCAGGCCACATGAGGATGTCAGGATTAGCTGATCAGAGCTAGACTAATGCTCCAACTTCTTAATCTGTTCTTTATGACTGAATGAGTAGACCCCAGCCTAGAATAACATGTGCATTTATTGTGACCATGTAAGGCCTAGCTTGCCAGAAAGATGTAAATGGATGAATGTCTGGATGAATTCAGAAGACTATTTTAGGCCAATGTTTTTGCTGCTCAAGCACATGTTTGCAATGTATATATAAAATCTGAAACACAAAATTTTGTTTTCTCCCTCTGAGCAGCCCCTTTCCCTTCCTACTAATGTGTAAATTTCAGGCTCTTTGGGATGGAAACCGGGCAATGGCAGAATCATATTCTAACCAGGGTGTATTTAATATCAGAGCTCTTAGGTCTTGCTAAAGCTTGTGTTTTTTTGAGGTTCTTGCAGTGTTTATTGTTTGCTTAGCAATTCTACTAGCTGTAACCAAATGATAATGCCAAGAATAACTTTGATACAGAAAAAAAAAAAAAAAAAAAAAAAGAGCAGGTTTTGTCCTCATGAACACATGGAAAAACTTGCAGATGGAGAGTTAGTGCCCCTGTAAGGCTCAGAGGCCAGACTACAAATACAAAAATCACATCTAACTTTTTTTTTTTTAAATCTTTGTAACTTTTAAGCAATGACTGTGGACTGGAGATCCAATGAAGTAATGAGTTTGCTTCATTTCATGTCTGCAGCCCTGTGTAAACTTTTCAAATCAACATCCTTACGTGATCTTACATCATTGTAACTCCCAATTAGAATGGAAGCAGGGGGAAAATTCCAGTTGCCAAGAAATAAATCCTACTTCAAACACAAGCAGAGGGAAGTCACTGATTCAGTGAGTGATAGGGCTTTTCTTACGACACTGAACAATTCTGTCTCACCCACAGCCGGACTGCTCAGATTAGCTGTTCTTCAGTGATCATATTGGATGAGAGATAAGAAAACAAGTTCTTCCAAAATCCACCTGCATTTTATGTATTTTAGGTTCAGCAGCAGAGAATGGGAATGACCATGGGGTGGGAAAGACCTTTAGTTACCAAAGAGTGGAGGACATTGGTGATGTAGGGAGAGGATAGTCCACCCTGAATGTGTTCAGCAGGAAGAGCCTTCCCATGAGCAAGCAAGGATATAGCATGCCAACCTGCTAGCTTACTTGGGGAACCGAGGGACCCTATAGCCTGGGGAGGTGAAGGGATGTGTTTCTCAGCCTCCTTGGTTGTGTATGCCCCAGAGGGAGCCCACCCTGAAAACAGAGTGTTCCTGAGCTGGAACCTTCAGCTTTGGCAGCTGAGGGATGCTTTCACCCTCTGTGAAAGCCAGAGCAAGATATGGATATCTTAAACCTGTGTTTTTGTGCTTTTCTTCCATAACTGTTTCTGGTTTTGTACTGCAAAACTGAATACTTCGCTCTGCTGGGCTGGAACTGGGCAATCTTCATTTGGTGTCTGGCAGCTATAGACTAAGTTAGCCTGACAGGCATGGCCCCAAGGCAGTCAGGCCAAACAAAGCTGTGTTCAAATACCTGACATCCTTACAGGCCTGGGAATCCTGTGAGATAGTAAGTCCTTCATGCCAAACTGCCAGGACAAATTTCAGGCCTGCTAATATCAACAGCCGGAAGAAAGGGAGAAATCCCCTTTGGCAACCATTGTGCATGGCACCCTTGCAAGGAGAGAGAAGTGGGGAGAGAGTCTGTGGGACTGGGTAAAGGCAGGACGATGCCCCATCCCAGAAACAGCCAAGTATACAATTCTAATCATTTCCTGGTGATAGTTTCTTCCTTAAACTAAATTAGGAACCATTGCTGCTTTCATGTATCTGCTTTGTCCCATCCGACAGGCTGCTGCGGCTGGTGTTTGGAAGCAAGCTGAAAACTTCAGTCAGCAGAAATTGTTTCCTGTTGATTTTCCAGTGCTCCCTGTATTTTTAACTTTGTGGGTTTTGTAGCCTGATGACTTGCCTTGGCTGGGATTTCAAGTCTGAGATCATCTCCAGCCTGAGTTTACCTTGCAGACAAAGAGGTCTTTGAAAGCAGCCCATGCAGATAGAGTGACAGGTAACTATGCAAAAAACAGGAGAACCTTGCTCCCCATCGCCTTGCAGAGTTATTCACATTAGGACACATCAAATATAAGAAGACATTACATTAGCCTGATGGCGTTTTATACTCACTTTGAAATGGTGCCAATGGCTGCAGAAACAATTAGGGTAACTGTGAACCGTGTGTGACAAACGTGATACAATCCACCTTCAGGAGTAATGTAACAGTCTGTGGGACTTCAAGTATTTTTTATCTTTGTGGGGCTCAAATTTGATAGGATGCCTGAAGATATTTTGAGGACCGTTCTTTTAAAAAATGCCAGTCTCAGATGTTCAAAATTACAGACCTCTCCAGATGATTTGAACTAAATATTAACCTATTCTCCGCTTCTCCTATTGATGTTCTATAGGTGCCAGAGAACACTTTAGTCAGTTATTTTAGAATTTTTGTTTATGCTTACTGAAAACAAAACAAAGATAAATTTATCATTTTAAAACATGCAGTAGAAGAAATGGTTGTCTTGACAGCACTATAATACTTCATAGAAGACATTTACATTTAAACCATTTTTCATATAATAAAAGAAAATTGCATTGGAAAGACTTTAGAAGATCAGATAGTCCCTCTCCTGCTGCAGCAGGATCAACTCTGACTCTGCCGTTCTGTAGAGATGCTACATATCTTTGTGTGTCTTCCGAAGAGGAAGAACCTCTTTGGGCAGCCATGCCATATCTTAACATGGAAAGTACTCCCAAAGTCCAACTTTAATTTCTCATCTTAGTTTTAAGTTTGCTATTTTTTTGTCCATTACTTCTTCCTACGGAACGAATTCTGTTTCTGAGAATTTACCCCTCCTTCTCCCCCTGCCTTTTTTTTTTTCATTTAGACAAAAACAACCCATTCTTCTAGGATTGTCTCATAGGTGATGTTTACCATCAAAGTGCTCAATATTCTTGCTGTCCCTGGGATTATCTCCGCTGGGCCCACAACTTTCTTGATTTGATGGCCCTGGCCTTGGTCTTCCAGCTGAGAAGTGACCATTTTTGAATAAGATGGAAGCATGAGGTCACTTGCCTAACAGATAATGTTCCAGTTCTTATGTTCCAATATGATCTTTGTAATTTTTGTGGCAGTGTGACATTTTTTTACTCATATTCTTGTCCACTATAATCCTTACACTGCTTTCTTCAAGCTATCAACTTATCTTCTATTCCCCCCTCTTGGGCATTTGCCATTAATTATTCATGTATGTGTGTAAATATCTGATAGAGGATAATAAATAAGATGGAGCCAAAGTCTTCTCAATGGTGCCCAATGAAAGGACTAGAAACAATGGACACAAAATCAAATACAGGGAATCCTGTTTAAAAACAGGGAAAAAAAGAATCACTGTGAGGGTGGTTAAACACCAGAACATGTTGCCCAGAGAGTCTGTGGATTATCTGTCACTGAAGACATTCAAAACCTGACAGGACACAGCCCTAAGCAACCTGCTCTGTCTGACCATAATTTGAGCAGGAGTTGGACAAGAGGTTCCTCAGAGATCCCTTCCAGCCTGAGCCATTCTGTGATGTATCTGGTATACCTCTCCTCCCCCATCCAGCTGCACATGCACACATTTTCACAGCTCTGATCTGGGTCCGGGGCTTGCCATTTCTCATGCTTTCAGGGTTCTTCTCACCCCCACCACAGCCTGCACTTGCTCTGTCAGTCTGGAGCTCTGGGAATGAACTGACATTCCAAGAGTGCTGCTGGGCAAATTAAAACATGGTTGGGAGCATGAAGGAGAGAATGAACAAGGGGATTGGTATCCTTTCACAATTCCTTATTCACATTCAGAGCTCCACCTTGAAAGGACTGACTATCTCCTCAAAGATTCCCCACCAGGTTTTCCTGTCTCATCCTCCAACAAACTATCCTGCAAAAAACACCAGCCCCTACTCAAGGCTCTCAGTTCTTCCTCTCTTACTCCTGAAAGTCCTTGCCAATTATTTCTGCATGTCTACATCTCTTCATCTACACTGTGACAGAAAATACAGCCAGGGTAACAAGCTGGTCTGTGTCATGGTTTGGGCACTTAGGAAGAGGAATTATTAATGTCTAATCAAACCACATGCATTCCTTGATGAATTTTGCACTTTTGGTAAGTTTTTGGTGGGCCTTCCAAAATACGTAAGGAAAGACAGATTTTGATAGATATGGGATTGTGTGCAGCTACCAGCACATTTCGCTATAATCATTACAAGTGTTTCTATGTGGGTAAGCAATCTCTAGTCCCAGCCCAGTGGAAGACTGAACATATCATACGGATGTGAACAAATGCAAAGGCTAGGACAGTACGTGCTCGGTGTATGCACACAGGTAGAGTTTAAGATTAAAGACTCCATGATTTCCTTCCGCTGGTTCTCTTTGTTGAGACACGGTCCCAGGGGGAGGCACCCTGCTCTCCAGCTGTTCCCAGCCTTGGGTTTGCTCTTTGGGAGACAAGGACTGGAAAGGTCCAGCTGGGAAGGCGTTGTAGCCGTGTAGTTCCAATGAGAGCTTCCACTACTGCTCTTCACATGTCTGAAAACTAGGGTATGCGCTCCTAGCCTATGGATAGCCCTGATGCTGAAGGTCCACATATCTTAATCTGTGTGAGCGCCATTTGGTGTGTCAGTTCACATCTGAGACTGGGCATTTGGGCATTTGGGACTGTCTTTCTTGCAATTTTTCTTTCATGGAGTGACTGCCTGAAGATGAGAGCTCTCATTAGCAAAAGCAAATTTCTAAAACTTTTGATCCCAGGCAAAAGTTCAAAGCATGAACTCCAAAAGATTAAATGAAGAATTAGAAAAAGGAAGATTTTTGTAAAGAAACTTTGTGATTTTTTAAAATCTTTCTTGCTTCTTTTTTTTTTTCCAGTACTCTTAATATATGGTTTCTGAAAGCTTTATGTGGCAAATTGTAGCAAATAGTAGTCTTGTATGAGAACCGCTGCTGCTGTTCTTCAAGTACTTTCTGGCTTTCGATTCAAAAAAGAAAAGAAAAAAAACAAAACATATAATGAATAAAATTGATGACTGGCTAATTCACACAGCCATGCATAGGCCTACCAGGCTCTACCTTTTGAAATGACCACTTTAGGCCACACATGAAAATACTGCTTTAGGATGCAAAGTACAATGGAGATGGAAGACATGATTTGTATTAAAATCACCTTCTGTGTGTGCCAAGAACTCTTTTTTCCTGACAGTGCTGCCAGTGGAGTCATAATCTATACCACAAGACTTTTCCAGAAGCATGTACATAGGACATCACTGAATAATCATTCCCTGAAAATAAACCAAGCAGCAGGAACAAGTGAATGAGCTGTACGAGAAGAATGCATGTCAGACAGAGAGACAGACCCACCTCTTTATGGCAGGAAATGTGGGAAGACGGGTGGACAAACAGCAGGAATCAAAATTTAGACAATCCTTCTGGCGTCATCAATTCTCCCTCCCTCACCCTTTTCTCCCCTCAAAGCATCAATTAGCTAATGCCAAGACTGAGAAAAGATGTCTCTGTATATATTAAAATCCCTTTAAAGAAAATCTGAAGGAAAAGTACTCCAAGGGCAGCAGACTGTCTCTGAGAAAGGTGGTTTGTTCTTGCCTGCTAGGTCTGTGTTCTCTCTTCTCCCTCCTATGCTCTCTCTAGTCAACACAGGACGTGAGGCTGGAAGAGACCACCACACATACGGCCACACTGCGTCCCCTCGTGCACATGGGGGCAAGCCCAGAGCCCTAGGAGATGCCGACCTGGGACATGTTGTGATCCATTAGGGAAGCCTCAAGAGTCCAACAAAGCCCTTACAACATTCAACGCTTATATTTGTCTGGGACAAGGCAGACAGGCTAGAAAAAGGTTTTGCATTACTACCAGCTGTCTCTAGCAACATAAAATATTTACTAAGCCCAAGTTTCTATAACCCCCCAGATGGAGAGATCAATGACTCTTTATTTCTAAGCAAGTCATGATTGTTGCAGGGGCTCATGGAAAAGAGGGAATAATAAGTGTCTCAGAGGCTGCTGTGCCACCTGGAAACTCAGCTGAACAAGAACTGCAGAAACAGAAATGTTATTGCCCATCTCTGCAATAGAGTCACATTCCCCGCCTCTGACATCAGTGACTGTGGGACTGCAACTACATGGACAGGTGGGCAACCTCAGAGGCGCATATGTGCTAGCAAGAGGCCCAGGGCATAACTCCTTCTCCTCCTGATTATATTATATTTCCTGATGCTTCCTGCCCTGTTGTCAATGAAGGAGAAAGATGGACTGAGAAGATAAAAGCAAATTTAATTTCAGGAGAGACAAAAAGCAGTGTTGTCAGCTCCTGTGGTATTTAAGGGTCTTGCTTAAGCTTAGAGCCATGTTATTTAATCAAACTTTCTCTTTTCATTTAAAAAAGAATGCTTCTACCTTTAGTGTCTCTAGAGAAAAGAACTGGAAATATATACCCTGCAGTCTCAGAAAGCATAAGGCTAATAAAAGCAATGAAGACATGAATCAGGATCTAAAAAATTATTTTATTTTTAAATAAACTAACAATATTATTTTTTGGAACTAGCTGCTTCTAAAATAACACACTGAATAAGATCTGAACCATCAGAGTTTTAATGCGAGTACATCAAACAGATTTTCATTTTTTTGACACACGTTTCATCAAGTTTTTTGACAAACTATCATATAGAAGGATTTAAAGTAGAAAAATATCCAAATAATGAAAAAGTAATCTAAAGCATCTCCAAAAGAAAAAAAGAGGCCCCAGTTCAAGAGAGCACTTGCACATAAACTATATTTTGTGCAAACTTACATTGCAATGAAGTCAATTTAAGTCTTAAATGAAGTCTGTCTGAAATGAGAATATTACTATGTTCACAAATATATCATTCACCTACTTTCTCTGCTGAATGGGCAGCTAAATGGACCTACACCGAATTTACTTCCCCATTCGGGAAACTTCTTCCAGGATAAACCTGGAGATAAACTGAAGGGGCAAAGGGAGGAAGCTGTAGGCCTGCACTGTACCCCACTCTGGGGATTAAGATCCTAGAGCAGACTCATGCTTTTCAATCAGTTTTATTTATGCCCGCACTAGATTTATTTTAAAATGCTGATGGAAAGCTTCATTATCCCTGGAGAGGAAAGACACACCTTGTACCTAAACGCAGGGGCAACATTCCCTCTCTCCCTCCTGCCATTCTGACCAGCTAGGGGTTTCCTCTGTTTTGGCTGAATTTCCTCAGTCACTCTTGTGATATCTAAGATGGGAGACAGAAGCAGTTTTGGAAACAGATGTTATGCCCGGATGTGCTGAAACGCCTAAATATGACTAAAGTAGAAAAAGAGGATATCAGGGAAACAGAGCAGCTCATACGATGAGATGCTTCTGGCAGCAGTGATATTCTCTGGACGCATTGTAAATGTAATTGCCCCTAGTTCCCCTGTGATAAATGATATCACTTGCTTTACTGCTATCAGTGGCATTTGGTTCTACCTCTTTCACTTCAAAGATGGGTTTCCTTCTTCTCTTTTCTCCTCTCTCCCAGGAGCTTGGTTACTTTCCACCAGCCCAGCATGGAATTCCCGTGCCTCTTTCTCTGCATCCATCTCCTCATCAAAGGAAGTGACAATGGATTTGCATGCTTAAGTTCAAATCAAGGGTACATGCGGATAAATCCTGCAGCCTGTAAAATGGTTAATAAGTGTTTGGGGTGTTACCCTGAAGATCACAAGAGAAGAAACTGAGGTGGAAACAGTCAGCCCTCACATTTAGTTTAATGAATCCCAGGAAAGAACACAGGTTGGGGAGTATATATGCACTGTAGTTTCACCTGTTTGCTGGCCCCAGTCAATGCTGGCAGCGTCTGTTGTCACCGTGTTAGGATTAGTGGACCTACCTGAAGAACAAGGGATTAAAGGTGGTATAACATGGTTCATTTCTGTGTTAAACAACCAGTAAACATTTTTTTCAGGAGTCTAGAAAATGTCTTTTCATCCAAGCTGAAACTTATGGAAGCAATTCACTGGGCATCTGGATGGCATTTAACTGTCTTTAAGCTCCCCGTGGATTAACCAGCACCTAAAAAGAACTGAATTTACCTCTGCTGAAAGAGTCTGTAGAAACTTAACAACTTGAAACATCTGTTTGTCAAATTCAGTTGAAATCAGTCAATGGCTTCCAGAGCTGTGTGCATGAGAGACAGAGCAAGCGAGACGATGCTCACAGACATCTTGCATTCCTCAAACAACAGCAAAGGAGGAGAGGCAACTTAGAGAGCTGGTAGGGAAGTATAAACAGATTAGATAACTTGCTTCCCGCTGATGAGAGAGAAAGAGAGACTGCAGCTTTCAACACTCCCACTGCATTATAAACAAGTGATGTCAGGATTAAAAACAAAAATCCCTGTTTTCCTTCTCCTTCTCTTAAAGACCGCCAAAATAGAATGAAGATGTAACAGAGATGGAGGTGAAAGAGGAAGACAAAAAAAAAAAAAAAAAAACCAAAAAACCTGTTCTTTCATTTTAAACCACCCACTCATCATCCTGAAAGAAAGGCAAAATAAAATAGCACACTCTGAAAAATTAAGGCAATTTCTTCTTTAAAATGTGGCAATTTTAAAAGAATATTAAAAATGTGAATATTTCATTTCACTACTTTCCCCCATTCAAATATTTTTGTTATTTAGTTTTTCATGTCAAAACTGTATTTTCTTACAAAGTATAAAAAATTATCCTAAGACAATCTGTATTGTCTTAGGACAAATGGTTCAGGTAAATGGTTGGTGCAAATGGATATCTGAAGCATGAACAGATGGAAAACTGAAAAAAAACAAATGAACTTCCTGAGTAGACCAAGTAGCTTCAGAGGTACTTCAGAGCCCAAGAATTAAGATTTGATCTGATACAGAGTTGATTTAGAACTGAACAACAAGATTAGGTTTTTACTCCAGCACGGCACAGTTCACGTGCGATTCCCATGATTCTTTTTGGCTGTGTTGGGAAGAACGGTGATCTGAGACCTCAAAGTGAAAGATGTGCTTCAGGCTGGTAAGTACACTTATTTCCCACATTTTTTCACAAGGGCACAGTGGAATAACATTCATTTTTCAGGTCCAGAAGGTTTGCTTTAGCCTTGGTGGATATGTTCCACAAAAGTTTAGAAATAAAGATTGTTACAAAGGAAGACGACAAGGAAGGCTGCAGGTAATCTCAGGAAGCTGCAGTGAGCAAAAATATCATGAAACACTGAGGAAGAAAGGATTTGTGAAAACAGAAGAGGACAAAGAGTCTGAAGAGAGAAGTGCCCCTCTCTTGGCCTGAATGACACAAACAGGGGGCCTGAGGTCAGATTCGAGGGCTGCCCATGACAAAGGAGCGTCTGTGTTTCCCTTGATAGAGAGGGATCTAACTGGGAAAGTGATCTCTTCTGTGTTCAAGGTCTGGTGGAGTCAAGAGCAGTTCCCAGCCTGCTACATGAAGGCTCATTTGCCTGATGTGAGGGGCAGGAAGAGGGCAAGTGGAAGCAGCTTGCACGCTTGCTTATTGTTACTGGACTCTCCTGGTGAGTTCGCAGCTCATCCCCTCAAGCAGTACCTTAGTTGCTATCCTGAATTGTTAAATGGGTCTGCAAGAGGAGCTCTCTGGCAAAGCAAGGCCAGTCCTACGGGCTTTGCTTGGAGCGTTTTGGTGCCTTTTCTCAACCACAGACATTCAGCCTATGAGAAGAATCTCAAGAGATGGTCTGGGACAGTCTCACTGGAGAAGTCTTTGGGAGAATAATGCAAGCTACACAGAGATGACCAACAAGGGTCATTACTGGTCAATCCTACCAGGAATCCAGAGTCTATTTCTGCCCGCCTCTACTCACATGCCCTTGGAGGTAGTTCCGTTATCAGAAGTTGAAGAGGAATAACCTTTAAGAGGGGAGGACTAAGAGGGAAAAGGCACACACTGGAGGTTTAGGAAAGAATTAAGATGTCATTGGGAACAGCAGTTTGTTTTGAACAGGACACTTTGAAGCTGGCCCTGCTTTCAGCAGGGGTCTGGATCTGATGACTTCCTGAGGCCCCTTCAACCCTAAATTATTACATGATTCCATGCTTTTCTGTTAGAAGTGTGAATTTTTCTTCCATTCTCTTTTAGGATGTTTAGTTGCTTGCAAAATAAAGACATCCATCAGGAGCTGAAAGTGAGAATTGTTCTTATTATTACCATTAAGTATTGATATGTGAAATACCAATACAAAGAAGCTGAAGGGTTCATAGTATCACGGTTCCAAAATACATCCTGATAACTTTTGTTTCCCAGACACAGTCTCTGATCATAACACATGTTCTCATGTACTCTCCTACGCAACTAGACAGCCTGTCTTTGAAGATATAGGGAACAGTGTGTTCAGGGCAGTTTGTACTGAAAAAGACTTTAAAACAACTGAATTAATATGTTTATACACACGCACACGTACACACAAGACACGGAATCACCAGCTTTACAAAGACAGGCAACACCAGGTCATTCAACCCGGTTTAAGATGAGCTTGCTGGGTTGAAGACAAGCATGCAATTCCTTCAAGACCACGAGCTCTTCACCCCTTAACTTCTGCACTCTTATGTCTGCTTTCAAGGTAGACACTTGCAAATGGTGACTTAGAATTGTTTCTTCTGTGACAATAGTATCTAAAAACCTCAGTCTATACTGGGACTTCATTTTAGTATGAACTTCTGCAACACAGAGAGGAGGGAACAGTCCCCATCAGGAAGAGTTTACGGATGAAATAAATGGTTAGTGCCAATGCTAACAGAGGAACTGATAAACCAGGAACTGGTCCAACCTCCTGCAGAACACATCAGTTTGGAAGCAGAGAATAGGACGGGAGACTCCTTACTGCTCCTATAGTCCTTCAACAGATACAGAATCTTTTGCCATGAGTATATTATATAGTCATGTATAGTCTGTATACTGAAACCAAAGGATTTAGGCTCAAAGTAGGATAAGTCTCCAGACATACAGCTTGCATGTGGAATATAACATTGTCTGCATATACAGGCTTTGCACATTTGAAGGTACAAATATGGGGTTGTGAAGTAATTGTACAATGGAAGAAATGATGATCCCATAACTAGAACTGCAGATTTTATTTCAAGGTGAGATAGAGACAGAATCTGCAAAGGCAGTGGGGAGGAAGGGATGACCTGTTAGGCTATTTTCATTTATGGCTTTCATAGTTCTATAAAGTAGACATGATTTAAAATTCCTCCTTGGTTCTTTTCTCTTGAAGGATATCCACAGTTAATGTGTGATTGAGACCTTGGTCCTATCCATATATATCTCCTACAGCAGAGTTCAGTTGTCACTGACCTGTTCCACTCGGATATCAAATTCTCCATTCACCTTCTTCCCCTGGAAGTATTTGGCCCTGCAGAAGAAAGAAGATAGATAGACATGGTCAAAGAAGATTTTTGGTTTTCATTATTTATTGTTTTGCTTTTTCATTTCCCTTCTGCTGAAGAATTTCTATCCGGGTCACAGCATGTTTTCCTAATTCCCATCTTCTCTCAGCTTTCTGTTCTTCAGGAGGAACCTGCCAAACCAGATGAAAACCACATTGGAAAGTTCCTTCAAGGCTTGTGACTTTTTAATTTTATTTTCAAAGTGAAAAACAAATGTTCTCCTAATCTTTTCCAGAACAACTATTCTAATCAATGATGAGACCTTACTAAATCTCATTTAATACACAATCCTTACCCTGGAAAAAGAAAGAGAGCAATTTTATTCTATGCCAAGGCATCAGAAACTTTTTTCTTCTTATGCTGAATAAAGACCCTTATCAACACAGTTGAAATACCTGTAAAGGCTTCTCTCCTTCTTTCTCTCTCTACAGAACTGCTTTTCCTCTCTGGTTGTCTTTCTGATACTAATTTAGAGAAACAGCATTTGTAGCTCCATAGTGTCACTAGTGAAGGTTCTCATCTTCTGAACTGAGAAACTATAGTTATTTCAGAACTGAATGGTGTCATGGGAAAAAAAAAATGTTTTGTTATATCTTCCATTACCTCTGCTCCTAGGTGAACTACATACACAACAGAGCACTTGCAGGGGGATGGGTCACTTCTGGAAGAGGAAGGTTGACAGCAGTGCTGGAGAAGATATAGGAAACACAGCGGGCAGTTTTAGTTTTTCTTTTTCTTTCTTTCTTTCTTTTTTTTTTTTTTTAATTTGTATTTGCAATTTATGCTCTTTATTATGCTTAATAACCAGGGCAATTGCCAACTCAATCACTCTTGCGGCTATTCTTCCCAGCTCTTCCCCTCACCAAATAAACATCACAGAAGACAGAATACATGTAACAGAAAGCATGAATTTATACTATTTTTTCAGTTCCTCCCTCATTTTTCTGTATTGAAAATTTCAGGAAAATCATCTAGATCCCAAAAAGCACTTCTATTTGGAAAGCACTGAAAACACAGTTAAGCCCTGCAAGAACAATTTCCAGAAATAAAGTAATTCTCTGAATTATGTTTCCATTTGGCAAAAAAAAGGACAGAATAAAGTAAAGGAAAATGAGGGGAAGCTGGCTTTTCTCCCTATTTTATAGTATTAGCAAAAAAGAAGCTGGCTCACATTTTTACTATGTGTCTATTTGTTCCAATAAAAAGGAGAGACAGTAGAAAGGCAATTTTCCTCATAGTTTTTAAAAAAACAACAATAATATACACACCAGTTTTCAGCTGAATGCTCCCCTCCTCCAGCCGTGCGAAAAATAAATAAAATAGTTCTTGTTCAGGGATATTGGCTTGAAACCAAATCTAAAATCTTCATTTTATTAAAAAAATAAGACATAGAAAATGTCAAAACTTTCTGCTTGGCTGTAATGAGGGTATCTGAGGGCTGTATTACACTTCCCATCTCAGGCAGCCCATCCATCAGCATGTGCTAATAAGACCTCTGTAGAGAAGTAAATGCAGGACAGAGGAAAAGCCAGGTGTGACCGACACCAAGTGGCTTGAAAGCTCTTGTCCACTATAAAAAGCAGAGCTCTGGCCATCTTTTGCCTCTCTGAGTGTTGTATGAAAAAAAGAAATTCAGCAGACAAGCTGAGAAATCATGCCTCTAACAATAAACAGGAACACTAACTACGCTTAATAACTCCATCGTATTTCTAGAGGCATTACTGGATCTGGCAACATTCTTCACTGTTAAACGTAGGGAATATTACTGGAACGAGCAACTTTTCAAAAACTGGAATAAGCTCTAAGCGGGCCCACAGGAACTGGTCTGAAATTTGAGGCACTCTATGCACGGGTACAAGCTTGTTTTTATTCCCAGTGCACTCATAATGTATAGTCCTTACCAGCATTTATGAAACACACTTCCTCCCTCTACAGCCTCTCCTCTGTGCTGACCAGCTGGTTGCAAAGTCCTTGGTGCTGCTTTACTTCAGCTTGTAAGGAAATGTGATTAACCACAGTCTTCAGCCCAGTAAAGATGGAGTGAAGGGGCTTCCACTGCATAGTCCAGGAAATTAACCTTCATATGATCAAAAATTCCTCTCTACAAATTCTACAAGAGTGTCTGTGTTTGCAGATAGTCACACAGAGTCATCAGAGCAGAGCAAAGCACCTCGAGTTAGACAACTCTTCTTCTTATCAATGTTTCCACGGAGTCTGCCTCATCATCATTTCTCAGATAGTGTTCTTTGAATGGCACAATATACAACTTTCTTTCAAAGACAGCACCTAGGAACGGGGTTAACCTGCTATGGGCATCTCTGCAGACTACTGGTACTAAATAATTTTCAGCCAAATGTTTTGGTCGGCCCATCATTTTGACACAGTCCACAGTAAGAATGAAATACTTCTTACTGAGACACCTCTGAAATGGATGGAGTGATGTTTTCAATTCACACCTGGTCTTTCTGAGTCCCTGGGCAGTAAAGGCTGTCATAGTGAAATGAAAAATGGCTTCAGCCGCCTCCTAGAACTGCTCAAATTTCAAGGAAACTGCAGAATCATTACTGATGCTGCAGAAACATCACAGGGTGTTGGTGGCAAAAAAGAAGCTTTTATATGGCATGTGCAATGGTCCCACAAAGGGCACAGCAAGCATAGGATGGAGGAAAGGAAGAACACACTGCTCTGATGAAGATGCAGGAAAAAAAAATAAAAAAAGATTGAAGTTTCTGGGTGTGGGACAGCATGCCAGACATTTGTGAACATTCTCTCCCCCAGAACAATGTGAGGTTCTAGGTGCCTTGTTCTTTTGGACATCTGCACATAAATGATTTGCTGGGGAGTTATCTAGGCAACTTGCATTGCGGGCAGGTGCTTCACCCAGAAGACCAGTGAAAGAGCTTTCTGGAGAGCCTCAGAAGTGTCTCCCCTTGACCTCCCAACATAGCCAAGTGTGGCTCATCAGCTCCGGGAGGCAGAGGTTGCATCCCCAGCAATCCCAGCCAGAGTCTGGGGACACTGCGCCAGGCACTGACCAATTTAATCTGCCCCCGCTCCTGGGTTGTGTTATGGCACTGACCACTGCTAGCCTGGCCAGTTCTTTATTTTAAAACATGCCAGATGTTCAGTCCCCAAGAACATAGTGTTATAATTTGATTACGCAGGGTGTAGATGGGGTGGTGTGGTTGCTGTGATCTCAGTAAATTAGCATGTAAACATATTTTGACTGAAGAGAACTGCAGGGCTATGCTTAAGAACAAGTCCTTGGGTGGGATTTACAGGGCTAGGGAATGCGTTTAAATGTGGCCACGCTGGCTGGAGGAGAGGCAGTGCCTTAACAAGCAGCCAAATGTCTGCCCCTGCTTTCAGGGAGAAAGGTTTGCCTTGGTTTGCTCTCTCTGAGCGATGAGGGAGTTGCATTTCTGGAAAGGCATATATATTCTGGGTGCAAAGACATCAGAAAAACATAACTTCTGCCTTCTGCTTCAGCCCTGATATGATTACAGGGTCACAAGAAATCTGATGCCTCTTTTTATGAAGTAATTTGGAAAAAAATAAAAGCTTGTTTTCCAGAGCTGCTATGAACAGCCCCAGTTTGCCTCAGTGAGTGTGGCTGGAGGAAGCATATCCCCTATTTTTTTTGAATAGAGAGTATGTCTTTGGAGTGTATCCTCCAGATGTGGAGGGGCAAAAAGAATGGTAGTTTTGACCAATTCACCTTGAATTACCTACATAATGGCATGGAAACCCCCTTTGCAGTGGAAAAAAATATGAGTTACTTTTGTTGGGGGAGTACAGAAAAGTCACAGTAAGTGACTTTGCAGCTTGCAATTTCTCTCTGTCAATCAGTGTATAGCGGGTTAGATCTACCTTGTTCTCTTTCTGCCTTAGGACAAAAATAGGTTCTATAAGTGTAGTCCAATGCACATAGTGTAGGAATTTGAGCATGTGTGAATTGCACAGAGATTGTGCAGTCTCCCCTGGAGTTATTTGCTCACTTTCCCAACCCTGCTTTTTTTCCCCTCTCAGTGCAAAGACGCATATCAAAGGTGCTTCTGTGTTTTCTTAAGGGTCTGTGGGATATAGAAACACAGGGGATATGGCAGAGAAATGTACAACTTTTATCAGGCTGCAGATTGCTCTGCACAGGGAGGAGTAGAGAAAGACACTTGGGTACTAAGCAGTAGCTGGATAAGATACCCAAGGAGCTCATCCTTATGTGAAGAGCCACCAGCCAGGACTCTGTATAAGAAAGGGTGCAGACTCCTTGTTGTAGCATCTCAGCATCGGGATAAAAGTACCAGGAAGGATAAGAGATTGCAAAGTGGATCATGAGGGACTGGAGGAAGATATTGGTTCAAAAGCTTAGAGTTGCTCCCGTGGGTCCAATAACTGAGTGAAACAAAGGTTATGACGCATTTTGCAGTGTTGAAGAGAGCAGTACAAAATTTGAAGGACTTTCTTCAGGACATCCTGTGACATGGCTTAGAGATCAAGGAAATACAGTTCAAAACTTCCTGCAGAAGATCTCAGCGCGGCTGACGTATCAAGTGCTGGTAGTGCGTCTTGGAGCAATGAAGTGGCTGTTAGCTCAGCTCTGCACGGGAGAGCTGTTGTCATGCGGCAGCTGCCCTCTCAGCAGACTCACCCACGGCATGGGTGGGCCATGGGGTCTCAGCTTGGATGCTCAAAGGTTGGTGGCTCCACACCAGCCCATGTGGCTTAATGCAGATATATTAGCAGCCAGTCTGGGACATCTCTAGGTTGGCACTTTATTTCACTGGAAGCCAAGTTTTTCTTCCTCAGATAGAAACAGAGTTGATCCCAACTCATTGCTCTTATTTGATTCCCTAATTCAGAGTGATTGTCTCATGGAATATTATCTGTATTGTTCTTACCAACTATCAGATGAGTTAGAGATGTTGGTGGGGTGAATCAGAAAGGACAGCTTTAAGCCTGAGCTCAACTTCCTTGCAGTGGGACATCCCTGTTTGCTTGAGCTACAAAAGCACCACACCTGCTCCCCAGACACGGGCTGGTTATCAAGGGGAGCATGTGGAAGAGGCACATGACGGCACCTTCCTCCCAGTCCTCTAAACACGTTAGTGCCTCAGGATCAAGACACAACACCCAACAAACCACATTTTGGAAGGTGCCTGCTTCTTACCTGGAACTTCAGGCAGCCTTTCCCACCCCAAGGAGGTGCTGGGAAAAAAAAAAAAATAAAAAACATGCCAAAAAGGAGAGGAATGTGCAAGCCTCATGATGGGCAACTCATAGGAGAAGGAAGAAAGATGTAGAGAAGTGGTGAAGGGATGAAATGAACAAAGAAATGAAAAGAGATTAATGGTTAATTTGTAGAATCGTGTGAATTATTTCCCTGGAATCAAATTATAAATATTCTCTCAAGCTCCTTGCGGAAATAAGGCATGTAGTTATTTTCTGGATCACTCTAGAAAATATAGGGCTGAAGTCCTCTGGATTGGGTGTGGGGGGAACCCATGGAGCACGGGGTACCACTGTAAAAAATCCCTTTGTCAAAGGGCCGGGGGCCCAAGTGATGCACAAGGCACTCACTGTATGTCCGCATTGTCTCCTTCATAAAAGGGGCTGGGACTGGGAAAAAGGAGGCAGTTTCCAGGATACTAGCGAGCAGCCTCTGGAATGCCCTGACCCCCCAAGCCCCCAACATGGTATAAAGGCGCTAGGGAGAGGAGGAGGGAAAAGAGATGCATTTGTGCCCTTCTTTCTTCAGGGTTAAAATAAGGAAGGTTTTTCCCTTTTATGGGCTGGTCCTCAACTGCTTCACCCCTTCTCGCCAGTTTGGAAATTCTCAGCTACAAATAGTAAAGACTTTTGAGATGATCAAATCTCGGCTGCCCAGGGTCTGAGTGACTAAGGGATAAAAAGTTACTCCACAAATGCTGGGATCTACAGGCTACTGGGGTTTTTGTCCATACCTGCTATGCCAGAAACCCCAGGGGGAATCAAGATACTAAAGACGGTACACAAACACCTGATAGAAGGCATTCATTTTGGCACCTCAGAAAACAAGACCCAAACCACGGGCTAGATGGGCCAGACACAACAGGAGGAAACGCCATTCCCGCTTTACAGAAAGAGGCATCAAGAGGTAAATGGTTTGCACCAGTACAGAAGGTAGCTCCAAATACAGGGCTACTTCACCACAAACACCACAAAAATCCCAGCTCCAGCCCCGGCATGTGGCACAGTTCTTCTCAGCCCTGTTTCTCCGGGGGTTAGACGAGCTTGATCACAGTGCTCTCAGCACCTTGCTTTCTGGGGGTACCTAACCCTGAAGCAGCTCGGATGTGCTGCAGATACGTCCTCAGCGCCCGAGGTCAGGTGGTGAGTCCATGGGAACAGATCTCCGTTGTTCCCTTCTTGTAACAACCACAAGGCCAAACCTGCTCTGATTACTGTAAAACCACCCCTGAGGTGTTACTAGTTACAGGATCGAACCAACAGTAGAAATGTCTCTGTCTCCTCTCCTGAAGGGGCTTGTATTGGGTCTGTGATGGTGGTATTTTTGGGGGGATAAAGGAAGTATTTGTGGTAAAGTCCTTTATGAAGGTCCTACGTCCCATCCTTCAGGGCTGAAGGATTTTCTTGGCCTGGACACACACAGAATGGGAAGCTTTAGGGCAGGAAGGAAGAAGGTTGTTTTTCTTCTTTCTTTCTTTTTTTTTTTTTTAAAAAAAAAAAAGCTTAAAAAAAAAGAAAAAAACAACCTTTTTTTAAAAAAAAAAAGTATTTTGTGAGTCCTCCCTTTCTTTTAGGGCTAAAAGTTGATGAATGGAACCGAAGGTCTGTTTTCAGGGGAGACCTGGTTTGGCAAGGCACTAGCAGTTTAATAATTGCAAATGCGCAACCATTCAGGCTGCTGTTTCTATTGAAAGAACTGCAGAGTCCCATATAATACCTGCCTCCAGGCATCTCGGAGGCTGTTCCCCTTCCTGTACCACCTCCTGCTAGTGAAACGGGGATATTCAAAGTGATTCCTCAAAAGGAGAAGCACGAGTTAATGAAATGCTCTTTTGACACTGCTTTTTATGTTTCCCCGAGCTGCCAGGGTAGGAAGGACACTTTGCTGTAGGTCTGATTTCCCCCCCACCCACTCCCAACATGCTCTCCCAAGGGTCGATGTGCAGTCACATTCCTCCTTGCCACAAAGAGCTTCAGGGGGATCTTTAAGCTGCTTCAGAGCTACGGGATGATATGAGGCTTTAATTTTATTTTACATATTATTTGAAATAGTATATTTATGGAACATTTCCGTGTTGCTAAATCTAGATGGTATGGCCTGGAGCTGTTTGCAAGAGGTATCATTTTGTTGAGGATTGTGCAATGTTTTATTCCGGTTACTCTTGTGAATAGAAGCCCACTTCTAACCTCTCTGAACTTTAGGAGGAAGCGAACCAACTTCAACCAACTCTGAGGCAAGGTTGTTGGCTTTCATACAAAAGCAATCTGGCTCAAGCCTTGAGAAATACATCTGAGGATTTTTTTTTTTATTATGTACAGGACTAGACAGGACATTCTGAGGTTAAATTCTATGCATTTATAGGAACTCTGGTAAAGTAATTAAGGTCCCAGAATTGACTTGCATTAACATATTTATAACCTGGTGAGGAATGTTTTCCATATTCCTTGTGTCTATTTTTGTAATGATACTAATCCTTTACATTTCTGTATCACCTTTCATTCAGGACTAGATCCCAAGTTGCTTTACACACACAGGATAAAAATATAGACAGACATGACGGTGATATACATAAAACAGATTGAAGAACTATGTGATAAATGCAGCTTACTGAGTACCTCTGACAGACCTACCTCCTTCTTACCCCCTATTCCTATATTAGGGAATATGGATAATTCTCAAAACCTTCTTGCTCCTTCCAAGCACCTATTTTTTTTTATATACACATACACTCCAAAACACAAATGTGTCTGTCTTTTCCCCGGACTGGAATTTTGTCCCTAACTCACAGAAATATTCAGTCCTGGCTAGACACAGTAAATAACAAAAATGTATGTTTTTATGACGGATTTGTGAAAACATAAATTTCTATTGCAAGTTTTCCAAGCTAAAGTTGGATAATGTCATAGAATTTCTGAAACCTAAGAATGCCACCCCTGTATAATAAAAGATAGTTCATAATTATTTATTGTCAGTTACTGCCATATTGGGTGTTTTTTTGCCTTCCTATCAGAAAACATAGACAAAACTTTGCATTTTAACCAGCAGGCTCCTGAGGTCAAATTGGAAATATTCACTCCAGATAATTAAGTTCAAATCCAAAAGCTACTCAGTCTCTTCCCATTTCAATGAGTTAGGTATAGCAATACCCCTTTGAATGTGAGCCTTAGTAAACCATCTTCAGTCTACTGAAAGTGTGAAATGATTTATGACATTTGCAGAGTGTTTTTGAAAAAGAATTCTTTGAGAATAAAGTAGGACTTTGAAAAATCCTAAATTAGTAAAATTCAGTATTAGACTGACTTCAGTTTTATTATTTGACCAGAGACATTTTTTTTGACAAATACATCTTTAAGGCTCAATATTGTCATGTACTGTCAAAAGTAAAATTTATTTTATTTTAATAAGAAAGGGTGGACTACTTCCTCCTTGCAGTGAAACTTGGTAATCCTGTCAGGTCAGTGCATAATCGCACCGAAATTATGACATTATGATTATACAAAGAACTCTTTTACATGCTTTTAGGAGGATTTCATTCAGTATTAATCATATTTTTTCTTTTCCTTCAATTCTGATACTGTTGGAGACACTATGTTTACTCAGCTTTAGCTATAAGGTGGGAAAACAGCAGTGCAATTTTCTTTCTCATAAAATCTCCATAGTGGAGCATGGCACAGCCTTAATTTGCCTGCAGCACATGCATTTTGTGCAAGGCAACATATAACACTGATAGCACTTGAAAGGACCTCAAAATTGGGCAGAACACACCAATAACTCTGAAAATGACACGCGATAGTTAGCAAATGCAACTATGCAAGCGCTTTGTAGCTCTGTCTGATCCAAAACACAATGTTTTTAGCATGTGGTGTTAGTGGGAGCCTAGGCTATGCGTGATCGCTTCTCAAATAAGTGGTTTAAACCAGGAGCATTAGGCTCGAAAGCTGAGCGCTTTTGCAGATGATGGGGGTTAACAATTTGCAGTTTCAAATCCTGTTTGATCTGCTGAGCAATTCAGCCCGGCAAGAGCATGATTTGACTTAGCAGCGCTCCGGGCAAGTAGGCTGCCAGCGGTGGGATGTTTTCCTCCTGGATGAGGTCAGGGTGCTGGAGCTGGCTGCCCGGCTGTTACATGGAGTCCTGCCATGGCCTGTCCTGTGGCCCCGTGAGGACCTGCCTTGTTCTGCACCACTAATAACAGGCGAGAGACCGAGCTTTTATTTAATGTGAGAATGCACTGATATATTCACCTCAGCAGGCTGCTGGTCCAAGACAAGGGAACGAAGGAGCTGTAGAGAGAGGGTTTTCCTCTGGTGCACATCCTGTATGTGGCAGATTAACTGCATGCGTCTATGAAATGCGCTAGAGCTGGGTCTTGCAGAAAAATGGAAAATTAGTCAAATATGGCTAGCTTAACAGAAAGCTGAGTCAGTTCCTTTGCTTTTAATAGAATGTACCTTTATTTTACTGCTCCTAATGCAGAAAGCAGCTGATAATGTTGTGTAGGGCTCAAATTATTTTCATGGTATCTTGTTTTTGGAATAAAACAGAGCATACTTCGTGTCAGGAGTGGCAAGGATTTTACAGAGGAAGACAGGCCACATGTTCCCATGGGTGCTCTTCACTTTCTCGAGATCCCTGACAGAAGCTGAATGCTATACTGTGCTATCAGCAGGCCAAGTAGCTCCTTAAAGTGAAAAATGGCAATTCTTTCTATTTTTAAGGCAAATTCATCAGGCACTCTCCTATTTAGGTTGTAAGATCTTTTTGGCCTGCACTTGTGCAACACCTAGTCGTAATCTGTAATTGCAGCTCTTTGTCTCTGCTGTAATACAAACAGTGATGATAAATTCATGTTTGGCTTGGCAATATTGCTACAATATCCAACTATGAGAAAGTTTTCTTTTACAAAAGAGTAATCAAGTGGCAGATTGCACTGTCTCTTGTTCTTCCGGTCTGTGAGCAAGTTACTCTTTGTTGTAAATTCTGTGCAACTTGTTACGGGGAAGGAAGGAAGAATTGTGGAGTCCTCCTCTTAAAATAAATGCATCTCTCCAGTTGTTATTCCTTGAGCATTTTTTATAGTCAAGTTAACTATTTCAAAAGAAGAAGGAAGGGAGCAGCCCTGGCCCACTGGAGTGATTGTCCAGGTATGTTTCCTCAGAAAGGACTACACTTTATCTCTAGGTTGTGATTGCTTCTAGCCTAAGCATGTGTTTTCATCCATACCACACAGAGTTATGGGAATCTGTGGTAGACAAGGGTTAGTAATGCTATTTCCTTGTCTTCTGTGTCATACAAGCGTTGTAACACTGTTGTGAATGTGAATACGGATTTTGCTTGGTGCCCTCAAAATCTTAGACACAGAGTGAAAGCAGAGAGCCTTTGCAAACAGTATTGTTTAACATTTGCAGGCCTTTGGATGGACACAGAGAGCTGGAAGGAGTGAAAAGGGTCCCCCCCATCACATGCAAAAACTGCTGAGTTACAGACAGGAGAGGGATAGTCCAGACAGCAGGATGTGCCGAGTGCTTACACACAAGTTGAGGAGTGAAGACAGCACGAAAAGCCATGACTCGTCTTTATATCTCCCAGCTGCTGCTCCTTGGGCAAACTCAGTTCACACACCATGAAGTCTGCATGACAGAATAGCAGCTGGGACATATAAAGGCAAGGATTTCAAGGCAGTATGTATTTTAAATCATGGAAGTGCTGCAATAGACTCCAGCCCCTCCATGTCCTTGCCCCTCCTGCCCAGTCACCATTAATCTCGAGGAAAAACTAGACTGGTCTTTGAGCTAGTGCTTTTCTCTCTGATTACAGTGTTTGGTCTAAGTAATGCTGGCTAAGACCCAAACTCTAGAGCTGTGCACTGGAGCCTCTCCCTTTCCCAGCAGGAGGATGCTGTGTTAAGGGACTGCCACCTGGCAGCATCTTCAAGGAACTGCAAAAAAGCTAAGCAGAGGCAGGGGTCAGTGGGCACCAGCTTGCCGTAGGATGTGCAGGTACAGCCAGGACAGGGTTCAGCTGGGGGGGCGCATCATTCCCACACTGGTGTGGCTGACTGAGTGGTCTTGCCTAGGACACTGCTACTCTGACAAAAGATATGTTTCATGCTGATGAAACATATGATGCAATGACCATCTTACTAGAGACTTCCCCGTTTAGTTAAAATAGTTGTTTTTCTTTTGAAAAAAAAAAAAAGCCACAGTTTTCCTTCATGTTTTTCCCTCCCTCCCATTTCAAGCTGACCAAAGCAACCTGATCTATCTGTACAGTGTCAGCACCCCTGGGTGCTAAGGGAAGGGAGCAAAGTGGAGGGCAGCACTTCTGCCTTATGAGGATCCCCCCAGGAGGCAAGTCCCATCTTGTTCCCAGTCTCCTGGGAAGGCAAAGATGACCAAAGATGACCACTTTATTTAAGAATGGAGTGGAAGGAAAATAAAATGATTTCCTTCAGCCACGACCTAGTAACCCATCTTTCTTTCACCTTGACAGATCTTTTCTATGTTCCCGTTGCCAGTTGTACCATTTCCATTTTGTTGAACTCTGAGGGCCAGTGACAATTCCTCACAGCTGGGTTGACACAAGCTCACAAATTAAACACGGTGTTTCCCTAGCACGTGCTATGGGCATTATCTAAAATAGGTCGCTTGGCCAGCTTGCCGAAAGCTTTCTAGATCGGTTGACTTTGAAAGGCACCATGCTGCAGGCAGTAGGTCGCTTCTGTAATTTGGTAAACTTCAGTTGTCCTACAAGGCTTTTGGAAGGGGTCCCCTGCTGTCAAATCCCGCAACAAACAAACTACCAACCTCTGTTTCTAAACAGAGAGCTGTTCAAACAAGACAAACTCGAGGCGTAGATGAGCCCCAGAGTCTTTTGCCAATAGCCAGCATGATTTGCAGTGGAAAGGCTCAGCTCATGTTCCGCTTATGCGTTCAAGTCATTATTATTAGTGATATAATGCTTGGGTTATTTTTCATTAATTTGTGTATAAATACGTACCCTGGGAAAAGCTCAGGAGGAAAAGAGCTGGAGAGTCCCTTTTCATTTACAGAGCCAACATGGACATCAGACCATGCCCCTCCATGAGCTTCTGAAGTATATGTCATTAACACAACTTCATCCTTGATCCCTTAGGACCATTTCAGTTGTGACAGCTCTGCTAAGTCTACTGAGCTGTGAATGCTCTATGTATGTTCATGTACGTATCAGGCTGTCAAGGAATTCGTCAGTCAGCGCCAAACAGACATTTTTTTTTCCAGCAAGATTAAACCTACTCTGACATTTCCAGGGATCACTGAACAGAAACCACTCTGAGGCCAGAGCTGGTGATCTGGATGTGAAAGTATCTGTGCACTCCCCCCGAGACACCTTGTGCCTCCTGACCCATCTCCTTCCCCAGACTTGCTGGAGGTGACGGTGGCAGGCTGGACTGCGGTGACTTACCAGTCTGTGTGTGCGTCATCGATCACCAAGAGGATCTTTGGTTTCTGAGCCACAGGTGGTGTGGGGCTGGCTGAATGATCAATTAGTCCTGCAGCGGCTTGTGTGGTTTGCTTCATGGCACTAGAGATGGAGCTGAAGATGCTGCTGCCAGGAGAGGAAGAGTGGGATGGCTGCGGTGGCTGCGGGTGCTTTCTCTCCATGGCAGGAGAAACTGGAGAGCTAGTGGAGTTGTCAGGGCGCTGCAGGTCCATCATGTAGCCATTGGGCAAATTTGCCACAAAACTACTGTCTGAGAGACGCCTTCGGAGGAAATTCATTGTTGAAGTTGTGTGGGAGCCTTCTCAGCAAGAGCAAGACTAACGAGCAGTGTCACTGATCCAGGGGAATATGTCTGCGCGCGTGGAGCCTCAAGGGTTCTTCACTGTGGTCTGGCAGGCTCTTCCCCTTAAAATCCTGCTGCAGAAGTACACCTTTGTTTTTCAGATATATTTTCTTTCTCTCCTGTGGGAGGACAAAGACACATGTGTGAGTGACACACTGTGAGTTTTATGCAAGAAAAACTCTCTAGGCCATTTAAATGGGCATCTGTATGACCACAGATGATTTTTATGCAGTATACCACAGTGGTGTAACCATACATATAGATCAAAATAGGCTTCACGGTTTTCACTTGTCCCAGAACATTGCCCAGCTGGGACAGACTAGCTTACACTAGCTTAGAGCATAACAATTCAAAGCAAGTAGAAATAAATTCCCAGTGTGCTTATGGCCATTTTTATAATCCTGTTCATGAGAAGGAAATAAAAAATATTATGATTGTAAGAAGTGATAAATTCAAAAAGAGAGACAAAACCAGCTTATTTCTGATTTTGCGTACATTTTTTCTAATACACCTATTATGCTTGCTATAGAATAACTAGCTGATGATCCAATGAGTTAAAAAAGATGCATCATCTTTTGCAGCTTTGTAAGCAAGACTCAGCATTTAAGAAGCAAACATCCTAAGCTGAAATAGCACATAAAAGCAACTAGCGGAAAAATCCTCCTACGTGTCTTGATTAAGTTCAGCTTGATAAAACTTCAAACTACTCACGTCTGCACCTGCTGTTTTCTGCGCTTAGAATTAGGTTTTGAGTCAGATAGTGGTGGTTGCTAGACATGTCAGACTACCGGATTTTATAGGTTTGGCTGTCTAGGTTTTCCTTTTTTTATTATTATTATTATTCTTTTAGAATCAAGGTTGAACACTAAGTTTTTCACCATTTAGATAATCTCACAATATTACTATAGTTACTTTCTTGTTGGTTTGTTTTGCATCTGTAGACAACATTCCAACAGTGAGATTTCTATAGACGTTCCCCAGGACTGTTTCTTGGCCAAGACAGCCTTTGGGTCTTGACCAGAGGCTAGTTGACAGGATTCAGGAAGGAAAAAAAAAAAAAAAAAAAAAAAAAAAAAAAAAAAAAAAAAAAAAAAAACAGAGTAGACAATTAACATATCTGGAATAACAGAAGTAAGAATATTCTCATAGGCCAAGTGAGACTAGTCAAACAAATTCCTGATTTTGTAGATAAATCATGTCCTTATGCTCTCTCAGGTCTTTTTGACTGAACCCCTATGCATGCTGGGGCTCCGTGAACTGATCTGCCTGGCGTGGGGTCCCTCACTCTTGCCCCAGGTCTCCAATTGCCTTCTCTCAGCAGGAATATCTCTTTTCCCAGTTGGTCCAAAAAAGTTTGGCTTCTGTGAATCTCCCCTCCTGGAGTTATGGCTCAGAGTTTATGCAGCAACCAAATAACTTTCTTAAAACAAAATGCCATTTAATTCCAACAAATTTTAGGAATTTACAAAGCTTTAGAGACAAAGGACTCAGACCAGAGGAATCTCTCTCAAACCCCTAGAGCCTTAGGAAGGCTCAAACAAGTCTGGCCACAGGGAGTGAGTTACAAACAACCCCTTGGCACGTGTCCCCCAGATCTTGTCATCCAACACCTTCCTGACCCCATGGGCACCGGAGCAGCCTGGCACAGAGGACTTCCTACTGAACTTGCCAGCACATCTGCTTATTAGAGTGATTTTTCTTCTGATTCCCAGCCCCGGCAGTACTAGCACTTTAACTTTGCAGAGGCTGGAATTAGTCTTTTCCCAGGGACTAGCTGAGGAAATCTTTAATGACTTCCTGCCACATTTACAGCAGATAACATATCTCGAAGCATTGTGCTGACTTCCTGCCTTGTCTGGAGAGCTCTGAAACTGAACAAAACCAGCAAATGCGCAAACCAGTAAGTGCTGGAGTAGCTGTGTTTAGCTACGCAGCAACCCTTCCAAAATGTAGATAGCACATCATCTGAGAGTTATGAGCCACTACTCATCTCATAAATACTTCCACATAGCACTTGGCCTGCTTGTGCCCTAACACTGTGGAAACCACAAGCACCAGTGGTGGCACAAGCGCTGGTGTGGAGCCATCCACTGTTACCTGCCTGGGATGACCAGACTGGTAGAACCTATGAAGGCTTGGAGGGTCTTCGGAACCACTGGCTCAGTGAAAAGGCACTGCAGCATCCCCTGCTACTGTGCTCTACTGTGTTTTTTACCTTGTATAACACAAATACGAATCCCCATCTCTCCACATACTCAAATGACAGAGCACTCAAGAACAGGTTTTGCCCCGGCTAAGAGGAGCATCTAAGATCTGTGTAGTGTCAGAAGGGCTCCAGATGCCTGCCCAGTTACACCATACAGCAATTATATATGCTGTACTTCGGCATTAGCTGGCGAAGGGTGGGATGTAAGAATGACGCTGGCACCTGTACCAAAAAGAGCTGTTCCAGCAGTGCTAGGCTGCCCCTCGCACGCTCTGCAGAGCTGCCCCAGAGAGCTGCCGGTTGCTGCTGTGGCAGCTCACAGCCACAGGAGGGAACCTGGGCCCAGATGTACAGCCAAGACAAGGCCGTTTTCCCACACCTACAGCGCTGAGAGACAGAGCCCTGCAAGGCTTTGATGCTTTTGAAGGATTTTCTCCCTCAGCACTCAGTGCTTGCATAGCTGGTTTGCAATAAGCAGCTTTTCATATTTATCACAAGGCCACGATCCAGCCTGCTGGATGCTTTTAAACAGCAATATTTAGAGTGCTCCATCATTTTTTTTTCCACCCAGGCACTTGGTAGTGAAACAAGTTGCCCAGGAGACACTGAGAGCTGGCAAAACTCTCCTGTCCGGAGATTTTGGGATGTGGTGCTGGGGCTGGCATTTCCCTCTGCAGGCTGGCACTGGCTCCACTTGCTGCAGACACCGGGCTTCGTGCCCTTGGCTCAGGAAGGAAGGAGAGAAAACCTGAGCAACTGATGTCCCAGGGAAATCTCCCCATGCAAACACATGCAAGGTGCCACAGCTGCTGTGGAGAGCAACGCCCGGCTCTGCGCGGGGACAGGGGCAGAGCAAACCCCCCATGAACGTCAGCGTTAGGGTTTTCAAAGTGATGACATAGGCTGCCCTCATTTTATTACATATATTTTCCTAATGAGTTGGGTAATGTAATTAAAATAGAGTCTTTTTTTTTCTTTAATTAATTATCGGTGGCTTAGCCATATTGATTTATCGATTGCCATTAGTGCTGCCACAGAGGAGATCTTCTCTGTGGTGGGAACCGTAGCCGTAAACTGCTGTCAGCTTTCCTTGTTTACTGGAAAACCTTGTAATCTGCCCCTCCATCATGTACATTAATGATATTCCCTTTTAAGCAATAAACGTTTGCATAAAGGCACAGGTTGAGTAGAGGAGGGCCCTTTTTTTTGCAGCGTATTGCCAACGTGGAAGCTCCTTAAGGAACTCAGCACCACTCAGCAAGGCAGCAGCTCTTCCTGGGCTCCCGAAGCTCCTGTGAGGCAGTGGTAGCTTGCTCTTCTGCCAAAGGGCAGCTCCCAAATGCTAGATGCAAACGCAGCAGCTGCGTGTGCGGCTCAGGTCAAGTGCTTGGAAGAAAAAACTGCGGACTAGATAGAGGGAGAAAAGGAGGAGAAGGCACAAATCGAAAGGGAGGGAGTAAGCAGGGATGACCTTAACCAGAAGATAACAGGGGAAACGTGGAAATCCCCACGATGAGGACACAGCGAGGGAATCGGAAGGAAATAAGGCGACCAGCTAAATGAAACAAAAGCAAGGTCAGTCAGAGCTGATCTTGGAAACAACTGCAAAGAGAGTGGCACCAGCAGCCCTTTAAAAACACACAGTTAAACTTCCTGCTGATTTTTTTTTTTTTCAGAAGGACAACAAGGGTAAGCAATCTGCTCCCTCCGCACGTTGACAGCAGACAGGCACCTAACTGCTTTTTCTCAGAATATACTCCGCAGAGATCCATCTTATCTCAGGAAAGCCTGTTGACATGTGTTGGGAAACAAGAACAAAACACACACTTAAGCCTCTTGCCGTGCCCCTAGATTGCTTTCTAATGTGTGCGAGCATCTACAGGGAACGGAAGGCACTGGGCTGATACCAGCTGCGCGTGCCTAGATTTCCCCAGAGCTTTTTGCGTGTGCCGCCAGGTAAGGAGCCAGCGCGGCCACGCCAGCCCACATCCTCTTCCCTGCTCCTCACAGCCTCGGCCGAGCTGTGCTGGCAGCAGCAAGACGTGAAACCCGGTGGGGATGTCCCAGCGTGGATGTCCCAGTGTGGATGTGGCTGGCGGAGATTATCCAGATTATCCGCCCACCTCTCTGGGGGGGAGCCACGCACGCAGTCCTGCTGCGTAACGGAGGGAAGCACAAGGGAACGCATCCCGCCCGGCAACGGCCACCACATCCATTTTCCTGGAAGATCTTTGGGATACACTCAATTTTCAGATACTGAAGATATATGGAGATCCTTTTTTGCCGTCGGTAAACTGGCACAGTGTAGAAGTGAAGTTATGGCCTTGTTGGGAGCACCATATGCGGCTGGGTGGCTTGCCACGTACATCTTCGAAAGAAGGAAACCGGAAAATTATTTATTATTTTCAAGCGTTCAGTGTTTTACACTGAATGATTTCAAATTCACAATTTTGGCATGGGGTAAAAATTGGAAGCAGCATAAAACAAATAGATATGAAGTTAATTGGAAGTTTTGTTTATTTTTTACCTCACTTGTTGCAGTTTGGGACTCACTAGGCTCATGTGTCTCATGTGTCCAAACATTCTAAAATATTTTTTAATGAAAGGTGAAATACCACAAATCAGCCAGTGAGAACAGTGGGGCTTAGGAAAATAAAATTCAGCAAATACCTGTATAGCAAACAATAAAATTGTAAGAGCTGGCAAGACCGCATGGTGCCCCCCAAAAAGCATAGGAAAACAGAGAATTTCCATGCCTATGTTCATTTTGCAGAGAGCTTTTCCAGTCATTGCAATATAGCTCTAATGAAGACACTGTTGAAGATCTTTCAAAGCACGTAAAACTAGAGCACAGGCTTAAAATTGACAGGGTTTGCACATCCGGAGGCCAGAGACACATCTGTAAATGGGGTATCTGCTATGACTGACACCAGTCGAGCTGTGCTGTCTGTCTGAAAGAGCTGAAAGAAGCCAGACGACTGCCCCAGGCAAGCAGAGACAGCAGCCCACCTTTAGCACCACGATGCTACTCAAACCTGAGATCTTTCTTGCATGATAGACTGATGCTTGCCAAATTTCACTGGCTGACTGAATTCTGCATTTTCTGTCAACAACAGCAGTAATTGCTTTTGGAAATGTGGTTTTTGAGGGTTTTCAGAAGAAGTAGTATCATTTCCATCCTGTTTATTTGTTTAGAGATGTCCTTTATTTGTTTACAGATGTTGCCAGGTTATCACTTTGTCAGAAATGGACCAGAAATGTTTAACATGCTTCATTAGACCACTAATAAATATAGAAGTGCAACAACTCCATTGTCATGTGGCTGCATTCCTGCAGACCTTAAAAAAAGCCCTGTCTCCTTATTTTAGTGGTTATTCTAACTGGGAAAGTCTCAACTTCAGAGTTTAATTTTTAGGTTTGTCAAGCTGTCAAATCGCTTTCTGCATAGCAGTTTCCTAGCTCCCCATAAAGGTTTTGCC
Organism: Nothocercus julius; assembly: GCA_013398735.1. Classification (NCBI taxonomy): domain Eukaryota; kingdom Metazoa; phylum Chordata; class Aves; order Tinamiformes; family Tinamidae; genus Nothocercus; species Nothocercus julius. The sequence goes on from VZSV01000032.1 coordinate 5,271,336, forward strand.
TTCTCTACTCCTGAAGATAATGGGGGTGCACATGCCAAACTGAGGGCAAAAATGACCATTTCTTGAGGTCTGCACAGCACTATTTAGTCATTTCATTTGTTGCTGTGAAATTACAAATTATAGTGATTCTTTTTTTTCAAGTAAAAAATAAATTTGAATATTAGGATAACACCCTGGGAGGATTTAATGTCCCCTGTGACTACAAATATAAGTTTTGACATTTTAGGCAAAATAATATATTATTTCCTCATTTTAGTCTTTGGGTGGAAATCCTGTTGGCACATAACAGCCACAGTGTTGTCTCAGTAGCAGTATCACCTCGTAGGTTGAGTCGGGGAGGTCTTTCGTGGCCTGCCTCTTTTCAATGTCAGTACTCATTTATCAGCAAAGTCAGGCCCAGCTTAACAAGAGCAGGCGATATGGGGCGACGAAATCCAGGGCTAATCCTCAAATATGAGCGAGCCATCTCCACACGTAATTCTGCTGCGTTGGCACGCTGTCTCCATTTCCTATTTCTCCAGAGCCCTATGGTCGTTCCCAGCCCCAGCAGCAGTAACACTAATGTTTCCATTAAGGTTAATACTTTATATACATGCCGAAGCAGCTCCCTTTTGATCATATTAAAGAAAAGCAGGAGGCAGCAATGCAAACAGGAGAATTTGCAGAAATAAGTGTTCCGCACGCTGAGTGGACAGAATTGCAAGGAGGAAGTGAGCAGGGCTCCGAAGGGCATCCCCTGTTCCGTCCCAGTCACAGACTCGCCCGCGGTTCGTGTTGTGCTCTTGTGAAACCTGCTCGCGTGTGCCCTGCCGGAGCCGCACAGGCCCTGACGTCGCGGAGAGGAGAGGGGAAGCGGCACCAGACATGCTGTGAATAGAGCAGGGATTTCCTTCAGCGGAGAGACACACAGCTTTGAAGGGCTGATCCCAACAGCGTGAAGAAGCTGGATGTGTTTAATATATGGAGCCCAGATAAAAGATGCCTATGGGGCTGACGGCTAATGGGTTCTCACCAGGGATCTGCAGCAGCCTCCCTACCCTTAATGCGACTCCCCTATAGGGTACGATCCTCTACTTTGCCTCCCTTCCTGTGTCATTTTCCTTTAGAGGGATTTCACATCTGTCGCAATACTCTGGTTAGTTAGAATGCAGGTAAACCAAGTATTTTGTTGCTATCAAGCCAACTAGATGTCTCAGCAAAACCAGATAAAGCTACAGGGAAGAAACGATTCACTAAGAGGTCATAATATATATGAAACAGGTAACTATCTAAGGCTGACAGGTATGGGAACGATTTTCTGTTTGCAGCACAAATTCCTATTAATATTCATAGATTTATAAGGCAAAAATGGATCATATCTTCCCACCAGCACATTTTTCAATGAAACTCCGCAGTTCTTATGTCAAGCTCATATGCTTTCAACTCTTTTTAAAATGCCAAAAATAGTCAATTTCTTTCCCAAGTGTTTTAGGCTCTTGAGGGTTAAATGGCCTTCCTCCAGACATCTAAAGTCTTCTAAACCATATGGAAGGCTAGTGTTTTCCTTCTAAGATTTGCTGTCTTTTTGTATTCCACCCCTTTTCTCCGACCAGAGGTCGTCACAGTCTGCTTGTCCTCCTTGCACCATGTCAGACCCCTCTGTATCTCCGTTTCGCAGTTTTCTGGGACGTTTTATAACACTTGAGATGCACCTGACCTGTTGATATGTGCAACAGAGCCCTGCAGAAATAAAGCCCAAGATTTGCCTTTGCACAGCAGGACACTCATTTGCTTTCTACCTGTGTGCACATACCTCATGTTACAATACTTAATACTAATACAAATAGAAGAATAAACAGAGAATTTGAGCATGCTTAGTAATTTAATTTGATGATGGAAGGAAAAGGCAATGTCTTACTGCACTCTGGGGAAGATTTTTGGCACAAGTGTAAAATTGCTTGATGCCAAGTTCATCTGTGTGAGACTATTTCCAAGCAAGAGACAGAGAGAAAGGGGATTAAGAGACCTTCTTCTTGAGCAGTGTAGGGGACCAGCTAGCTATCTGTGACTCAGGCTCTGCGATGACTATCCCAAATTCTGCTGAGCATTTCCAAGAAACATTTTTCTTCAATAATAATCATACAAAACGGTGGTCACATGGAGAACGTTGAAAAACCGTGTGGGTTGATGCATTACATCCAATCTGTACTCACCACAGACACACACACCTCTCTCACCACAGCCCCTACTCATCATCCCAGACCCACCTTTCCTCATCCCCTCTCCGAAACCTCCATCGAGTGCCCACTGAGTTTGTTACTGGCACACAAATATTGAGAGGGGCAAAGGGAGTGGAAACTCAAAAGGACACCTACTCCCAAATTTTGCATCTTATATTAGCTTTATGGCAACTGAATTGCAGACAGCAAAAAGCATGTCAGCCCACCAGGCTATGTGCACAGTAGGCCTGGCTGCAACCTCCACAGTGTCCAGGAGATACTGCTATATCAGTGCTGGTTGGGGCTGCAAGCCAAATATATTCATGGCATCAGCCGGAGCCTGTGTGGGGCAGGCGGGTGGGGAGTTGCTTTGCATTCTTAATAAAGCCTCTGACCGGCTTCTAAATGCCATTTAAGAAGTCATGCCAGCTCAGCAGGGATACTCTGTTTACAAAGAGGTGCATGACCCAGAGGTGTTCTGCTAAAATTAGAAAAAGTGTTTTGAAAATCAGTGATAAATTATTTCCTTGACTATCCCTTGCCAATTTTTCTTCCTTTTTGGCCTCTGTCTGGTTGCCTGTGCAATTTTTGCATTCGTGCTGAACGGCATAGGAGTCCTACATAATTGGCTCTGAATTCCTGAAACTATGTTTAGACAAAAAGCATCAGAAAATATAATACACGAGTGTGGGAACCAGAATACATTCTGGGTCCCAATGAAATCCTCGGAGAGTATCTAGCGGGCTTGGCCTCGAAATGGAAACCAAGCACAGTTTGATTTTAACTGAGTACCATACAATTAATTTTTGGCAAAGTTCACTTACTATTGGTGCCTTGTTTTCCTCACTGGGAAGATAGGTTTTATTTTATAAAATGCAGAGATATCTAAGGCTCAGCTCCAATGCCTGCATGCTGCACCATGAACCTCTGAAGGGTGAGCAGCTTCTGCCAGGCACCCTACCCATCAGTGTCTGAATTACAAAGATTATAAGAAGGGCTGCAAAACTGGCCAGGCTTATTTAGAAATGCAATGGCCAAGTCTTTGAAGTACCATTGAACCTGCAGACACTGCAGGTGGGAAAAAAAAAAAAAAAAATCTTTCTCAGAGGAAAAAGCTTGGCCCTTGGCCCTTAGAATCCTTTTATAACAGGAAATGTGAAGGGTTAATCTACAAAGTTATTTCAATTTCTCCTCCTCCCATAATAACAGACATTCACCGAAACTTCTTTCCCAAACCTGGAAAGCATTAAAAAAATGAAGAGAAGCGGGGAAAAACAGAGTGCCACGACTGCTCTGCACCCAGACAAGCTGAGCACAACACAGCCGGAGGCATCTCACCACAGGCACTGGTGCACACTCTGGCTGGGTAAAGGCACGAATGCAGCCACAGCCAGCATGAGCAACCCAGCAGTGAGAGCAGTATGGGCAAATCTTGCGAATCTCAAAAGTAGTGTTGCCAAGTATTGCAGTTTTGTGAGACAGTCTGCTGTTAATCAGAGCTAACCAGTGCTTACTGCTTAGTCCCACGTCCTGTGGGACTCAAGATTACTGATGAAAATCATTCTTACTAGGATATGTATTTACAGGGAAAAAAAAAAAAAAAAAAAAACCTGCGGGCAAAGGTAGACTGTAAGATCAGATGGGGAGTCCAAAGCAAACATTACAAAGCTCCAGGTAATACCTAGAGAGCTTCCTCCCTGCTCTGCTGGCTTTATTTTCAGCTCTTTCACAGAACCACCACCTACAAACACCTGAGCCCTCAGATTCACAAAGCTAGCAAGATTAAACCATGCATCTTGTAGCAACCTGCATTGCTTTGTCATCCCTAAAGAGTCCCAGAACAGGTTAAAACCCCAAACCCAGGGCACAACCTGTTTCAGAAGCTGTCAGGAGTGACAGGGCTCTAGCTGCATCAGGCCTAGGAATCTGCACACACATACACACTCATGGGACCCAGCTTCCACCAGCAACACCACCACACAAATTCTGCCGACGCTCACATTTGCGTAGGCACAGTGTTTCCCATAAGCTGCAATTAGATACAGGTATGATCTTCCCGTATGCTGTAGCATGGCAATCAGTAGGGTAAAGCATAAAATGCCTTATCGTGTTTTTCAGAACTGCACACAAATGGAAAAACAACTTTATGCCTTGTGCTGATTCAAAGAGCAGCTCAATTCTCTGCTTTTTCACTGGGGACTTATTTTCTGACTTTGAGCAAATCATTTAACTGCTCCATGTCCTTCCATACCTGACTGTATAATGATATTTCTGTTTGCAACAGCAACAAAGAAAAATAGCATGGAAAGACTACATTTATTGCAGTTTGAGAGAGACTAAGGTGCACGGTGACATGAATTCAAATCGCAGAAGTGTTCTATAATGTAGGTAAGCATAGCATCTATTTTAAATCAAATCTAATTGAAAACTGAAAAATATATTACTTCAAACATGGAACATACATCAAAGTAGTGATGTTTCCAACTCATATGAGAGCTGCTGAGATCACTGGAGTCCAGTATGAGAGCTGATCACTGCAAAAACAATGTTAACCCAAAAGATGTTAATTGCGTACAAAGATAGTATATGGATGACCTTTTGTAAATAAGCCAAGTTAGAAGCAAGGATTTCTATCTCCTTTCCTTCCTATTCCAGTGTAAACACAGTATCTAAACATGCCACAGTGAGTGCTGGGCTTATGATATGAATGTCTGGCATCATTACTCCATAGCAATAGTGGATCACATCAGTGACGGATCTTCTGCAGCCACATGCACATACCTAGGAGCTATTGGAAGAACTCTGGTTAAAGCACTTCGTATGAAAATTCAGATGTAAAACCAAACCCGGAGAGCATTAGTGAGAACGCACGATTGTGAATACTAATAAGAATATACATTTCATGGTACCAAATACAGAAAAATCTTTCACTATTGTCAAGTTAATCACTTGCCAACTTCTTGCTTCATCTACTCATCATTTGAAATTAATTCCTGCAAGAGGATAATTGCTCTGCATCTCCTCAATCACTACTAAAGCACTGCAGACCACTTGTAAAAAAAAAAAAAAAAAAAAAAAACAAAAAAACAGATCTGAAGACAAAGATCATTGCTCATGGCCTCCTGCTTAGTGCAGTCCAGTTATTTTCTCCCAGCAACAAGTTGATCTCCCTGCAATGAGTTAATCATTTCTGGATCAAAAACCAGCTCCAAAGATAGTTTGTAAACGCTCACCAGTCTGATCTAGGCCAGTCCTACGCCTGAGCCACCATCACTACAGCAAGACCAAGAGCAGAGTAGTAGCTCCCTGAAGGTTGGACGAAGAAGAAAGTTTTTCAGCTTGATTTGATGTTCCCCCAACTGTCGTGGGGACTGCATGGCTGTATAAAGCATCCAAGTAGAACGCAGGGGTTCAAGATGTCAAGCAGCAACTGGTTCCTGAGCAGCTAGGTCTTGTGCAGCAGCTGTTGCCAACACATCACCTGCAAGGCAAGTCAGTAACTGGCAGCAGTGCCTATCTGACCGGATCTCTTGATTTCTGTCACCCTGAAGGCTGAACAAGGAACACTGTCAAGTGCTGCAGGACATGCTTTGTCAGCCCTCCTCCCATCCGTGTGTCGTGAAATCACACAGCAGGGCCCATCTGCTGGGATCACTGCCAGCCATGGCCCACTGAGCTTTCAGTGTGAGCAAGCAGCAGGGACACGGCAGACCTCTCTTGGTCTTTCCTGGTATCTCAGTGCAGTCACAACACCTGCCCGATGCTCTTTAATGCTACCAAAGCATCAGCAGAAATGTCCTGGTTAGAGAAGATGTGGTGGACAATCTCGTTGGTAACTCAGTAATTCTCCCTGGGAAGCGCAACCGCAGCCCTGTGTTAGCAGAGAAACATCTGAGTGCTGCCAAGAGGAACTGCAGAATTTGCTGTAGTTTAAAATAGACACCCCAGTGTACTCGGGTTCCAGAACTGCTCTTTAGAGACACACACGGACTCCTCACCAACGACTCTTCCTCCTTCCACCCAGTTGCTCACCTTGGCTGTATCATGAAGCAGGCACATCCTATGCACTATTAAATAAGACAATGTTTAAAACTGTTCCATAGATATTGATGTTCTACCACTGAGCATAAAACCATACATTTATAAGGTCAGACAGCCAATGGGAACTGTAAGATTCCTATCATTCTTCACCACCAACTCTACTCTGAAAAAAAAAAAAAAGGCATTCTGCTCTTGCAGCATAGTTTAAAGGTAACTAAATATTGACTCTATTAGACCAAGGTATGGAAGAAACTTTCATTTGTAGATGGTTGACTAACAGCTAAACCCTTTCAGTGTCTTCTCTCTGTTCAAGCCAGGAGACAGCTATCTCAGGATCCTCAGCAGATCACAGGTATCTCAAGATCAGATGGAGAGAAAGGCAGACGGACAAAGGCCAGGCTGAAAGTTTAGGTTTTTCTGAGCAGAATCACAGAAACCTTTTCAGCAAAGATTATATGGTAGGAATCAAAGCATGAGGAGATGTAGGAAGCTGGATTAAGAATGGTCAATAGTTCAAAATTACTGTGTTTGTAACAGTAGGTTGAAAACCAGACTACTCATTTCAAGGAAATGTTACCATTTCAAAATATTTTCTGTTCCACATCAGGACAAAAATATTCCAAAATTTCCTGTAACATATAAATGGAGTATCAAATGTCCCATTCATTCCCAGGCTTTCCTTTCCAAAGAAGGATGGAAAGAAAGATAGCATTCAAAGATGGCATTTTTTCAGCTTGTCTCATGACTGAAGACCTGTTATCTTTCAATGGAAGGTTATTGCACTGAAACTTTTCTGGCTGAGTACTTCTTTCAGTAGAGCTAGGGAAGAGTTATGAGGTTTGGATATCACATCTTACAGCACATTATAGTTCTCATATATTCCAGGCAACCAAAGTTGACCACAAAACTTCTCTGTCCAAAAGACAAAATACCACAGCAGTGCAGAAATTCACGTCTCTTCCCCTGATGACTACATTGCCTTTACTGGAACGTTTACTGAACTCCAATATTTTGTGAAAGCTAGAAGAAAACACCCAACGCTCCTTACTGAACTGGAAAATCTTAGAAAGTTAGATTAGTTGAAGTGAGTGTAATTAAAAGCACTGTGCTGCTCTTTCTGTGTCTGCTCCCAGGGAGGAGACAACTGTTGCCACATCTGGCTGCAGGGCTCAGCAAAAGAGGTGGCACCTCCTCTCATGGTGCGACATGTAAAGCCAGAGGCCGGCGACCTGTGACCAACAGGTAGAAGCATCAAAGGTTGTCCCTGGGAAAAGCCTTTCTGCATGTTAATAGGAGTTACCAGCTCCAGCTCTTGAGACACACCATCCTATCCTCATGTTTGTTAGGAACCGGCACACTGAATGGCCACGAGAAAAGAAATTTTTATACGTGAAATTGCCCTTTCAAAGAACAGCAGGGAAAGCCCCAACTGAAAGGCTCTATTGAGTTACTGAGGTTGCCCAAAGCAAACCAGAGAAATCATCGTGTTAATTCCTGAAGGTCTCGTTCCGTCTTATTATAAAGTAGCATCCCCCACGTTTACCTGCTCTTCTCTCTTCTCTTAAAACAAACTGCACAAAGTTTCTAAAGTACTGCCTGCAAAATTAGCTAAATAACAGAAGTATATGTTAGATAGATGCATCAAGCTAAATACAGCAGCCTTCAGCTGCCAGAGGGAGCGCAGCATTTTGTCCAAGCCCTCTCTCCAAAATGCATTAATGCTCTAGCAACCAGAAGGGAATGCAGGCGGTGAGTCCTTTAAGCAGCAAAAACAAATATCTCATGGCTAAAAAAGAATAAATGCTTCCTAACTGGTCAGGTTCTTTGGGTTCATCAAGCTCCCTTCAGAAAGCAACCAGGTGCTAGATGTGTTTCTCTGCCCAAATGTTGTTTCCATACAGCCCCTTGCAGCTACCTAAGATGGGCCACACATGGGAGGTGCACACAGTGACTCAGTGACAGAAACACCCCGTCCTTCACCTCCAGGACCATCTCATCATTCTTTTTTTCCTGTTTTATGTTTTTTTCATTGTTCTACAGCTGTGGTTAAAAACAGCACTAGGCTGGTAAATTGAATGAGGAAAATGGAAAAAATGAAAAGAGAGAGGAAGAAGACAGTGTAATAGATGTGTTTGTTATATTGTACAGGGAAATGTCAGCCATGCAGGGCAAAGATATATTAAAAATAATATATTCCACCTTAATAAGGAGTGTTGCTCTATTTTGAACAGCAGATCCTAAAGGTCTGAATCATCTGGGATCTGACTGCTCTGCTGCTCTTGATTTTGCTTTTCTGATGGTCCTATGTAATTATGCTCGTGTTTGCTTATAAGGCTAATTTAGCGGTGGTGAAAGGCTACCAGTGCTTACAGACAGCTACGTAAGCTACATACATGTAGCTACATTAACTACATAAGAAGAATAGCATAAGCAGTCTGTCCCTTTTCTCAGGACCAGGCTTAGAAATCCTGGGCCTCAGAGAACTGTGAACTTCTCCACTTACTTGGATGGGAATGATATTTCAGTTAATCCCTTTTCCTGCACAGAATGATGTGAATGGTTTCAGCTATCACTTTGAACAAGAAGTGGTTTATTAGCGTCTCTTCTTAAACAGTCTTGTGGTTTTAAAGAACTAGAATTAGCAAGTGTAAAAGTATTTCCTTCTATATGTGTGCCACTATAAATTAAATGTACAATTAAATCGTAAATTCAAATGTAGGTCTGGAAGCAGCACACTTTTTACACTTGACTGCGCTGAACAAGCAGCCATTTCAAACTATGAAGACGTGGCAGAAGACACTGTTTTCCAGGCTCTAAAAAGAGTTGGTATGTGTGGGTTTGCTTCTGTGGGTGAAAAAAAAAAAAAATAAGGAAGCCAGTGCTTCTCTGTTTCCTAGTTAAAGTGCTTGAGAAGTGCTGGCTCTGACTGAGCAAAGCTGAGAGCATAATTCACCCAAGAAGGCTCACTTCAAAACAATATTTCTTTTTGTAAGAAAAGACAAAATTCCTTTGCATTGCTCTTCCTTTGTCTGCCTAGCCCCTGGATTTTCCTCCTCTTTGCACAAACTCTGTCTTCTTTCTCTGGCACACAGGAAGATAATGCTCCCATAAAGCTACCCATAAAGCTAGGTGTTCTTTAGGATGCAGAAACATGCAATACAGTAGTTGTCGGTCTTGTCCATATTCCAGTTCGGTAGTTTATAGCAAATTTAACATGCCTTTTGGAATGACTGCAGTCATCCTGTGCAAAGCAATTTGAAGGCAGGCCCGGTAAGTCTGGCAAACACTACCCTATCCCTATCCATTCTGTTTTCCTCACTAGTATCCATCACCAGCATACAGACCTGCGTACCTCTACTCACAGGGAAGAACTCAACCCTTTGCAACAGATCGATGTCATCAGGAGAAAAGATCATTTCCACCCTGAAGGCCACAGTAAAGAATCATTTTCTACTTTACTAAGGCAATTCCATTATTTTTTTTCTCTCGATAACTAAGGTCCAAACTGCAAGCACATGCCCTAGGCCATCATTCCTGTGACAAATGTAGATCTGCTGTTGGCAGAGAAGTCTTACTGCACCCTTGCTTGAAGTGTTTGATCTGCCCAGCCATAATAGGATTATCTCTCATTAAGCAGACAATAGATGATTTTCTGTGACCTGACAGCCATTATTGCAGACATCATTAGATCTCCATAAGCACTGAATTTTCCTTGATAACTATATTGTAAATTCATATGAGTCTACCATAATTAACAAGGAACGGTTCTTCTGCAACCGGTAATCAGTCAAATTTCTGTTGTTTGTCAACATTCAGAAAAAAATCCTTGACATTTTTAATCCCTAGGAGAGATAACAGAATATCACAATAAACTATAAAGAACAAGAAGATGCTTTTTTTAAAAAAAAAATGTCTAGAATGGAGAAATAGCATAGCTTCTCAAAGAAAAAAGAAACCATTTTATGCTGAAAGCAACATGCTTGTCTATAAAATTGGAAGGTTTCCATTCCATTCTGTTTTGCTAGTTCTATTTGAAAACTTATGATTGAGCTTTGTAAACCTGTGGAGACTAAAGTCAACAAAAAAAAAAAAAAAAAAACAGGATGGCTGAGGGGAGAAAACACTGGCGTGAGTGAGGGGAGGAATCTAGGAGGCAGCGCAGTGAGGCTGCTTGGAAGATGCTCTTCCAGTTATGGGCATTTAGTTCTGAAAACGCACTAGGTGTATTCTTTCACATTTTGAATCAGCAGGTTCACCTACCAGGAGGTTATCAGATCAACTTGGTGTGCCTTTATCAGCTATTAACCGTATCTAGGCCAAGCCATTTATTTATTCAGATGTTTCTTCCCCCTGCAGAGTTCTATGCTTATTTGCTTAGCTGTTAAAGGGACAGGAAAGAGATGTGCCTAAAAACTTCAAAAAACATAGAAACACCTTCGGGCACTTACTGCAAAAAAAAGGCATTTTGGAGAATTTCTAGACTGATTAAGAAGGGATTCTGCACCCCGATAGAGAAGGTAGCATGCTATGGGAGGAAAATTCAATGATTGAATATCCCAGCCACTATGCAACAAAAACAGGTCTTGCATTTTTCCTTTATTTTTTAAAGAGAGCAAATAATTGTTTTACCAAAAGATATGGATAAAAATGCTGTAATTATCTGGAATTTTTGGATGATGGAATAAGCCTTGCAAAGTGGAAAGCACTGCAATTAAGTAGCAAGATTAAAGCAAAACCCTTCTGAAGAAGGAATCTGAAAGTTACAATCACTATGTTCCAGAGCTTTAGAGCAGAATTTGTAGTACTAAAAATCTAGGAGGGCAAGTGCTCACACAAGACACCAAACAAAACATGAAGGAGAAGGGTGGAGTATAAGAGGGAAATGGTACCATTTTGGGGGCAGGAAAGGTTATTGTGGGCATTGCGGGCTGGAGGATGCTGTAGCCAGCAGCTTGCAATTAGAGTTAACATGAGCAAGAAGAAAAAGTCTGGCATCCAATCACACCCCTGAATGACTAGAGTACCTAACCTTCTAACCTCTACCCAGGAAAATGAAATTGTTACATGAATTAATCATTTGGGCAATTAATGGCAAAAGTGACCTCAGGTTTCTAGCACAGTCTCTGGCACCGGTGCATTGGCAGTGATGTAAGCTGCTCTGGGAATATGCTGGCGTTTTGCCCATTTCTGGGCCTCGCTGTTGCCTCTGAGGGCAGATGCAAACAGTGTGTTTGCCGAGACAGGGATAAATGCTGCGACTAAATGCCAGCCTGCTCCTGCTGCAGTGTCACCGGGATGCTCCTCCTGCCAACCACCCGTCCCAGAACGTGTGTATCCCAGAACAAGCAGCTGCAAGCGTCTTCCCAGAAGTGCACGGAGAGGGACTGTCCGGGCATGCAGAATGCCTACCCTCTTTTTAATATCGAGAGCCCTCTACTCAATGCCTGGAGGCTCTGCTATCTTTTGGAGCATGTGATTAAGCAAAATAATTGTTTATTGCTGTCTTTCTTGTGCAGAAATAAGGAAAAAGGAGTCAATTTTACTATTTTTTATTTTCAGACTGCCAGAGTTATTTTGCTTCATTTTCCAGCTCACTTTGTTGCCATGAGTTTTCTGAAAGCTGGACTCAGACTTAGCTATGAGCATGGTTTTACTAACTTAGAGAAGCTGGGGCAGGGAGGAAAAGATCTGAGAAATTAAGAGACTCAAAATCTGCCCAGTCTCAGACCCCTATGCCAGTCAGCCGGTCCAGGTAAGGTGACGAGGGCATGGCTCTGTCCCAGCACAGGCTGGTTCCCTGCAGGTTTCCATCAAAGAGAAATGTCCTCTGCAAGGTGGAGCCTTTTGTACATGTGCCAAGGGAATGGAAGCATTTTCTAGTCCCTTCGGCTTTCCTTGGTGCATATACAGCCTGGAGGATGGCCAGGGCTCAGGCTCGCGTTGCAGCAGCGCCACAGGGATGTCCAGAGAGCTTGTGGCCAGGGGTGCTTGCTAAGGGAAATACTGGCCATGTGTGGGTTTTCCCACCTTTGGGCCACATGAGAAAACCACCACAGAAAAAGGACTATTGATCAAGGAAAGTTAACCCACTATATGAGAGATTAATAAGCAGGACCTACTCAGAACCAGTCCTTCATTTGAAGACAACTTGGTCTGCTTAATCCAAACCAAATCAGTCCAGACACTTCTCCTTCTGGGGCTTTTTGCCTGCTCTTTTTCAAGGGAACCTACAGCTGTTGCTGTGTGAGTGAGCAGAAAGATCGTACCTCCCTCAGCACTCATCATAAGAGTTTGTTTCCATCTGAGATAAAATATCCACAGGTGAGAAACAGCAACCTTGCACTCCTCTTAAAAACGCCTCCCCTTGGATCCTGTTCTTTGCTAGAATGAGGTAGTGTATACACATAAAAAGGAGATAAACCTGTTAATGCCAGCTGCAATTCCTTCTGCTTTCCATGGAAGAGCGGTTGTAACATCACCTCTCCAAACATCCTTCCCTCTCTTTGGTCTATGTGGCGTGGTGGCGGTGTCACATTTGTAATCCAGCTTCCTCCACCTGCCCTGCTCTCTAGCAGCCACTTGTTAATTGAGCAAAGGCAGCACAACAAAAGTGAGAGCAGATGCTAATTTACTCTCTGTGCTCCTGTTTTTTCCAGGCAGCATGCATCTGTGGACTCTAACCTGCTCCTCAGAGATGCTCACCCTCTGTTCATGTGATGAAAAGAGCGATAACAAATCTGTGGAAGCAGATTTCCTCCCATAACCTATGTTATGGTAACCTATGTTGATTCCCTCTCTCCTTTTGCCATCCAGGTGTAGTTGGCTCAGCAGCAAACAGGATTAATCCACTTTCTTGCTCACTCTCTCTGCCCATGTTAGAGAATCTGATTACACAGATTTCTTGCCATTTATCTCCACCTGCCATGACTAATGCTCCGGTCTGACCTCTCTTTCTCATTCTCACATCTCTCTGCAGATTTGATAGATGCACAGACAGATGCACATACGCTTGCTCTATTCTTTTGTTAATTGCAAGTAATACGCAAAGAACGACCGCATTTCCGTTCCCCGTCAAATCAGATTTGTAGCACTACTGTTTTCGCCAGATTGCTTCACGCCACGAGACAGTTTCTCCCTTTTGGCTCCTCTCACCGCATTTATACCATGCGGGCTTTATGGATTGCTGCCGCAGCCATATAGAGCGCGGGCACCTCCGCACAGACGCGCAGGATGAAAGCAGGGGATCGGAAACCCTGCGGCATGCACAGAGACAAAGGCACACGCGACACGTACCGAGCAAGTGCACAACGCACGCTCCCTCTCCCTCCAAATCCCGCAGGAAAATCTCGCCTGCAGAATGCTTTCCTTTAAACAAAAACACTCCTGCGGCGCAGGTTCTGTCAATGCTTCTGGCAAAGCCCGCTCCCACTCGCTCCCTTACCTTTCCTTAGGCGCTAATCCAGAGGCCCTGGACCTATGTGCTTTCCCTCCCGCACACAAACTGCCAGTCCCTCCTGCTTCACATTCACAGCACACTAGCAGGATTCACCGTCATCCCATTCTGCTGGATCCTTATCACCCTATTGGCCAAAGCCAGACAGTAAATTCAATTAGGCTCCTCCTTATAACTATATTATCACAGGAACAGGATGAATAATTTAGTAAAACAACTGGGTGACAGGCTCTGGTGTCACAGACTTCACCCCCACTGGCAAGCTTTTCCTTGTTAAAGAGAGGCAAGTAAAGAAACCAGAATCTCTCACTCTCCTGAAAAAAAGAGATCTTGGATTACCCACCTGCATTCCCCATTGTGCCCCTCTTGTCCTCCTCCTGTGAAAGTTGTATTATTCCCTTATTTTTGGCTATGCATCCATCCCTAGCCCACAATGCAGTATTCCCCAGCTGCTTGGGTCATTACCTTCTCAGTAGATGCAGAGATTTTTGTCCAGATGCAAAGCAATAATGCAATATATCAAACACTTCACATGCTCCCTGGATTCCAGACATGACAAAAGAATAAGACTGTGCCGTAGAAGAGAGTGGCAAGACAGGCAGGTCACAGGGAAATAGGAAAACCTCTCTTATATTATGACATCTATTCAGCAACTACACTGTCATCCCATCAGTTCGGACACCCAAGGAGTGCAAATACATGTTTCCTGAAAGAGCAAGGGTTGTATGCAAATTGTTCAGGGACCAGACTTCCACATGCATTTGGTGGGAGTTTGCATCCCCACACCATAAAACTGTGTGGCAGTTTTCCCCAAGGGAAAAGACTAGGTTGTCTTGGGAGTCTTTTCTGATCAGAAACTTGTAGAAAAAAACTAACAACACATCTCATTCACAAAAAGTAATTTGCTCCCGAATGAACATAGTCCTTCTTCTTCAATGAAGCTTCCTTTGAAGGGTTACAGAGCACTGCAGCTTCCCCTAGCCGGGGCGCTACTCTGCATGTCAAGCTTGAGACCATCTCACTTGCCTGAATGGTTGCTTGTTACTGGACCAGTGATGGAAGTGATCGTACTCAGTGGGACAGCCACCCTTTCATCATATCAGACTACATAGAGGTAGGATGTAGAAATATTTTTTCTTCTCCTTGTAACAGCACTCAGACTCCCAAAATACTGTGCACTCTCCTTGCTCTGTGTCAATATTTACACAGCCATGCATCTTCTACCATAACATGAGGTCCACATTCACACTGCAGCCCAAATTCCTTCATGCAGCTTCTACATCAGCTCTCGGTTTGGTTCATCTGACAGGACTGTCTAGACTGGATGGCACTTGAGCACTCCCTATGGAGGCACTATAGACATGAAGAATTTGAGTTCTTTGCCTCTGTGAAATCAAGCCCAAATACCAGCATAGAAAGAAAGTGGACCACCAGTGATAGACCAACGGCTTACCCAAAGGGCAATATCTTTCTTTAGGCATTTGCTAACTTTTTTCACACATTTGCACCTAAATTTCTGGACTGCTTAACCACAACCCAGGCCCACTCCATGATGAAGGGTCAAACTGCCATACTTGGGAGAATGGTACTCAGGTACAACAGTGCTTTTGGCTTTCCCGTCAATCTCAAAATGATCTAAGGAGGAGTCTTGGTCAAATTTTTGTTTTGTCTTTTTTGTTACAGATTTCTCTTCCACAAAAAAAAAAAAAAANAAAAAAAAAAAAAAAAAAACAGGATGGCTGAGGGGAGAAAACACTGGCGTGAGTGAGGGGAGGAATCTAGGAGGCAGCGCAGTGAGGCTGCTTGGAAGATGCTCTTCCAGTTATGGGCATTTAGTTCTGAAAACGCACTAGGTGTATTCTTTCACATTTTGAATCAGCAGGTTCACCTACCAGGAGGTTATCAGATCAACTTGGTGTGCCTTTATCAGCTATTAACCGTATCTAGGCCAAGCCATTTATTTATTCAGATGTTTCTTCCCCCTGCAGAGTTCTATGCTTATTTGCTTAGCTGTTAAAGGGACAGGAAAGAGATGTGCCTAAAAACTTCAAAAAACATAGAAACACCTTCGGGCACTTACTGCAAAAAAAAGGCATTTTGGAGAATTTCTAGACTGATTAAGAAGGGATTCTGCACCCCGATAGAGAAGGTAGCATGCTATGGGAGGAAAATTCAATGATTGAATATCCCAGCCACTATGCAACAAAAACAGGTCTTGCATTTTTCCTTTATTTTTTAAAGAGAGCAAATAATTGTTTTACCAAAAGATATGGATAAAAATGCTGTAATTATCTGGAATTTTTGGATGATGGAATAAGCCTTGCAAAGTGGAAAGCACTGCAATTAAGTAGCAAGATTAAAGCAAAACCCTTCTGAAGAAGGAATCTGAAAGTTACAATCACTATGTTCCAGAGCTTTAGAGCAGAATTTGTAGTACTAAAAATCTAGGAGGGCAAGTGCTCACACAAGACACCAAACAAAACATGAAGGAGAAGGGTGGAGTATAAGAGGGAAATGGTACCATTTTGGGGGCAGGAAAGGTTATTGTGGGCATTGCGGGCTGGAGGATGCTGTAGCCAGCAGCTTGCAATTAGAGTTAACATGAGCAAGAAGAAAAAGTCTGGCATCCAATCACACCCCTGAATGACTAGAGTACCTAACCTTCTAACCTCTACCCAGGAAAATGAAATTGTTACATGAATTAATCATTTGGGCAATTAATGGCAAAAGTGACCTCAGGTTTCTAGCACAGTCTCTGGCACCGGTGCATTGGCAGTGATGTAAGCTGCTCTGGGAATATGCTGGCGTTTTGCCCATTTCTGGGCCTCGCTGTTGCCTCTGAGGGCAGATGCAAACAGTGTGTTTGCCGAGACAGGGATAAATGCTGCGACTAAATGCCAGCCTGCTCCTGCTGCAGTGTCACCGGGATGCTCCTCCTGCCAACCACCCGTCCCAGAACGTGTGTATCCCAGAACAAGCAGCTGCAAGCGTCTTCCCAGAAGTGCACGGAGAGGGACTGTCCGGGCATGCAGAATGCCTACCCTCTTTTTAATATCGAGAGCCCTCTACTCAATGCCTGGAGGCTCTGCTATCTTTTGGAGCATGTGATTAAGCAAAATAATTGTTTATTGCTGTCTTTCTTGTGCAGAAATAAGGAAAAAGGAGTCAATTTTACTATTTTTTATTTTCAGACTGCCAGAGTTATTTTGCTTCATTTTCCAGCTCACTTTGTTGCCATGAGTTTTCTGAAAGCTGGACTCAGACTTAGCTATGAGCATGGTTTTACTAACTTAGAGAAGCTGGGGCAGGGAGGAAAAGATCTGAGAAATTAAGAGACTCAAAATCTGCCCAGTCTCAGACCCCTATGCCAGTCAGCCGGTCCAGGTAAGGTGACGAGGGCATGGCTCTGTCCCAGCACAGGCTGGTTCCCTGCAGGTTTCCATCAAAGAGAAATGTCCTCTGCAAGGTGGAGCCTTTTGTACATGTGCCAAGGGAATGGAAGCATTTTCTAGTCCCTTCGGCTTTCCTTGGTGCATATACAGCCTGGAGGATGGCCAGGGCTCAGGCTCGCGTTGCAGCAGCGCCACAGGGATGTCCAGAGAGCTTGTGGCCAGGGGTGCTTGCTAAGGGAAATACTGGCCATGTGTGGGTTTTCCCACCTTTGGGCCACATGAGAAAACCACCACAGAAAAAGGACTATTGATCAAGGAAAGTTAACCCACTATATGAGAGATTAATAAGCAGGACCTACTCAGAACCAGTCCTTCATTTGAAGACAACTTGGTCTGCTTAATCCAAACCAAATCAGTCCAGACACTTCTCCTTCTGGGGCTTTTTGCCTGCTCTTTTTCAAGGGAACCTACAGCTGTTGCTGTGTGAGTGAGCAGAAAGATCGTACCTCCCTCAGCACTCATCATAAGAGTTTGTTTCCATCTGAGATAAAATATCCACAGGTGAGAAACAGCAACCTTGCACTCCTCTTAAAAACGCCTCCCCTTGGATCCTGTTCTTTGCTAGAATGAGGTAGTGTATACACATAAAAAGGAGATAAACCTGTTAATGCCAGCTGCAATTCCTTCTGCTTTCCATGGAAGAGCGGTTGTAACATCACCTCTCCAAACATCCTTCCCTCTCTTTGGTCTATGTGGCGTGGTGGCGGTGTCACATTTGTAATCCAGCTTCCTCCACCTGCCCTGCTCTCTAGCAGCCACTTGTTAATTGAGCAAAGGCAGCACAACAAAAGTGAGAGCAGATGCTAATTTACTCTCTGTGCTCCTGTTTTTTCCAGGCAGCATGCATCTGTGGACTCTAACCTGCTCCTCAGAGATGCTCACCCTCTGTTCATGTGATGAAAAGAGCGATAACAAATCTGTGGAAGCAGATTTCCTCCCATAACCTATGTTATGGTAACCTATGTTGATTCCCTCTCTCCTTTTGCCATCCAGGTGTAGTTGGCTCAGCAGCAAACAGGATTAATCCACTTTCTTGCTCACTCTCTCTGCCCATGTTAGAGAATCTGATTACACAGATTTCTTGCCATTTATCTCCACCTGCCATGACTAATGCTCCGGTCTGACCTCTCTTTCTCATTCTCACATCTCTCTGCAGATTTGATAGATGCACAGACAGATGCACATACGCTTGCTCTATTCTTTTGTTAATTGCAAGTAATACGCAAAGAACGACCGCATTTCCGTTCCCCGTCAAATCAGATTTGTAGCACTACTGTTTTCGCCAGATTGCTTCACGCCACGAGACAGTTTCTCCCTTTTGGCTCCTCTCACCGCATTTATACCATGCGGGCTTTATGGATTGCTGCCGCAGCCATATAGAGCGCGGGCACCTCCGCACAGACGCGCAGGATGAAAGCAGGGGATCGGAAACCCTGCGGCATGCACAGAGACAAAGGCACACGCGACACGTACCGAGCAAGTGCACAACGCACGCTCCCTCTCCCTCCAAATCCCGCAGGAAAATCTCGCCTGCAGAATGCTTTCCTTTAAACAAAAACACTCCTGCGGCGCAGGTTCTGTCAATGCTTCTGGCAAAGCCCGCTCCCACTCGCTCCCTTACCTTTCCTTAGGCGCTAATCCAGAGGCCCTGGACCTATGTGCTTTCCCTCCCGCACACAAACTGCCAGTCCCTCCTGCTTCACATTCACAGCACACTAGCAGGATTCACCGTCATCCCATTCTGCTGGATCCTTATCACCCTATTGGCCAAAGCCAGACAGTAAATTCAATTAGGCTCCTCCTTATAACTATATTATCACAGGAACAGGATGAATAATTTAGTAAAACAACTGGGTGACAGGCTCTGGTGTCACAGACTTCACCCCCACTGGCAAGCTTTTCCTTGTTAAAGAGAGGCAAGTAAAGAAACCAGAATCTCTCACTCTCCTGAAAAAAAGAGATCTTGGATTACCCACCTGCATTCCCCATTGTGCCCCTCTTGTCCTCCTCCTGTGAAAGTTGTATTATTCCCTTATTTTTGGCTATGCATCCATCCCTAGCCCACAATGCAGTATTCCCCAGCTGCTTGGGTCATTACCTTCTCAGTAGATGCAGAGATTTTTGTCCAGATGCAAAGCAATAATGCAATATATCAAACACTTCACATGCTCCCTGGATTCCAGACATGACAAAAGAATAAGACTGTGCCGTAGAAGAGAGTGGCAAGACAGGCAGGTCACAGGGAAATAGGAAAACCTCTCTTATATTATGACATCTATTCAGCAACTACACTGTCATCCCATCAGTTCGGACACCCAAGGAGTGCAAATACATGTTTCCTGAAAGAGCAAGGGTTGTATGCAAATTGTTCAGGGACCAGACTTCCACATGCATTTGGTGGGAGTTTGCATCCCCACACCATAAAACTGTGTGGCAGTTTTCCCCAAGGGAAAAGACTAGGTTGTCTTGGGAGTCTTTTCTGATCAGAAACTTGTAGAAAAAAACTAACAACACATCTCATTCACAAAAAGTAATTTGCTCCCGAATGAACATAGTCCTTCTTCTTCAATGAAGCTTCCTTTGAAGGGTTACAGAGCACTGCAGCTTCCCCTAGCCGGGGCGCTACTCTGCATGTCAAGCTTGAGACCATCTCACTTGCCTGAATGGTTGCTTGTTACTGGACCAGTGATGGAAGTGATCGTACTCAGTGGGACAGCCACCCTTTCATCATATCAGACTACATAGAGGTAGGATGTAGAAATATTTTTTCTTCTCCTTGTAACAGCACTCAGACTCCCAAAATACTGTGCACTCTCCTTGCTCTGTGTCAATATTTACACAGCCATGCATCTTCTACCATAACATGAGGTCCACATTCACACTGCAGCCCAAATTCCTTCATGCAGCTTCTACATCAGCTCTCGGTTTGGTTCATCTGACAGGACTGTCTAGACTGGATGGCACTTGAGCACTCCCTATGGAGGCACTATAGACATGAAGAATTTGAGTTCTTTGCCTCTGTGAAATCAAGCCCAAATACCAGCATAGAAAGAAAGTGGACCACCAGTGATAGACCAACGGCTTACCCAAAGGGCAATATCTTTCTTTAGGCATTTGCTAACTTTTTTCACACATTTGCACCTAAATTTCTGGACTGCTTAACCACAACCCAGGCCCACTCCATGATGAAGGGTCAAACTGCCATACTTGGGAGAATGGTACTCAGGTACAACAGTGCTTTCGGCGTTCCCCTCAAGCTCAAAATGATATAAGGAGGAGTCTTGGTAAAGTTAGTGTCTTGTCCTTTCTGTTACAGATTTCTCTGCCACAAAAAAAAAAAAAAAAAAAAAAAACAAAAACTACCCTCCTACTCCCAAAGATGCTTCACTTCCAAAGAATGATGACTATTCTTCTCCCCATCCCCTTTTCCATGCTGCCTTCTAAACTTTTAAGGGTTTCTGTGTTAAAGGAAGTCTTGAATTATGTACTCAGTGATAGCTTCAGAACAATTAAATTAAGTCATATGGCAAGGTGCCCAATGTCACTATCAAAACTCAGAGTGTTTTAGCATCATTTATTGAAGAGTTTTTAGATGATGCTTACTTAAATCACAAAGACAGAGCAAATTAGGCTGTTGCCATGACTACTACAGAATCTGCTCAAAATTCAGGAGATGCTCGGAGGGGAAGCTCTTCAAGGGAGAACTCCACATCACGAGTATGGCCCTTGGTTATCAAATCTCTTTCAAGTTAACTCCTAGCATCAAAGCTTCTCTGACAAAGGGTTTAATAATCAGGAGTAAAGCTTTGGCTGAAAAGGGCACAAGCCAACTCTCCGAACACTAATACAAATTTAGGTCTAGTGATGGGTGCTCAGCTGACACCTCCGCAGAGCCACGGTATTGCATAAATATTCATGAGGCAGGGTGCGAGAAATGACACGAAACTTCATCTCGGACAAGCGCTGAATAGAAAGGCGGATCATGAACCATGAAGAGCAGTAAATGTGAAAGAGAACTTCCATGGACAAGACATGAAAGAGAGGGAAGCGGAGTCAAAGATGCTGCCTGTGGAAAGACACTTAAAGTTGGGACAAGTTAAGTAAGGTTTTCCACCAATCTCAAGAGGTGGATTAAAGCAGATAACAAAATGAAATGGCAAAACAAACAAACAAAAACAATGGGATGAAGTCCTCTTTGGAACAAAGAAACAGTAAATAATATCTACACGGAGCACATTCAAAATCAGATAAAATGAAATAGCACACAGGCAAATGGAATAAAGTATGTTTTTTTTTTTTTTCCACATTTTTTCTTCATACCCAGGTGAGAGGAGCTGTGCTTAGAGATGAAGAGAAATTTAAGAAATGTTGTATGATTGTAATGTTGTGGGTGTCACACTTCAAGATGGTTGCCACAGAAAAAGTATGCACACTGCACGAATCCAATATCCAAGAATTTATCAAAAACCCCACTAACAACAGTAGCAAATACTAGTAGTCAAGCTATAACTACCCCGTTAGGTCCTTTTCACTCTTTGAGTCCTAAGATTAATGTCCTTACTCAAGGCCCTGGGACAATATTTTGGCTCCTCATGTTCTCTCTGGGAGGTGTTAATCTTTTAAAAGAGTCCTCCCTCACCTCTGGGAAGAATTTTATTGACTGCTTATGGCATTTCAGCTCTAACTAGCTAGCATATCCTGCTATAGGAAAAACAGAAGGCCACTAGTTTTTTTTTTTTTTTTTTTTCCTAGTGTCATTCTTATCTTAGTAACATTTTTCCATAACAAATTTATTAGTTGAAGTGACTTCTTGCCATCCCAATGATCATAGCAATATGAGTTTTTAAAAAGACGTATTTTATCCAGTTATGTTTCTCTCACACAAGAAAGAACAAATGTCACAGTTTTTCATGAGGCCTTCTGAGTGAGAATCTATTTAGTAAGAATCAAGTTTAAAAATACAATGAACACATCACTTCTTCAACAAATCACCTACCATATTTTGCAAAACATTCTTCCTGAGCTGCCAGAGATTCCAAGATAAGAAAATGTTCTTGTTTACTTCTGGGATAGTTTTCCATCCTCAGAATACTGGAAAAGGGAGAGACACACCCTGATCCCACACCAATATGAACAATATCCCAAAAGTTATGTCACTAATTTAGGATACAGGAAACGGAGGAACCGCACCTGAACATGGCAAACTGGAGACTTGTCTCTGGGTCCTCCCCAGGGCAGTTACCTACGAGAAGCATATCAGCTACAAGGAAGAAAGATTATCATTATATCTCCCACTTATTCCACTCTGTATCTAAGGCTCCAGTAACAGTGGGTGAAGACTGAGTGCATGGCCAATGGTCAGGATTCTCACTGGAGAAGGAGACTCACATCAGTAGCTTGTGACTCACAGCAGACCACAGCTTTAACGATTTCTGTCACATCACTAGTGTCTCTCACTCATCCTGATCGGAACTACAAATCCTTCCTTGGACATAAGTAAGCAGAGCTGGCAATTTATGCTTTTTGTTTCCCTGTTTTCTTGGATTGTAAAATCTGCTTCATCTTTCAGAGTTCACAGCTCTTTTAAACAACCAGAGTGAACATCTGGTACAAATGCTGGTTCTGAATATCATGTGCAGAAGGAATGGCTGAAGTGAATTCTTCTTTGGTTTCTCTTAAATCAAGAGGCATTGCTCAATCACACTGTGCAGCTACAAAACCACAGATAAGCACTATGCTGTGACCTAATCTTCTTTCTTACCTCACTTATTTTCATGCAAAACAAATAGTTCTGGTGATAGCAAAGGTTACACATTAGGATAAAACTCAAAGTAGAATCATGGTCCTTGCCATGGGTAGACAAGCATCAAGCATCAAAGGGAACAGTGCAGCTGAACACTACTAGGGTAAGTGAGTAAGAGAACCAAAAATTGACTGAGAGAGTTGGTTTGCTGCAGAGAATCTGCTCCTGCCTTGTTCAAGCAATTCTTCAGCTACATCCATGCTCTCCCACCTTCCTCCTCCCTTCACTGGTTGCCAGGCAACTACAAAAAAATGCTGGAGAACATGCTGGAGGAAACCACCTTGCAGGGTACCACCTGGGTTCCGCTCTTCTTTCCTGTAAAACCCACACAGGCAAATTGGCCTTGGCCTCAGAGGCAACATCTCTCAGTGACTCATTGCTCTGTATGAATGGTGATTGTGAGGCAACTGATATATAATAACCAAAATAAATTATTCCACAGACTCCAAACTTGCTTCTAGGAGTGTTTTGGGAATCATCTGTTTTCCATCAATTCAGTAGGTCAATAATTTAAGCAGTTCAAGCATAGAAATCACCACCTAACAGTGGGGGATCTTGCAATATCCTGATAACCCATGTATGTATTAAAACATCTCTGAGGATCACAGCCTTGGTCGTACCCCTGCAACACGCTGTAGATGACTGACTACAGCTATATTTACAGCATTAACCTAACCCTGTGTCCCACAGGGCAAATGCAAAACAAATGCAAAACTTTTGACCAGGAGCTTGTGTGTTAATAAAGTGTCAACACAATTGGAGGAGGGGTTTGTGAGATCACAAGAAAGTGAAACAGAAAGCCCTGTGCTGCCTCCATGAAGTCCCTCGGATAACTTGGCATTGGACAGGCTGGCTCTATCCAATTTCCTACCCTCAGAGTTTGTATTGAAGGATAAGCCTTGGATATACAAATATAAGAGATTGGAATATATGCTTGGGCATGCAAAAGAAGTACCTGTAACTTGAAAAAACACCATATTTATTTTGACATACAATCTAGCTTAAAAAAATGGTGGCATTAACTGAACACAGATGCAAAGTCAGGTCCAAAAGACCTGGAAGACTAGACATACACCTGTGATTTTGATTTCAAACCAATCTTGATTTGCTAAGTCTCCTCTTGTGTAGGATTAAAACCTAAAGAATAAAGAGGAGGAGAAAAAGGAAGGAAAGGTGTGAATGTACAAACTTCCTGCTTCTTAACAGCTTTAACATTACCCTTTATTTCCTAAGATCATACTGAATTCTTGATGTTTTTCAATATTTAAGGCATATTTTGACAGACTTATTGCTACAAAATAAAATCTGATTTTTTAGCCCTCTCCATATATCATGCCAGAAATCTTTTCTAAGTGAGTTTTGCCACTTTTATTATATAGTTTGCATCATAAAATGATAAAGATTATACTTAGAAGGCATTCAGATTAGTTGCATTCATTACAGACTTTAGAGTCATATAGTTTAGGACTATGCCTTCTTAGTCATGTAAGCAAATTGTTTTGGGATTTTGGCACCAGCTTTCACAGTTTCCTTAAGCAATCTGCTCCTTCCCCCCTTCCAAGTAACCACTTACCATTTCAGAGTTGTTACCAGATTATGAATTACAGCTGATGTAAATGATCTAGTCATTCCTGACCTGAGATTCCACTCTTAGCTGAAAGGAGAAATTCTTTTGCTTCCCATCATACAAGTAATTAGTCCACTGAAATTTTGTTTTAGTAGCAATGAAATATTTAATGACTGCAAAGATCCTACTCTGGGCCCTGCTGTTTTTGGTTAAGTCTCACTTAAACAACTGGGTTCACCCTTCAAATTTGCAGCTGTCATCAGCTATAAGCAGATTTCTCCTTGTGTTCTCTACCACTGCAATACAGGTAGTTTATTTTTTCCCTCTATTTTTTTCTTGTACACTTCAGAGTTCCTTTTCCCCCTAAGGTCACAGTTTGGCCATCTGCCTTTTTCTTTGAGGTCTAAAGCAGTACTCTACTAAAAAATCTCAGTAATGCTATTCTTGGAGTAGCAAACTGAAGTTGAGAGTGGTTAAGAAAAGGAAATTAGGATTTAGGAATAAATTTTTGCTGAGTTGTCTTTTTCCTTCTTTTAAACATCTATTAAATATAGCACCTCACCTAAGGGTAGAAGACAAAGAGATGCTCAGATTAATTACTTCAGCTTTTTAATATCAAGGTGCCTCTGCTATTATGGGAAGGATAGGGATGGGATTATGAACTCTGGCAACGTCACTTTATCAGCTACTAGTTCTTAGGGGGAAATCTTTACAATAAGATATAAAAACATTTCCTTGAAAAAAAAAAAGTGTATAAGCTGGTTGTAAGGACACATATTTCTGCACGAGGCAAGAACCTTTGCTACATGCTCTTGAGCTGCTTGCACTATCACTCGCAATAGTTCAAACAGGCAGTGGGTTCTGGACAGAGGCATATTTGATATTATTACAAAACCCATAAAATAATTGCGTTTTACAGCAGGCAGGCTGAGGTGGGAGGAACAGGGAATGGGGCAGAATGGGAATAGGTCTGCCTGGAGGGGGAAGCAGAGAATATATACAGTGGTGTGGCAAGCAAAGTGGAAGGACTCTGGCAGAGCCATGAAGGTTCATTTCATATGGGAGAATTAGAGTTTTGTTACTCAGGAGTGAAAGATAAGTGAATGAATCCTTTCAAGGGTGCACACATCCTCAGGGAGCTTTTCAAAGAGCAGTCTGCGGTGGTCAAGTAACCACTGTGTTAAATAAAGCTTGTTTCCCAGGAGTGTAGGAACCAAATTAGAAGCTATTCATAAGGCTATAAAACCAAAAACCATGGAAAATATTAACCAAAAGTCATGTTTTAATTAAAAGCTATTCATTGACTGATAGGAGAGACAAAATACTAACATTTTTTCCTAACACTGTTGCCTAAAAGCCTTTCTCAAAGCATGTTAAACGGGAAGGAGACAACAGCAGAAGGCTGGAATGAATCTGAGAGAAAATGAGGCACATAGTACCAGGAAGAATTGCAAGATACAAAATGGCATGTTAGGACAGTGTATGTATTAATCATTAGCGTCATTTTCTACCTCTTAAATCTCTTCTGGAGTATCACAAATAAAGTAACCTCAGGGGAATTTTGGAAATAACCTGTTCTTCTTTACGGATATTTTTCTGGGACTGAATAGGTCAGGGGCATCCTAGCGTTTCTTAGGGCATTGCTGTGCTACACAATACAGTGCCAGGCGTAAGTAACTGTGGTGTGAGTCCAATCCAGGCCACATTAATATGTGGATTGCACAGTAAGCCTGCTAGTTGGAGGAGCACACTAAGGCATTTCAGCTGTTCCTTGTTCCCTGTGCTACTGCTCTAAGGCCAGCTCTGGTGTCCTGCATCACACTGCCATGTACCAGGCGGGTAGGCTTTTACATTCTCATAAGGCAGCAGCTTTCCCTTTAAGGGTCTCAGATACAGATCAATACTGCTTGCAGCCTTGGCAACAACAAACATATTACATCTTTTCTCTGTAAAGGAGGTAAGTGAAGGGCGATGTCACCCCGTCACTCCTCAGGTGTTTATCTCTGGTACTGGCTGAAAATGCAGTTAAACAGAAATGAATGGGAATCCTATCTCCCGGTGAGCCACGAGAACACTTTTATATCAACAGCTCAAATAGACTTTGCAGAGATCTCCAAAATGGGGCCTTCTCTCTTTCTTAATTCTTTCTACTTGTTCTGCTGCCTAACGGCCTCCTGCCTGGATGACACGATCTTCACAGAAAGGAGTCTTCCCCATCTTTATGTTTCTGAACTTCATATACCTAATGCATTTACCCCTCTAGTTCCTTCCCACATTGAGGACAGCTTGAGGTTTTCTATACCTTCCCTAGAGACCCTTAGATGTCTCAGTCAAGTGCTATGAGTGCTCCATGTGCACTTCTTTTCCCTTCTTATGTTCAGTAGGCACCTCTGCCACTCGGACTCCAGGAGAGAGGGAAAGACAACAGAGAGACGTGAACACTGCAGCAACACCAGCCCTTGCCTTCCAAGGGCTCTTGGGCAGCCCTCTGTCCCTTCTCTTATTCAGCACTGGACTTGCACTCAGAAGTTCAAACCATCTCACAGTGCAAGCAACTGTGAGACTTGCTGGTCCTACTGTGCAACTACAAGCAAAGCACTGCCTGTAAAAGGAAGCCCAAAGGTTTATATTTTCTGAAGAAAGATGCAACGATTTATTTGTGCTGGGGCTTCTCCTCCATACATATTTATGGGTCTGTTTATTCTAACAAAGCAATGTGTGAAATTCAACAGACACAGAACCTCTCAGAGAAGTTTTCTGTCTGCTTTAATTAAAAGGCGAAGTAAAACACCCAAGGTTTCTTTAGTGAAATGGGAGTTAAAAAGATCAACAGGAACCTCTCTGGGCACTTGAAGCTTCTACATTTTAATGACTTGTGATGTGACTTTAAGTCCTCCGGGCTTTCAAACCATTATAATTCAAGACAGTTCACTGTGGTCACTGAGCAGACAGATACTGTCCCAGATTACGTGCTGCAGGTTGTTAAAAGGCAAAACAAAACGCAGCAAAACACCTTCTGCTTCAAGGAAGGAAAGCAAAAAATCTCTTTTTTTTTTTTTTTTTTGGTTAGATTTAGAAAAATGGGCAATACCCAGGATGCAAAGCAAGAAAGCATAGCAGCCCCTACCCTGGGTTAATGATTTTCCACTTCTAATATGCCCATCACAAGCAGGAAATAGAGAAGTTAGATCTAGGGAATGTCAGCTGCAGAGAAAACAGAAAGAGTCTATTTACACACACAAGAAAAGAGAGAGATTTATGTGTAAGTAGAACTACCATGCTTTCTCTATCCCCTTCTGTTTTGTTTGGATTGAGCCTTGATTTGTTCACAGTATTTAAAGCTCCTTTTTAATGAGTTGAATAAAATTTGGCAGGTACAGGATCTTTTCGAACAACAAAGAATTTCTTTCATTAATTAAGGACAAAAGAAACTCAAGAATTAATTACAACATATTAATTACTGTATGAAATGAGAGTTCAGATATCAGCAGGAACCACAGGGGTGAGGTAAAGGTGAATGGACATCAAATATGTGTACTCATCTTTGATGATGTGCAAATACACCCTGCCACTACTAACCATCCCTATCAAAAAATGCAGCTGGGGCATTTTATTGCAAGAAAGGGGTTATGTGGAATGAACTTCTAGAAGACTCTCCTCTTGATAAACAACTTCTCAAAGTCTAACCAGTGGAAGTAACGTGGAAAAAATAAATATAAAATAAGCTACAGCAAAACAGTCAACAGAAGCCAGTAGATAAGTATGCAGGATAGCCTAGCTTGTCCTGAGACAGATATCTGTCACGCTAAAAAGGTGTGGAGGAAATTTGCACCACAAGAGTTGGGTGGAAAAAAAAAAAAAAAATCTTTGAACCTTTTTCCCTCTGAAACAGGGATTTCATACAGTATGTTGTGAAAGTGTCTGTGTGGATAAATATGGAGGGATAGACTGAGGATAGAAATCCATTTATCTTTACTAATGCAGTGTAAAAAAGCACAATTAGTTTACTGAAATGTGAAGACAACTGTAGGCATGAGCATGCGCAAATAGGCTTGGAGGCCTTCTTTTAAGTGTCTATTGGAGAGACAAAGTGTGGGGAAAGGCACCTAGTATCCAAGTGTCCTAATGCGCTTCCTTCCTACATCTCCAAACAAACTGAAATATCTCCACTCAAGCAAAGCAATACCAATAATCTTGCTCAGGGAATCAAAAACTACCATGAACTTGCTGGCTTAGATGATTCGAAGAATTTCACTGCATCTGATGTTGAGGTGTCAACTGCCTTCTCTAGCTAATTACAAGAAGTTCTACAGACTCTTTCATGGGGAGCATGAGACAAACATCTGTGGTCTAACTTGAATTTCTATGGCCACAGGTTTCTTCAAAAGAAATACAGACTTCTAATTAGTGAGATGATAGAGCTCCTTTACTTGGCTATGAATCCACAGGACAAAACCAGAGCTACAGGCGAAGGCTCAGATTTCCCACAAGACTGCTAACACTCCCTGCTGTGTGAGGAGCTGATGTTAGACAGATAGAGAATAATGTTGTGGCATCATCTTCAGTATTGGATTCTGGATATCCCACAAGGCCAGTGTGGAGCAAATGACTTCCCCTAATAGATAAAGGATGATATGAGGCTGTTAACTGCAAAAGGAAATGAACCAACTGAATGCAAGGCTGAGCTCTCTGGAGAAGAGAAACAAGGCTCTTTGAGAGAAAGCTTGCTTTGAAGGGACACAGTTCTTAAGTCCTCAATATTGGCCAATGCAGAAAACCTCAAAGATTATACAGAAGTCAAAGGGTTGTGATAATTGCCCAAAGGAATCCAGCATATTTAAAAGGCTTGCCTAAGCCTGTTTGCGAGGGCAGAATGTACTGTAAGGGGAAAGCGGCTCCTTCCCCTTAGCTCTCCCAGTCCTAGCACTGCTGGGTGTGTTGTGCACAGCTTTGCTCCCTGCATGCTGCTCTTGCCTAGGGGTGAAAATCCATCTCTCCCCCTCCCTTCTCCCTCCTCTCAGCCTACCGCTAGTTTTCATGGGATATATTTTTTTTTCCTGCCTTCTCTCAGCTTCTCTCTCTTCCTTAGCTGGGCTCGCTTCCTCCTCCTAATTATTCATGCAGGAGAGCAGATGGCAGAGGGAGTGGATTTCTCACCGAGAGTGTGTGCTAGCTTATACAGATACTAGGTTTTGTCACACAAAGGAGGAGAAAATAATGACAACTTCAGAAGAAAGCAAGATATTGCAGACCATGATTCCTAACTTCCTCTTTTCTCTTCTTTTTTTTTTTCTATTTAAGTACAACATATTTTGGGCAACACTGTTCAGCTCTCCGTGTATATTTATGCCAGTTATATCACAATAACACATCACAGTTTTTTTTCTTCTCATTTTAAATGTTTAATTAGGCTGAGAAAATAATGCACAGCATATCATTTACCAAAATAAATGTGGTAAATACCTGCAATTCAGTTACTCAAATACAGTCACAAACATTTAGAAGTAATATTTTCAACTCTACAGTGCAAATATCAGCAGTCCTCTGCAATCTTTCTATATTCAAATAGTGCTGGTCGGTTGTGAGGAGCCAAAGAGGAGGGTATTTCTGGCTTGAGTGAAGGACAGCTGTAGGTACATCTTGCTTGCAGCTACATTAGCAAATTAAACAGCACCCAGCAACATTTCTGAAAGCCTGATGTCAATCATCTGCTCCATGAAACCATTGGTACGCTTCCTGATACACCTTTAGCCCAAGTTACTTTCTTGTCCACCAGCACGCTTGGATATGCTTCGGTGATGAGAACCTTCCTCAACAGGTGACCTGGATAAGCCATAGTTTTCAGGAATATCTACTATCACAGAAAGAGATAGATAAGCCTTGCTGTTTTGGAGTCCAGTATATTTACTATCTCGGAAATAGTCCAGCCTCTGCCAGTTGGCCTCAGTGCCCAGGGAAATTCTTGGGCATGTTTAATTTATTGGGCTGGATATAACTGTGCTACAGTATCCACACAGGCATTTTAGTGTCATTTCCAAATGACCTCTACATTATCACCGTGAAACGTTGGAACATTGGCAGCAATTATTACGGGGAACGTTTCTGTGGCAGTTATCTGCATTGCCAAAATAGAGCACTAAAGTACAGATGGGAATGTACATACAGTTACCCTATACTTTCAATATATGAGCAGTTCTAGTTGATAAACTGCTAAACTGCTAGTTGATAAACGTAGCTAATAAAGAATAGCAATGCTTTACAGGAAGCCTTTCAATCAACCTTTTGCCTGACAGCTTCTGTAATAATAACAAAGTGCAGACACTACAGAACTGCACTGCTACAGAAGTGTAGCCTTTTGGGCTACAGCAACTCTCGCTTAGTACTCCAAGAACAGCACAGAAAAAGAAGTCACTGGTGAAGGCCACCAAGGTCAGTCCTATTTTAATTGAAGTGACAATGCAGTCTTTAATAGCTAGACAAGCACTGCCAGACCTTGAGAGCTTTTGGTGTTTTTCAGAAAGCCTGAACTGAAATGACCCTGCAGAAAACTGCATGCAACTGAAAACAGCCATTCAGAAAGAATGAAGAAGGCAACCAAGCCTCGATTTTAATCTGCCACTTCAAAAGCTTCTCTCTTTCACCATAAATTAGAGTTACTGAGTTACAAATCAATGGTGATGCAGTGCGGGAAAGCTAATGAGAAAGGAGAAGTCAGGCTTGTGATGTTTAGCACAGTAAAGCAAAAGCTGTATTTGAATTTTATGCCAGGAGAAGGAGGAACCAATGGGCTCCTAAGCAGCAATCCACCAATTTACCAATTTATCAAGACAAGTCTTGCAGAAAAAAAGTCATCAAATAGGAACAATAGAAAAATGAAGAAAAAAACACATATGACAAAGTAATTTAAGGTGCTGTCTGCAGGCATCAGAACCCTTTTAATTAAATCTGTTACTAATGCCAATGCTGCTTTGCTTCTCTTTGTTGGCAGTAATGCTAGAAGGTCAGGCTAACACAAAGGAAACCTAAGAAATATGTTTTCCATTACATGTCCTGCAGGTAAGAGCTACAGTAGTCAGGACATAAAAAGGAAGAATTAGAGTAAACATACCATGCTTCCGACACATGTAACATCGAGCACACATTTCTCTTCTGGGACTGCTTCGTCATATATTTGAAAATGAGACTATTGTGGCTAAAATGGACCTAATAACCAACTTTTCTCTTTGATGGGGTCCCTGCCATGTGTAATGGAGAGATGGCTGTTTGCCATGAGGCTAGT
The DNA here is from genome assembly GCA_013398735.1 of Nothocercus julius. Taxonomy (NCBI): domain Eukaryota; kingdom Metazoa; phylum Chordata; class Aves; order Tinamiformes; family Tinamidae; genus Nothocercus; species Nothocercus julius. The sequence goes on from VZSV01000032.1 coordinate 5,303,129, forward strand.
CAATAACTCTTCACATTACAGCAACAGATGCGTATTCAAAGAAGGCAGCTGCAAGAATAGCAAACGTAATAATCCCTCGAGATTCAACAAGCAAGCGCAAACTCTGTTCAGTCAGGTTTTGGTCTATCCATCATACAATAATCAAATCAATCAATTTATCAGTTCCGTTTTCTGCACCCAAGGTCACCTGAGGGATTCTCAACAGCTTTGGACTCATGCTGTTCTAGTTCAGTACTGGTTGAGACTTGGCAAAACGATTCAGAATGCAACAGTGTTTTGTTGATTTAAGAATGTAGATGTGGAACCATGAAGAATTTTTTTTTGGGTGGGGGAGAAGAGGGGGAGGACGGCAATACTACTGCTTATACAAAAAGATTAAAAGAACTGAAGGCTATTGCTGCAGAGACATGCCACAATATCAACAGTCTTTGGAAGCAACTAGGAAGTTCCTCTGGGCAGTTTATAAACTGTGCACACAGAGCAGGGCCTTGAAGCAACTGTTTGGAGTCATTTGCCCTAGGTCATTCCGAGCATTCAAGCCCAGTTGCATTCGTATCCACAGGAATGACCTCCAGTCCTATTAGCATTTGCAACTGGTAACACCAGAGGGCTTTGCTCAGCTTTACCCCTGGAAGAAGTCCATAGCTGTGTTTTCTATTACAGGATTCTCTGTCTGTGACAGCACATTTGAGTTCAGCCTGTGGTGTTATACACCTCCTGTCCCCCGATGAACAGCTGCAGAACTCTTCTAGCAAAAGCTCTGTTTGCCTTAAATATTCTCCTGCAGAGATCACAGATCCTTTCTCTCTTATGAATAATGTGAAGTATGCAGCATCTGAGTCTGATCACTGTCTTTTTTATTTCCCCTAGGAAGACTGTGTAGTTTTCTGTAGTTTTTCAGGAGACCTGCACTTGGTTTAACTGTCAACACCAAAAGCGGCATATTTTACTGGTTGCAGATTGCAAGAGAAACAGCCTCCTGGACAAGTCTCAATTTTAGCAGCTCTGTCCTACCCCCTTGCTATACTTCATAACTTGGATCTCCTCCTCCCCCACTCCCAACTGTTGCTGACTCACTGGCAGGGTTATTTTTTTTCCTCCAATTTGCTGTAATTTCTTTATGCTGTATTGATCCATCTAGACTGTGCACGAGGGAGGAAATTTCTCAACAGTTCTGAGGCCACAGGTTTGCGTGTCTGTGGACAAGCAAGCGCAGTGAGCTCAAAGTGCAAAGGTGCCAGGCCAAGTGGAAATTCTCTTTTGCTGATTATCCGTGACCTCCTGTGTCAGGTTCACCACCACTCTTTAAGTGGCATAGCAGAGGCACTTGAACAGCACAGGAAATCATGGTAGTTCATGTCCTAGGACAAACAGGATCCCTTTTGCTTTTGCTCTACCAGCAGGAAAACAGGCAAAGCCTGTTATCTACAGTGACACTGAACAGGGTAGTAGAGCCTGGTAAGAGCAACACAGCCCCAAGCACAGCCCCATCAGTTCTCAGCCACTGTTTCTTCAAATATTAATAGCTCTGAGGTTACAAAATGGTGACTGCGCATCCTGGGTCACAGCCGTGAGCAGTGATGCTTTAGAAGTCTCATTACTGGTCAGTGAAACAGACGGTCCATTTCTCATGTACCAGCTCACATCACCCACCCAAACAGGCTCCTGCCTGAATTCAAACTCTGGTAGTACCTGAACTCCCAGAAGTTTCCCTGGCCAAGCTTTATGCTCAATTGGCATAAAGGTGACAGCACTTCAAGATCACTCTTCCTCAAGCCCTTCTTGTACAGGCTGTGTAATTTGGACACAGTCAAAGTGAGCTTGAGCAGTCACAAAGTACTCGCTTCTCTGTTTTGCACAAAGCTCTTTCATTAGCAGCTCCTGCCATGCAATGTTATATTGCCATTCGGCATGAGAAGTGTTTGAGAAAATGGATTAGCTTTTTCATTTGGAGTGCACCCAGCATATAAGAATAGGGATCTGATAAAATTAAAGGTCTGTGGTCAGAAATCAGCTTCCATATGTATGGCATTTTTTTGTGAGGCATTCATTTTCCAGCCATGACAGCTGCAATGCAGCCAATATTAGAAAATAAGGGGAAAAAAATGGGTGGGAGTAATGAGGCAACAGCAAACAGGGAACACAAATGTAGGAGACACCCTTACTTCCTTGTTTGGGAGATTTTTGTAGGCAGAAAGGATGAGTCTTGAGTTATTAGAAAAGAATAAGAACACAAGAACAACAAAACACTACAAAGCTCATCTGACTAGTCTCCAGAGATGTACCTATTAGATAGCAAAGTAGACAGCACTCAATTTTTCCTCTGCCCCTGAGATTTGTTTTGTAGTCCAATAAATCTGTTTTTCTTTGTTATAATGTCTAAGAAGCCAAAGACTCTGTATTGATTGGGCAGCACAAGATCTAAAGAATTGTCTGAGCCAGTCCTGGCTTGAACATATTTTAGATTGTTCTGCTGTGACAGTATCCATCTATTGCTTCAATTTGTTCCATTTTCACTTTAGTTTGGTGTACTAGCAAGCAGTTACTGTGTGCGGGTGGAAATGCTCATGATTGCAGAATAAACATAGTGTAGAAGAACAGACATAAGACAATGCCAGCTGACCCAGACTGTAAACACAAATCATTATGGGCAACCAATGGCCACTAGAGGAATGCAACCTTTTTTGTTCACATAAGAGCAGTTTTAGAGATAAAGGGAACAGAGGAACTGGAAATCAATGAAAAAAAAGAGCATGCAAGAAGATGGAACTAAAATTATAAGCATAAGCCCAAATGTAACATAAGGCTGAAAAAGAAATCATCAGCATCACGCACCTACAAGCAAAGAGGTGGCAGAAATCCCCATAATAAATGTTGTGGCCCTCTTGGGGAAGACCTCAAGACGCCAAAGCTCATCATACCTTCCCCTGATACACACATTCTCACTATTTTGCAGTCTGCAAGCCCAGAGGAATGGTGCAACTGCAAGCACAACACGAGATAGATCTGCACTTCCTATTCTAGGGAGATTTTCTGTACAATGATTCTAACTGTATTATTGAGGCTTTTCTGTATTAATGTCTCAGTGTTACTGTAGCTAAGTTACTAGTTAGAAATATTAGACTGCTAAAACAATAACTGAACAAGTTATTGGCTTCACATATAAGGCAAATTCTTCTTGTTTCATATGACAGGATTTTGGGAATAACAGTTCTTAACCAGAGATCTCTGAGTCTCTTTCTTGGGGAGCAGTGAGCAATTTCTTACTGTGTGGGAGAACCTTCACCTCTGCTTTGTCCATTCATCCTGGATGCCATCCATGAGGCAGCTGGTGCTTTTCTCCATCTCTCAATTCCTTCTCTCTACATATAAGTCCAACCTGCATGGTCCTCTTTTGCAGTCTCAGTGGCACCTCTTGAGCTCAACATACAACAACTCGCAATGCCGACTCACAGAGGCAGGCTTTTGTTTACCACCATCACACATGGATCATCCCTAGACTACCAGATAAGGGAGAAACCCACCTGTTCTGCTGCCTGTGGGCTGATTACTTTTTCCTTCAAAAGTCAGTATCTCTCCAGTGTAGCTGGCAAATCCCCTGGCCTTTGAGACACATTCAGGCTAGTGAAAACCTACTTGCATCGGCCATTCTCGTGTGCAACTCATCATGGAGAATTTCTGGTGCAGAGGTCCCACAGAAAAAAAGCCAATAGTAAAAATCTTTCAACTTCTTTCTTGTAATAGTTTTAATCTTGCTGTAAGACAACACATTAGTAACTTGAATATTTGAAAGAATGACTGAAAAATCAGGAAAAGGTCTAGGTGGAAGAACAATCTTGCATTAGAACTAATGCCAGCTCTCATGAGAGTTTGAAAGTACAGGTTTTCCATCTTGTGTTTGGGAGATTTGAAATGTTGACCTTTTCATGTGCCAGAATGAAAGCTGTTATTTCTGATCAAAGAAATCAACATCTCTGATTTGAAGCCTTTTAGAACACGTACTTCCTTCATTAGTTTTTTCTCCCTCTGTGGATTAGAAGGGAAGCTTACTTTGAAACAATTTCAGGAATAAATGCTCTATTTCTGTACCAGATCTACTGAATATACTGTGTGCCACTTTGTCTTTGTGCTAGGAAAGAGCTTTGATGCCATTTCTCAGACACACAGAAAGAAACAAGCCCAGTTCTACTCTTAGGTCATGGAGCTTAACACAATGTGAGGGCTGACATCAAACGGAGAAGGGCTTACATCAGAAACGACGGACGGCAAGATGGTCACAATTGCTATCAGCTCTAACCTGCCACAAGCTCTTGACTCTGAACTCGCCTGCCATCCGAACAGCTGCAGTTTATGGCTGTTAAAACTGAAAGGATGTATTTTTCATGCCAGCAGAGCAGAACAGCTAGTAGTTTTCTCCAGAGAAGAGATTAGAGCAGGCTGCCAGGCAGCCTTCAATTCAGACACGGCATTCAGAGAGTCCCTATTGCTGGATACCAAATGTCTAATTCACTGCTCAGGAAAGCTGGAGAGATGACTACCAACTGACATACATGTAATATGCTGCTGTTTTTGCAGCAAGATGAATTGTTTAATAATTCTGTCGATACATTGAGGATAAAATATATCAAGTTTTGTTCATTTAAAATGCTGAGATTTAGTTCAGTAATCTATACACACTATGATGGGGCAAATAATTATATACATGCATTGAACCCCAAGTTCTACAAATATTTCAATTAGTCTAAGACACCTAATATGTTTATCAGCTTACCTGGTAAGCAATTAGGTTGATCATCCTGTTTTCTCACTTGAGCAGTTAGAAATTAAGCAAGAAAAGAGCTGATGAAGGCAGCATTGCACTTAATAGGTCATTGGACTCATTCTCCTGTAGGAAGAAAGTATCCCTCAGGAAACACTTTCTTGGCTATTGGTTGTTCAGGCATGCATACACATGTTCAACGCTCCTTATCCTACCCTGTGAATGCCTCCATAAGGCTGACTCCTACTGCTCTGGGCCATCTGGATACATTAATTCCTAAGTGCTAAGATGGAACAAAACTCAGTCATTCAAGCCCAGAGTGTACTAGAAGATGACATACAGTGTTAGCTGGGCACCAAGAATGGGGCAGATTAGGAATTCTCAACCATTGCCTCATGCCATTTGTACTGTGTGTGTAGGGTGCTTTGGAATTCAACAGTTAGTCTCCTCATTTGGAACAAGACCTGATTTCAGATCAGATAGTTACAATTCTTTTATGGTTAAGTTAAAAAAATTACTTAATTCCTGGTCAACAAGCTCATAGAACATATTACCATAAGAAAATTTTAGATCAAATAGGTCATTGACTGCTCCTTGAAGATCTTCCAATACCCTACTGCAATAACTAGATTCTGTGGGCCAATGGCCTTGGTAGAAGCACTAACAGTAAAAAGAAATAGCATTTTTGGTAACACTAAGAAGTAGAAAATTACATATATTTTTTTTTTTTTTTTAAAAAAACCACTTCATAAAATTACCCACCATCTAGAATAAGGCTAAAATATTCCTCCCTGAAGTAGAGTACATAAAAAGTACAATGGCAATTGCATGCCTTTCTTTGAAGCACTGAAGTCTAGTAACTGAGCCATGTACTTACTGCAGCAAGACAGTTCTTATACTATTATGTGCCTGATGTCATTCTCTGTCTTACATAGGGAAGCAGTGAACGTATCCTTAGGGCAATATCCTGCACGATGGAATTTAGGACAATATTGAGAATGAGTTTGCTCAGGTGCAAATGCATCAATGGGAGAAAGTGTCATCTGCTGCTTCAGTACCATTTTCATCACAGCATTTCTGTCACCCCAGTTTGCTGCTCTTCAGTATAGTGAAGAGTAATGTAATCCTGTTGTGCAACCAACTCACACTCAAATAATTAATTTGTTGCTTGACAGAACACAACTTTAATGTCATTCTGAAATAAACTGTGCTTTGGAACTTCTTTTGCAGAAACCAAAAATGAATCGAGCTTTCTTCTGGATCAGATTGGTTTTTTTCTTAGCATTGTGTGCTTGGTAAATTGCATTAGCACAGCAGGAAGCTGGCACAAGAAATATGACTTGCGTTCAGCTGTAAAAATCAAAACTAGTTTGGCTGGAAGAATAAAGGATATTTCTCCTCATGCTGTTCAGGGAAGATAAAAATGAGTTTGGCTATGTTACGTTTTAATTTGCCATTAAAATCTGTAGATATAGTCTATAATTCTTCTGACTGATGCTAAATGTCTGACTTTTTCTGCAGACTTAGGTCAGGTGAAGTGACAAAGTACAAAATTTGCACTAAGACAGATTTAATATGAAATATAGTGTACTTTCTTCTCTTTGAACAGAGTCAACTCAACACCATTACTTTGAAGAGTCTTGCTTAGCCTCTACAAGCAGTCCTGAAGAACTACATAGCCTGGATGGCCAAGAGAGGAAAAGTCTTTCAGAGTCTAGGTCCCGTATATCCCTTTTCAATAGGAACAACTTCAATACGGCCTCATGGCAGGACCTCTTTAGCATAACTCACTGAACAAGTTTGGCCAAAATACACACTTTGACTAACTGCTTTCCCAGCTAAAGCTTTCAGCATTCAAAGATTTTAGAGTACGATAAAAGGCCAATACTAACAAGCATTGAAGTTAGCATATTTTATTGGAATTCTCTGTGCATGTATGCTACATTTTATAACCCTCTTTAAAGCTTACATATTTCTTATTTTGTATGACAAGCATCATCAGTGCTGAAGACTGTAAATATGTAGCTATCTTAAAGGAAATCTCCACCTTATCTGCTTGTTTTTAGCAAGGAACCAGTGCTCAGGAGAGATACTTATCTACAGGAATATGTTTAGAATCATCTTCAGAGAGTGTTACACATGGCATTACACTGAACACCGAACTTGGACAATATTTTTGCATTTAGAGAGAAGCTCACACTATACAGTAAGCAGATTAGTAATAGTAAACAGATTTTAGAAACAAAGCTGAAGGGTTTCTTTTTAATAGCTAACACGAAATTTCAGAATAAGCAACTTCAACTCCTGGTGTCCCATCTGAATAGGAAAGATCAAAACTGTGGCAATGTGTGGTGGCAGGACAGAAATAAAACATCAGATTTCATGTTGGAAGCAGATGAACATGAAAACACATAGAAAAAAGTACTTGCCTGTTACAAGCTTCCTCCATTTACATCATCCAGAAAAGAAAAAACAAGATATGTGCTCCCTTTCCTTGTGAGTAAAACATTCAAGTAAAGCAGAAGCAGTTAATGGAAGTAACCACAGTTCTGAATGATTTTACCTAATGGACTAAGTACTTAAGTAGTATTAGCTTACCATGTGACATGCAGTCCTGTGCTGATATTTAAGGTGTTCCTCACTGCAACATGCATTAGAGAGCTGTGTGCATGAGATACAGACAGGAGGTCTTGTGAGACCTCAGCTAGCACTCCCTCAATTACTTAAATGTCTATGAATAATATTAAAGGCAAGGAATGACAGAAAAACGCTAAAATCAGAAGAAATGGAATCAAGAATTGACTCCATTTCATTTAACAATCTACAAAGTGGATTCCAAGTCAGCACCCTGGACAGAGGAACAAAGGTGAGTTTCAGATTTGCATCATCTTCAAGGAATGGCCATCTTCCTGTGTATGAACACAAACATGAACTAAGGGGCACTTCTTCCCAGGAGAGAACTTCATGAAAGTTATTCTTAGCTGAGAAGATAAAAAGCCTTTGGGTCTGGCTACTGTCAATAAAAACTTGAGGACATAAGTATGGTGAAAAAGATGGGCTGAAATATGAACACTGTCTTTAAAGTGCTCATATTACTAAAACTTTTAGTAAGATCATGAAGAGCAAGGAATGAAGAACACTTTTTAGCCACCAGAGCTGCATCCTGTACAACATTTCAAGTCAAAGACCACCATAGGATAAGCAATATGTTGACTATGAAATGTAGTCAACATGGCAGGAAAATGAATGTTGTAGTGATCGAGTTACAGCTACAGCAAATGGTGACAGCACAACATAAAGTGAAGGCTGATTAATTTATTCAATATTGTAAGAACGTTTTTCAAAGGAGGCTTCATTCACTCAACAGGCAGTGAGAAAAGTTTGTATATAGAAAAGACAAAACAGCAAAAAACCTCAAACCCTAACAAGGTAAGTTGAGCAGAAGGGAGGTGAATAAAGTCACATAAGGTCTTTAAACTTGCAATGAATTATCCAAAAAGCAGGTAATATTCCAGAATTTCCCAGGCATCTCCTATCTCTTTTCCTTTTCACTAGCATGCTTCAAGAAAGGCAAAGTTTCAACTTGTTTAGATTCAATCTCTCTCTTATTTATAGAGCTCTAATCTTTCACTAGAGAGAAGCAATTAAACTTCCGGCACAAATACTGAATCATATGCTTAAGAAACCACATAGAGTGAGTGATATGCACTGCCTGACATTAAACCCTATACAACTTTTTAACATTGAACAGAAACATAAAGATACCAGTTGAGATAGGACACCTGCATTCCTTGAAAAATCCTGCTGAACCCATCACTCTAGTTTAATCTCAAAAACAACCTCCCCATTATATTTTGCATCATACCAAGATAAACTGAAATAAGTCATTATTTTTTGTTCAAAAAGTGCACAAAGAAATCCACTGAAGTAGAGAACTTCAGAAAAAAAAGTACTTCTTAACATCTTAACAAAGGCTTAAAATCTTTTCTGAAGAAGAGCTTGGAAATTCTATAGCTTCCTGTTTACCAGTAAAGCAATATGATCTATTGCTGTCACAGTAGCATGTGTTAATGTTACATCTCAGAATTATACCTAGAGACTAATATTATTTTTGCAAAAAATTTAATAGTAAGCTGCTCATAAAATAAAAAAGAGTGAGTTTGTGTGGGAGCACAAAAACAGTCACACATAAATTGCAGTGTGCTTGGAGGAATTTGGCTACAATTCAATTTTCAGTAGAAAATTCAGTTCCAGAGATCATTCAGTTATTCCTACAGGCTAAAGGCTGAAATATTTTTAACTCAGTATTGCTAAACTTCTGTTGTCGTCCTGAAAGATATACAAGGCAGTAACACTTTGGCATATGTTTAATATTGTTATTAATTAGTAAGAGAGGAAAATATTGCATTAATATGTTCTGAGGAAATTATGGATAGAACACCAATCTGAACAGAAGACTGGATCCTGGCCTGATTCAGCTACTGTGAAGAATCTCTGTTTCTTTTTTGTTAGAGTAGGGTATTCAATAAGTGCCTGACAGACTGAGATGAACATATTCCCCTCCCATTTTTAGAGAAAAGAAATCTCTGAAATGATTTATGAACCAAAGGACCAGAGTTGCTGTTTCCTAACATTTAAATTAGTCAGATCAACCAGACCGGTTTAACTAGGTTTAAAATACACCAATTGGCTGAAAATTGTACTCAGAGTATGTAACAGACAGAGAAAATTTTCCTGGGACTTTCTTTGCAACATGATAAATGAAAGTAGAAAAGGGTTTTGAATGCAGTGGAAGGTTTTATTTAAGGCTGTGGCTTAACTAGGGAGGCTTTCTCCTCCCTTGATGCTATTTTTATAATGAAGGAAAACATGCTTTTCTAAAACTCAGTCTCCTCCATAAAAAGTTGTTTAGTAGCTCCATTTTCAGAGGGAGCTAAAGACTATATGAATGCCTGAATGCCTGATACCACCTCTGCTTTGAGCTTTAAATACTATTATGAAGCTGCTTACCAAGTACCCTGATAAGAGGTGTTAACAGCAGACTATATGGTAAAAAAAAAGGAATGTATTTTCATTTTCTCCCTATTTTCAAAAACAATTTTACCAAATTTGATCACTCTTCAAAGTGCTAGGTACTAGAAGTCACATTTTCATAGAACTCATTCACAGAATCTAGGAGTCCTTTGAAAAATCCCTAAGACTTTAGGTAGACTCATTTTGTTGTTATCCTTAAATCACTGTATGCTGCAAATGAAGGGCCAGATTTTCAGTGTTCTCCTTTCCCCTCGCCTTCTTTATCAGTTCACACACTTAGTTCTTGGAGAAATCAAATGGCAGGTTGCTGACCTGAATTCATCATCTCTCTCTGAGTTGAGATGCTGTTGTCGCAGTGCCGTGAAAGAACTAGACATACAGCTAAATGCCTGTGGAGCACCTTCAGTTTGCTACAGCACCCTATGGAGCAACAGGTTCCTGGCTTTGGCTTTGGAAAGGTTGCTTCTGGAACTTCACAAGCAGAGCCCAGAAGTGTTTCAGCTTGTTTCCTGAACTTACACTGTCCTGTTGACTGCATGCTTATGGTTCTGTACTGTATTTTAGCACTGGAGGAGTATAGCTCAAGTACTGATGACAGAGATAAGCATAGCATGTCATGCAGTGCCACATGTATAGACATTGTTTGCAGGATTAGCATATACTGCTTCTGTGTGTGAGAAGCCAGGGAGGAACATACCAGAAAAATATGTCAGGATAGCAGAACAGAGAGTTGCTGCCAAATCCCTGTATGTGAGAGCAAACATAGCCAGGGGAGCAATGGGTATGTGGAGTGCTATTTCTCATGGGGAAGGGAAGGAAGAAAGGATTATGACAACAGTGAGGAACATCATTAAGTCAGATGGAAAAGAAGAGGTTTGTCTACTACAGATACACCCAAACAGAGTAGCTACTAACAGACAACCTCCACATTTCAACCAAACAATTTAAATATCACTATCAGGAGGAACTCTGATATTGTGGAGCTGGCTGTTCAAAAAATAACAAGAAGGAAATTAATAGCTTCTCTCCCCACCCTGAATAAGATACCTTGGCACAGTTGAGTAGTGTCAGGAAAAGGAGAGGAGGGGAAAAATAAATTCCTGCCTTTCTCTTACTGAGTTTGCAATGGAAATCAGAGCTACTGATGAATATGTTGCCAAGATGACAATGTATGTTTGCTCATTTTGTTCCATTTGTCTCCATGGAACCCATCAGGGACAATTACTTTGCTGGCTGGCTGAAAGAAAGCTTTTCTTTTTTTTTTTTTGGAGCCAAAAGTCTTCCAGCTTGTCTGCAGGGAATTCCTTGCCTTTCACTAGGATGAAAGGCCTGTGCCTCACTGCTGAGCTGCACCTCATTAACTGAACAGGCTTTGCAGAGCTTCTTCCTTCTCCACACACCATGACCGTCAAAGCTTGCTGATGCCATGAAGAAGGGGTTGCCGAGCATTACAAGAGCCGTGATATTCGCTGCAGCTAAGTACGGACATCATTAGGAGCCACAGAGTCAGGTGAAAAAAAAGTCGTTTCACCAGCAAATTTCTTCTCCTTCTCCCCATTATTAATAAGAAATGGATAACAGGCTATATTTTGGTTTCAACTGCCTGGTTTGCTTTTGCTGTTTCTAGATTACTTCCATCAGCTTTGGAGGAAGCTTGAGTACACTGCAAGCTCTTTGATTTGGGTTTGAGTCAGCGTGAAAACCTTCAGTTGCAGAGCCTTCCTACAGACTGCTTGTGTACTTTACATTAAAGCAAATGCTTAAACACATCCACAGACTTTGATCCACCAGTTTGCAGAGGAGGATGGGAGGAAAAAAGAAACAATTGAACACGGCAATGAGAAAGATGCTTAACTTTACAGGTCAGCCCTTCTCAATAAAAGGTAACAAGCCTGATGGAGCAGCTACCATAGGGAAGAATAAGGCAAAGCAGCTCCCTAGTAATCGTGCCCCAAATCAAAGTATAAAACATATAGCTTATGGAACCGAGATTGTGATGTCTGTGACAGAAGAGCCTTATATATAATTATTGCTTATCAAATGGCTGCTTTCCACTTCCTTTCCTCCTGACTTTTCCCTCCAGAAAGCAGGCTGAAACCCAACAGCCTAATTTCTTCTTAAACAACTGGCAACCCATTATTAACCTGTCAGGGAGTGCACATACTCCCAGGCATCACTCTTGGACCAACTCTGCAGTTTGTCACATGCAGAAGGTTCAGGCTCTGGATATTTTTTGTGCAGTAACATTGAGCATGTCTCAGATTGTTCCAGGACCTCTCATAGTTCTTGTCTTGAAGCGCATTTATTTAGCATCTTGAATCTTTTTCTAAAAGCAGCAGCTTCATGTTATACTACTATTTTCACATGATTAAAACCATGACAACACTAAAAGGTATCCAGCCTGAAGTCTGGAGGGAGACAACCAACTTTACAGCTGCAGGGAAAGGACGTTTTGGCAAGAAAAAACCAGCAATTCTGAAGACTACTATAAGACACAAGGATCACACAGGTCATGAGTCATTGCAGCTTTCCTCTGAAATGCCACCACACAGCAAGTTGCACAGAACTCAATTTATCCACCTCCAATAACACCATGGCATGATATACCTTACCAGGATACAAACCAGCAGTTCCAGGGAAGACTTATAACTTTGTCATGGCATATAAAATAAGAAATATGACATTTCTAGAAATACAGGAAGGGTGAAGACCGCCCACACCAAATTCCTTTGGTTCATTCGGGGACACAATTTTCAGTGTTAGCTTAAATATCTGTAATAGCCACTTGCTTATCACCAAACTCTATTGCCTTAAGAATGAAAATGCTGAGTACAATTCACTTAGCACATATAACTGAGCAGAGCAACTCCACCACTAGTACAAGGTACAACTTTCATTACTCAAATCATATTTATTTTATGAATTTCCTTATCCACATCACTGCAGCACATTTCTTGCTGAACAAAGCCTCTAGCATGGCCAGAAGAGAAAGTGTCGACTTGTTAAAAATAAAAAGGAAAGTTACATGCATGAGTTTCAGGAATAGCATGAGAGAGACTAAGAAGAAGCAAGATTTCTAGAGAGAAAGCTACAAAAAAAAAAAAAAAAAAAAAAAAAAAAAAAAAAAAAAAAAAAATCACCCAAAGATTTGTTTATTAAAATATGTAATATACATTAAAAGATATGGCAATTTGCAATACATAACATTTGCAAGTATTCAAATGAAATGACATTAGCAAAAGGAATATAATCGAGCAATTACAAGTGAGAGCATTTTGAAGGAGTGACAAATCTATATTTTTTCAATTCATTTATTCTAAACGCTCTTGCACCTATTTTCAGAATGAACATTTTACAGATTTTCTTTTCATGTTTTCCTAAGACTCCCATAATCAGCCTTAAAAGAAAATAAAGAAATCTCCACTCCCCTCAGGTTTCCTCATCATGCACTCTCCTCCACACGTCCAATTAAAATATCAGCTGAGCTTGTCCTTGTTACATAAACAATTTTGTATCAAAAGAGATAACCATATACATTGAATTTCTCAAAGGACAGACAAGTCCAGTTTTGCAGGCCAGCTCCCACACGATTTCAAGATGATGTGTTACATTTTGGAAGTATAGGAGCAATAGAAATCATAGGGTTTTTTTTCCTCATTTAGTGAGGCCCAAACTACTCAGGCTTCATGGGGGAGTCATTTATATCTTTGAAGACTTAACTGTCAGGCTATTAATTCCATAGTTTCCACACAAATTGCTTAAATATTTAATCTCTCTTTCTTGTAATGATATTCATCACTGCCTAAGCTTCAGCTTTGCAAAGGCACTTACTGGCTGCCCAGCACCCAGCTATTGAAGATTCAGTAGACTCATGCAGGGAGACAGCAACCAAAGAGTTAAGGCTGGAGAAAAACAGTATATACGCAGTAACTGTAACTAGCCCTCATTTAAGCCTGCTTAATGAACATAGCAGATTACACAATCTCTAGCAAGCGAAAAAAACTAATCGAATCCGAGATATTCCTATATGGCATGGCTAAGCACAGTGGCTTTAGCAAGTGCAAGAAGAAATGTGAGAAGGCAAATGGGGTTAAACAGCTCAGATGGCAGCTGTTCTTGTCCCTGAAAAGGAAACGAGTTCTATTATTCATGTTCTGCTTAAACTGACAATGAAGCCAGCTTCAACAGAGCAATGCTTCTGCATTATTCATACCATGAAGCCAGAGCCTCTGCAAAGAGATTTTTTTTTTGTGGATGGATAGAGTCCACAGACTGCTGAGAAACTAAGAATGTTCATAAACCTTAAATGAAGAGAGTGTGTGGTGGGGGAGATTTAAGTATGAAAACCCACTGGCTGTTCATGTGAGTGAATAGATAAGGCTGACTCCATCTGGAAGCCATGCAGGTGCAGAAACCTCTTGAAGTGCATGAGGAAGCATTGAAATCTGAGTTATCTGGTCACTTGTGTTGTTATCCTTCAGGGCACAGATGTACCTAGAGAATCAATTTAACATAGTGGTTATTGCATCACAGGAGGTCTTTTGAGGTTGTTTCTCTCTAACTGGAAAATGAAGGGATCTCAGTTTGTTCCAAGACTCCAGCTTCTCTCGGAACAACTTTGGAAGATGTCTCTATCTCTTTCCTAGTCTATCTCTTTCTAGTTTCCTCTAGAGGAACACTACGTGGAAAAAGCCATGGTCCTATGTCATCAACAACAGGAGATGCTCAGGACACTGAAAAGCATCCAGCGGGCAATCAAGATAGTACACCTAGAAATGAAATATCCCAGTAGAGGCCATTTTGTGAGCATGAATTTCAGAGAAGTCTGAGTAGGCTTTGGCAACAAATCTCTTTGGGGTGTGAGCACAGAACAGAGCTCTCCTACAAGCATTTCTACAAGCAAGGTGCTGTATTTTTGGAAGCACAATGCAATCACAAATTAATTGAAATGAGGACCTGCACCTCTTAAAAACACCACTTCCATTCTTCTCTGAAGTTGGTGTTCCTCAGAGGCAAGGATCTCCCAGAGGTGACTGTGAATCCCCCTTCAGAAGGTACCTGTAAAGAAGGAAGTGCTGGAGAGACCCAGCAAGTCTGTTTGAGAGAGCCAGACAGAGACCTTTCTCCATGGACAGAGAAAACATTGCCCTACCAGCACCGTTTAGAAGCCAGTTCTTCAGGGACTCTCAGAGCCAGGGATATGTCCCTCAAAACTGCATGAACAGTTTCTTTTGCTCTAGCTGACTTTCCCAGTCACCGTGACAGCTCTACATGAGAGACACTGCTCCATTTGCTCTCCCTGAGGGAACCAGCTGTAGAAAGCTTTACCTGTGAATTTCAGAAGTATTTACAAGTCAGGACAGCTTCTCTAGGCCATACCATCACATTTATTTATAATCATGGGTATGCAAACTCAGCTACAAATACCTATATATGCCCACAGCAGCAGTAATGCTGTGGAGCTGCTTCATCTGGAGAAATTTGGTGGGCATCAAGTAGCTTGGCAACGTATGTCTCTTGCCAGAGGCAAGCAAGGGGCTTTGAACTCCACTCTGTATCACTTGAGCAGTTTCTTACCACCCAGCTGTGGTAGAAGAGATGAGACAGCTGACAACAGGAATGCAGGATTCAGCCTCAACACAGCCATAGAGATGTATGGGTTAGTGGGTGGCCAGGGTCCTGTTGTAGGCAGGCATTCAAATCAGTGCAACACAGAGGAAACTTTACCAAGTCACAAGTTAAGATCACATCTGGTGGCAGCTCCTTTAAGCACTTTGCTTCATGGAAGTCCAACAAAGCCAGATATAGTGTAGCCGTTTAGTGCATGTAGGGGATCCCAGGCTGACCTCTCACGATCAGTGTGCTTGTATAAAATGGCAAGAAATCTTAAGCTACTGCCTCTATGTTGCTTTTCTCCAGACATCTACATGCACAGGCTTTCTAGCAATTGGTACCAACAAGCAAAGCTCACTCATCTGATCTCAGTTTCACTTCATATTACATCAGAGTTCCTTATTCCTACTCAATGGGTTACTTTTATTCACTTTTTACCAGATCAGAAGCTTTTCATCTATAATTGTTTTATTTCAAGGACTGAGACCCACCTTCCACTGAGCAGGCTTAAAATTCCTGTAGAAAATTCTGCATCAAATCCAGAATCCATCTTTGGGACATAATATATTTTGAGAGCAATAGCCAGGTTTTTAAGCAAGATTTAAGCCATGGAGTCCTCACGTCCTCCTTGCAATTAGTCATCTCTTTAATCAATTATCCTTGCTGTTGGGCACTTCCACACAGTTTTTAGTCAGACTTTGTCTCACTTTGGGTGCCAAGCAGCATGTATCATAATTTTCTTTTAGGTTAGAGAGCCATCTAGCAGAAGTCTAATTACTTTATAGGGTCTGCTAAGACAGGAATCACTTAAACACCTTTCATGCAAAAAAACAAAAACAAAACAAACCCCCTAAACACAAATCTTCTGCCACAGACAGAACTTGTAACATTTTGTAAAAACCCTTCCAGACCCCTCCCAGCACCAATACCCCTTTTGGAGGGTAGGCTCAGACTGATCAAAGAAAAAAGTCCTCAGGAACTTACTGGGAGCCAGCATTATTATTCTACAAGTTATCGTTTTTATCATTTTACTGACTTGTTATCTGAAGGGTAGCCTCTTATTATGAAAAAAAAAAAAAAAAAGAATGAATTTTCATAGCTGTATTTGGTTTTTGTCTTACAACACATGTTCCCAATATGTTATATGAGTACCTGCATTTTTCACTGTGCTTTCTCTTGGGATGATCATAGCCTGGATAATCCTGATAGGATTTCAGAGATTCATTTGGAGCTAATGGAAAATGTTTTATTAACAAAGGGAATCCAAAACAAGCATAGCATATTTATCTCTGCATTTCTACCATAGACAACTGCATGCTCTCTCCGTGAGGCTTCTAGGCCTGATTTTTCTTCCCCACCAGCCTTACCAGAAAGCTACAGCCCTGAAATTTAGTGACAGAGAAGGAAGCTTTTGGGAACTGAATCTTTCATTCCTAACACAAAACACACTTATTTTAGTGGTATATTTACAACAGTATGAATTATAAATGCTAGAGCAGAAGAAAAAGAGAGGAAAAATAAGTCAATATCAAGAAAGGCAACCAATCCTAATATAGTGAGAACAAAGTTAAATATTTATGTGTCTTCCAGATGTACATGTCATTCAAGATAAGCAACAGATGCCAGTCTGATTTCATCTGTATCCCTTGAATAAACTCACTGATGTAGGTAACTCCAGACTTTTGCAAGCTGAAATCTAGCCCTGAGCATTTTAGAAGAAAGCTTTTTTATAGAGGGATGGCTGGTAGTACATCAGCCTCAAGGCACATGCAGACCTGATGTGAACAGTGAGGAGGACAGTAATACAGCTCTTCCCTGCTCCTGTGCTCTCGTGCATTCCCTGGTTCCTTCTCTACCAAGGACAACATGAGTTGGCAGTGCAGTGGCTGAAGACCAGGGATGGGTTTGGTGGAAAATTGAAGTCCTCATAACCTTTTGGATTGATCCATGAATGGAGCTATATCATTTGGTATTTCTTCCCTCAGTAGTATCCACTCTACATATTTCAGCATGGACAGAAGGCCGGACTTACGATAGTCATCCAAACCACACCTCTAATCTTTGATGACTTTACTTTTTATTAATCAACAAAGGAAGGCTCTAGAATTTATATTTGTTAAGGAAACACATGCACACACACACAAAAAAAGATGGAAGTAAAGCTTATCCATGCAGAAATCAAAAACATTATTTTAAAATTTAAAATTACCTATGATTTAAGACATCCAGAAGTCAAAGTTTTTATTATATTTTTCCACATGAGAGGTTATTCCTAATTTTTTGCTTGCTTTATTTTAGTTAATAGAGTTACTTAAGATTTACCTGGATGCCAGCCCCTTTAGATTTCTTCCTTTGCGTTTGACTCATACAGGATTAATTGAATAACACAAATCCTTCAGATTACTATCAAGCCTCAGGAATCAGGGATGTTCCCCCATTGATGATCGTCTAAATGCATGGGTTAATTGAATGTATAAACTACTGAACTTCCTGCTATGTTTAAACAAAGACGTAACAGTCTATGCAGAGTCGAAAGTTATTCATTTCCCTTCATGGGTCTATTTATTACTGAGCAAGCTCAGATGGGACGGAGGTTAATGCTTCCACAGCTTGCACACTTGGGCTAGATTTTACAGGGGCTTTCTGTCAAGGATTCCAAGGGACATCTCTGCCTGCAAGTTATATTGCTTCTCCAGTCTCATTTTATGCTTGCCCAGGTTTCCCTACTCTCAGGCTCTGTGCCTTTCTAATTCCCATATCCAGCCGTGCAGCTCATCCTCCTTATCTTTCCTGCTGTTCTGTTTGTTTTCCCAGATGAGCATTAAGCTACATTTTCAACAATAGTGATCAGGAGGCACCATCTAGTGGTACCTGCAAAATCCACTCTCTTCATTGGATTACAGTTCCCAAGAATGATATTTTTGTGCAATTGTCTAAAGATGCATCCTCCCCAACAGACAGTGAAGGTGACTTGTTATAGAGAAGTCAAGACAGCCCTGTAGAAACAATGACAGGCAATTGCTCACCAGTCTTGGAAATGCTCTGGACTAAATTAAGCAGGAATAAAAAAGACTGAATGGACTGTGAGTGCATGTTATCTAACAGGGGAAGGGCAGCACTTGGGGCATTACTTCTGCAGCCAGCCCTATGGATGTTCAGGCTTTGAAAGCCAGACCTAGTACTCTCTCAGCCTTATCTCTGCCTTATCAGGATGAGAGCTTGCAAAAA
>VZSV01000032.1:5324132-5364291 GCA_013398735.1 Nothocercus julius
TTTCCTTTCCTTTCCTTTCCTTTCCTTTCCTTTCCTTTCCTTTCCTTTCCTTTCCTTTCCTTTCCTTTCCTTTCCTTTCCTTTCCTTTCCTTTCCTTTCTTTGCTTGCTTTTTCTTCTTTTTTTCTCTAAAGAAAATGAATAAATTGGTGTGTCAAACAGGAGTATACACTGAAGCAAAATGTTTAGATGTACATAGGTCTTTGCATTACTGAGCAATAGCCTATTCCTCAGCTGGCTAAATCTCTCTGTATTTTCCTGACACCCTTTTGTTTCACCTTCCATGTACTAAAGATAATCATGTAATATTTGCTGGCAGAACAGTGAAGAAATTGAACAATGCTCTCTTAATGCAACTGCATTTATTTCAGCAAATCTTTCCCAGGGCTGAATTTGAGCTACTACTCATATACATTAATTACAGCAGGCTTTTTGCTGTACCTGTTCTAGATATAACATGTTATTATCCTTAAGAGATAGGGAATGTAGTGGAGAGAACCAGTGATGTTTTGGAGACAGTGTTCCTGGGATAAGAACAAGAACTAGTAAGTCAGCAAACTAGTTTATTGGTTAGAGAAATATAATGGGTCCTGGGAAAGACAGGAAGGTAGTTGGTTTATAAGAAGAAATGATTAGAAAAAGTAATTCAGCATTGCACAAGGTCAGTGACTGCAAAGGGCCTAGCTTTGGGTGCTCCTGAACGGACAGGGTGGCCGTATCAGGTGAAGGATTCTCTGTATTCAGTACTGAAGGATGGGTATTGCCTTCAAAGAAAATGTATGTTGCATCCACTGAATTATTTGAAAGGATTATTTTACAGCAGAAGGGAAGTTCCAGCTCTTTCGAACTCCTTGGAAAGTCTCTGTCATTGACACAGAATCATAGAATCACAGAATCATTATGGTCGGAAAAGACCTCCAAGACTGAGTCCAGACGTAAACCCTTCAACACCATACCTGCTAAGCCATGTCCCTAAGTGCCTCATCTACACACTTCTTGAACATTGCCAGGGACGGTAAATCCTAAGATCACAGGAGTGGAAATGGAGCCTGCTCACTGTTTTAGGGCACTCTGCAACCAAGGCTCTGTTCCAGATTGGCATGGGTGGACTTCAGTTTTTTTTCTTTTACTAGATTTCCCAACACCAGTGCAGGATATTTTTTCCTATTAGAAGGCCCATTATCCATATTGTCCCATGTGTTTGGGACCTGCTACAGGCAGTTTGGTTGCTTGTCTTTTCCTCCACTTGCTTTTCCATCTTGTTTTCAACAGAAGCTGTCTGATAGTCTCCAGTTTCTGTTTCTTCCCTTCTTCTTCAGCTACCTGGATATGGGATGTTTCTGTTGCAATGGCTGTGCTATCACAAAAAGAAATCCTCTTTCACAGTCTTTGAAGGATCTCAGGGTCCTCCTGGGAACAGAAGCAGTTGAGACCTGTGGGGGCAGAGTGGATTTTATCCCATACCAAAGGACAGTGAGGGCTGTCCCAACAAAGAGTCCAGGGAAGCCAGGATGTTTCTTAGTGACCTTTTAATTCGGTGTTGTTTATTTAACCCCAACCTTCTATTGCTTCTTTCAGGATTTAGTAAACAGCTGAAATACAGTGACCAGATCAGTTGCTTAGTCAAACAATTATGACTTTAATACAGGAGAAGTAGTATCCATCCTGGACTGCTTTGAATATTAAGTTCGGACCTTATGGAAAAAGCAGTAAATTATTTCATTAGACAATGAGACTATTTATGAGAAATAATAGAAATAATAGAAAAATAATTATAGAAAATTAGAATAATAGAAAAAAGGTATTCTGCTCACTTTGCTCTCTCATTTCATTCCCTCCCCAGCATAAGGAAATTTTTGATCAGCACCCTTTCAGGACTGTACTTTACTGCTTTCATTTCCTTCCATCCTCAGGAGGGAGGTTATGGTGCAGGAGGTTGTGAGAAGAGATGGAGAACATTAAAGACAAAGCAAAGTTGCATCTGCTCTTGCAAGGCCCTGAGTGGAGGCAAAGGGACACAAGTTTAGAAACAGCTGGTTAAGCATTCCTTCTTTACTGCATTTTCCATCATTTTTTTTTCTTTATTTTATAAGAATTTGCCAACCAAAATTACTTTTGTGTGTATGTATTGAGATATTCCAGCACTGGCAAGAAAATAGGGCCCTCCACAAAGACAGGATTAAGTCCTTCTGCACTACAAGGAAGCTCAAGACAAAATGTATCTTGTCACATCTGTGCTTGCATTAAAATGGGAAGTCCCTGCCACCACTGCCACCACAATCTTTTTTCTTTGTATGCCGCACACAGAAATCTGTGCTTTGAACCTCTGAAGTGTAGCCTAAAGCATTACTAAAAGCAAAATCAAATACAAAAGAAAACAACAAAATATAGCAGAGCCCTATATTCTTAAAGAGGAAAACGTAGCACCTAAACAAACCTATCTCTTTGTTCAGAATTTCCCTGTGTCACTGTTCCCCATGGATGAACTGGGGCAATGCAACCCTTTCATCTCGCAGGACTTCGGTGGAAACCTCTGAGTGCTGGCAGAACAACCAGGTACACACTGGCTGGAGGTGGACCATTGTCAGGACACGACGGCCAGTTTTGCGTGAGTTAACTTTGGCCACCCACTGACTGATCAAGGTTTAAGGGATGTCAGGGGTGATGCATCAGTGCACAGAATTAGACAAAGATTATGGGCCAGATCTTGGCATCTCCTCAGGTTGCTTGCAACTGGGAAGTTGATCTAAAGCCAAAAAAGTAGGGAGAGGTGCTCTGCTGACATCGTTTGTTCAGTGTTACCTGGCAGCCCTGATCAGAGGTGAGGAGACTGCGAGCGAGATGTGGTTCAACCAATTTTTTGAGGGGAATTTGGAGAGTATGGGCCAAAAAAGTGCTCTGTCAGGCTGTCTTCTGTCCAAGATAAAGTGGACCTCATCCTAAATTTTGCCAGAAATATCTAAAATCTAAATATCTAAAAAAACCCCATTCTTTCTCTCTTTTGTGTCTTATGGAGTTTGCTGGTTTTTTTTTTCTGAAGTCCCAGAGTTTTTTTACTGTACTTCACATAATGCTGTTATTTTCCGGGGTCTTTGTAGTTCTAGGTATCTTAAACCTTAAGAAGAATAAAATATTTTCTTCCATAATTACGTGTCCTTGCCTTGGTATTGAATGGCAATAAAGATTTCACAGTATTTGATTAACTGCTGTGTAATAATAGTGTTAATATCATCAGTTCATTAGCATCTAAAGAAGCTAACAGTAAACTTCTTTTGGTAATGCTTAAATATAAAAAGGGGTTTTGTATTTTCTTGTAGGTGTTTGCCTTGCAGCTCAGATTTGAGCTGATTTTGCTTATGTTTCTTAGTGTTCTCTCTTGCTTTTCCTTAATCAGTGACTTATCTTTTTCTGGCATTGCTGTTTTGTGTAGTTAGCTACAAGCACAATCCAGTTACTTTGGAACATACACTTTATATAAAGAAAGCAGTTCCTTTAATGTTTATACTGTCTTTCCAATGGCTTGTTCAAAGCCACAGAAAACTGTCAAATAAGAAAGTGAAGAAACCTTTACTATAGCTATTGCTTTCTGCACAACTTGTAATTAGATAGCAGGGTAATACCTTGTACATGCTTAAGATACAACCAACTCTTTCACAACTCTCTTTTCTCTGCATTCCTATCTGCATTCTTTGTGCTGCTCCTAGGCAGTTTTCTGATAAAGCAATATATCTATGACTGACATTTGCTAGGAACCACTGTGAAAAATATTCTCTACAAAACAAAAATGCTATTAATTTTTCTCCAAATAAGTGCTGAGAACAGTAAGATTTAATTTCCTGTCTCTCCACTTTCCTAACATTTCTTGTTAACCTCAATTTATTTTTTCACATCAGCCCATAAAAGAACTTTGAAAATCAATGTCATTTCAACACTTGTTTTTCATTCTGAGGCCTGATTTGTGAAAATATCAAGGCAGATACTCTATGTTCTTAAAAAAGAGCCTTATTTACATGTGAAAACACACTCAGAATCTTGACTTTAAGCAGCTGTTTTGGGTGCCAAGGCTATAGCAAAGTGACAGTCAGACAGTGTTGTTCATCTGAGTGGTGTTCATGCTGTTTTTCGGAAGTGAAGAAACACATCCAGTGGTTAGCAGCATATTTTCAGTCTTACTCTTTATACACTCAATGAGGAAGTCCCAGAAGGTGTGTGGTTGGCAAAAGTGGATCCTATGCACACCCTGCATTGTCCTTGGTACTGCATTTATAGATCAGGGCAAGGAGAAAGTGTGGCAGAAACTTGCTTGTATCTGTCAATCCCCAACAAGGATATAGCTCTAAAGTACCTTGGGTATTTTATACAAGAAGCGACACAATATCATGCTTGCAAGAGCTAAAAATGCCATCCAGGCCCAGACACCATAGCTCAGGAAAGGTAGAGGGAAATTTGTGGTGACTGGGTGGACTTGGGCACCTTTCCATCCTTGTTTTACATCCCCATCAGCTTTGCCACATGCATTCCTAGAAGTTATTTAATTTAGTCTGTGGCACAGAGTCACAGTTCTGTTCCCTGACGAAAACATTAATGCAGTTTTGGTGCTAACCTGGTTTTGCTACAGGTGCCAGGCATATTCTGGTACTGCAGTGCAAGATGTGCCTCTTCTACCCCTGGTGACAGAAGGGTCACCCTCCTTGATTTGGAGTACCAGGAGCGAAATACTGAATCTAGCTTAACATGTTTATATATGATCAGGAATGGTTTTCATTTCAATTCAAGGCAAATAAAAGATGAGTTCATTAGCTTCAGATACACTATAAAGATAGCAGACAAGAGGTGAAGTCTTGATCATGATCTTTCCATCTTACTTTTCTAACAACAGAAGAAAAGGCTTGTTTCTTTTGATAAGTTTCTGGAGATGCTAAAACAAAACCTTATCAAAACTTCCCAAACAGCCATGTACATCTAATGAATTACTGTGTTTGAACATATGTTTTGCTTAAATTACTCTAGATATTGCCTAAAGCTAAAATATGCAGAATTTAATGGAGATGCCCGTGAAGTATCAACAAAATCTCCAAATATTAGAGAGCATACTCATCTGGAGAAAAAAAAAAAAAAAAAAAAGAGCTTCTTTTCTTGTCTATTTAGGGATTTATTCAAATGAGGAAAGATAGAGTTAAAAAGGCCAGAAACACTGGCATGTTATTTCTTGCTGTTACATTTTGATTTTAATGAACTTTTTATAAGTGTTAATAGAAATTTCTTATTTTTTCTCACACTAAGCAAATCCTCAATGTATTTGCAATTGTGCTTTCTCTGCTCTTTTCTCCATTATATCAGTTTCTCTTTCCCAGGATTATGTTGAGTGAAGGATGCGAGATATTGCTAATTATCAGCTTTTATTACTGAGAGCCAAGTCATTCCTTACTTGGGAACACTTACAATCTAATGCCACCATCCTGCATACATTAATGCTGAGAAAAGGCGGTCGGCATGTAAGTAATTACTTCATCCTGTTCAGCCAGTACTGAGAGCTGTTCCTATGCAGGTGCCAAGTGAGCCTTGCTTCGTCATTATACCCAACCAAGTGACTGCAAATTGGGCACACTTGTGGTCTGCAGGACCCTTTCCTCCTAAATATCTCCATGGTAAACACTTGTCCATGCAGGACAATTGAGTTTTGTCTTCTTTCCATATGATACTGGTGCTGAAGGTGCCTCTTCATTGCGGTGCTGCCTACCCTCCATTGCTGCAGTGTCTTCATCCCTCTCTGTTGAGACCATCATTCAAGGATGCCTCCCCAGGTGACTCTTGAGTGAGGTGGCTCATGGACTACTGCCAGTGACTGTAAAACCACCTTGAGGCCTGCTTGGAGAAAGCTGCCACAATCACTGTGACCTGCCACTCCTTCACAAGCTACATAAGCAGAGCAGAGCCCTGTGAGAGCAAGGGACAGCCCAAGATCAGGCATCCGCGCAGGCCTGCTCATCCTGCAGCCAAGGCTGGGCGCAGTATCGGTGTGTGTGTCTCTGAGCAGAAAGCACCTACCTGATACCACTAGCTCACACAAGCTAGCAAATATGTGTACACTTTGATGCTGAGTGCTGCAGCTGCACCTCTGCTGCCTCCTACCCTTAGGATGCACCACTTCCCACTTTCGAAATCCTTCTCTTCTCTCCTTCAGAAAATTATCCCTTTCTGCTCTTTACTTTCCCACTCTATATGTCATAGCGGGCTGAATCCTCTGTTGCCGTAGTAGTAAGCAGCAGGTTAGCCATGCTGATCAGCCCATGCTGGAGGTCTCAGTCCTCCATTTGAGAAGAAAAAAATGACCAAAAACATTTTTTTTTTTTAATGGGCATTTCATTACCTTCTACAACAGGAGAGACAACTGGTAATCTTCCTCCACACCACCACTATCACTCAGAAAACTCATTTTCCAGGGACAGTCAAAAAATTCTTACAGGGACATATGTGTGCCTTTAATGGTATTCTGACTGGAAGACTCCCCTGTAAGAATTTGTGCCAGGAGCAGCAGGATTTCATGTGAGTCCCCAGGAGAAAGCGAGCAGGGAGATGGACAGGGATACACCTCAAGTATTAAGCCCACCGACTGACTCCGCAGCTGATCTCTTCCTTTTGTGGCTATGCTGACCAAAGAACAAGGTCTCATTGCTTGGCCCTCTATTCTACCTGTCTGTGCTGACAAAGATGACTTTCTCAGTCATGCATGCTCTCGTTGTCTCCGGTAAAAGATTAACCCAAATTGATAGAAGTGGAACCATCCACAGAAAGGGTGTCTGTCAATGCTGCTGCACCTTCTGACATGTCTATAAAACAATGTGAGCAAGACTTCTTACTTCATATGTGCTGAACTGGAAAAGAAAATAAGCTAAATGTCTAAAAGGAGAGCTCTGCAATGCATGTCTATCTTGCATAGGACCAAGATAACCATGGATGTCTTGCAGCTCTTCCACCTCCCTCATTTACCAGTGTTGGGTCAGCCACTACCTCTGCTGAGGAATCCTCACCTGGATGTCCCAGCAGGTGCAAATTACCTGTGTCCCCATTCTCAGGGCCTCAGGAGCTAACACAGAAGCTGTGGACACCCCTAGGTAGCTGACAGTGAATTTGAGCATATGTACCAGATCAGCCTGGTACCCCTGTTCCTGCCTGCCTGCCTTCAATGTATTTTCCTCACTTGAGTGTGGGTCATCATCTCTTTGCTTCAGGACTCCTAGTTTAAGTGTCTCCTCACGAGGTTAGTCAGATTGTTGGCAAGGATGCTTTTACCCCACCTGGTCAGGTGGACCTGTCAGTCCACAAAGAGGGTTCCCTATGTAAATAAACTATTATATTGGTGTCTCAGTTGCCCCACAACAAAACAAAGGTGTCAATGATTCTCTTCTTCTCAGCATGGCTGCAATAGGAGAGGTGTGAAAAACTGTGAGATACCAGGATGCAGGAGAAATGGTGGGGTGTGGGGCGTAAATCTATCATGACAGATGCTGATGGAACTAGTATTGATGAGATATGTGTCTCCTGTGATGATGCAGTCAACGTGCTTCCTTGTAGGGGATTGTTAGGTACATCCAGAAAAACTTCCAATGCCGCTTCCCAGCATGCTGCATCTGTGACATGGCTTCTGTTAGAGCATCATTGCTAGACTCTGAGGATAGTTATTTTAATAAAATGAACTCATACATCAGTAGAGTTTAATTGACATAAGGGAATGGAACAGAACATGGAAAAAGTCTGTGCTGCGGTGTGAGCTGAAGATATATGGGGTCTACTTACAAGCTCAGGTGAAAAATGGGAGAATAATGGCACCTATTTTGCAAGGTATCTGACTTATGGGCCTATAACTCTTAAAATCTTGGCAAACGTGCCGCAGAATGACTGGAAAATATGAGAAATTTACTGCACACTAAGTTTTCTCCTCCTTACAGAACGCAGGGGGCCTTCTCTCTCGCTTCTTCTGCCCCTTCCTACCATCCATCACCAAGCGGAGAAAAATCAGAAGTTCCAAAGAATATAGGTATAAATACAATTCTAACACCAGGTTTTACACTTCAGTCTACCCCTTATTTCAGCAAAGGGTGCTTTACATTATTAGCTTATCTGTTGGTCCAATTTACATGATGGAAGAGGTAAAGAGTGGGGGAAAAGCCAGGATGCCAAGAAAGGTCTGTTTCAGAAGTCACGTCAGAGAGGAATACTTTTCACAGAGTGGTTTGTATCTGCTGGTTGCGGGGGGGGTGACACAGAATTCATATTTTCCTGATGGACAAAATGATAGGACATGCAGTCCAGCTGCTTTTGCTGCTGCTGCTACTACCGCTGCCTGCTCAAAGCCAATTCAAAACATAGACCACAATGTCCTGGTCTAGAGAAGAGAAAAATCATGTCTGAGGCAAAGGAAAGGTTTATGCTCTTGAAAATAGCAAGGGAGATGGATCTGAGAAAAGATCTGCAAGAGTTTTTAATGCTGGAAGGAGTACTGAAGCATACAGAAGAAGACAGGGGTAAAAGTATGATGTGAGTTCACAGTACATAGTGTGGGTTTGAAACTTGGTGTTGCCACCTTGAAGCTCTCTGTCTCATTGAAAGCAACAAGAACAGAGTAAAAAGGCCAGTGAGTGCAGGCAGGCTAAAGATCTTGTTTGCTTACAATTCATCAAGTATTTTGCCTGTTCTGAGCTGGAGGACCATGCAGCTTTAGTCTGGACTATTTTTTAATAATCATTTCTTGTCTTGGAAGGGGAGGCCTTTATAGTGTGACAGTAGTCTACTGAAAAACAAGCGAGGTATGAAGTGTGTTGAGAACAAGGGAAGTTCTGTTTACCAGGCAGGATGAAAGGATAACTAATTAGCTTATCAACAGGTCCTGCTCCATTGAAAGGGAATGTGCTGCACAGAGGACCTTTACTGACGGACACATAAGAAACTATTTCAAGGAGATCAAATTCAAGCTCAGCTAACAAGAATTCCATAACACTGTTATTAGCACTTCAGATAGATCTCAGAGAAGACCTCACCTGCAGGATCCAAACTGTTCCAGTCCTTTTCATTGTTCACAAGGTATTCATGTACCTTTGCAAGGAGCCCCAGGCTGACTGGGTCCTGATATTGGTTAATGAGCATCTCGTTCAGAATTACTATAGTTGAGAGGTTGTCTTAGGACTTCAAATGGTGTGCTCCTATTTCACATAGATTCAATAGGACAATCACAAGCAAAGTTCTGTGATCTCAAAAGGGACTTTTCATCCCAAAAGAAGTGTGGATGAAGGTCAAAGCACAGGTCAGGATGTGGAAGTTAGAGACTGTCATTTCTGATCCAACAACAGCATCCGGTGTGATTCTTAGTAAAGCATGTTCTCTGCATGTATTCATTTCAAAAGCTGAAATAATGGTAATAGTTACTTACTTCAAAAGGCTGCTGTGATGCCTAATCTCAAAAGTGTTTATAAAACACTAGCAAATTCTTGGGCAGAAGACATCAGAGAAATGCAAAGTAATAGTTATAATTGCAGAGAAAAAAATATGCTAAAAACATCAAGGTTGCAAAGTCAACTATTTGAAAGCTGGGAAATGCCAAAATTAAGGTCATTGGTGAATGCACAGCTTGGCTTCTCAGTGTGCATGTGTTACAAAGTACGTTGCAATTATGACATGACTTCTCAGGAAAGCATATGGCATCTAGGGAAGAGAGACTCTCCCTCTCCCTCAACATATGAACAGAACCATTGCAAAGCAGACAGGCTCCCTTGTGGGGGATGTGATTGGAGCCAGCTAAAAGCCTAAATATCTGTGCACCCCAAAAATTACTACGAGAAATGAATTAAGTTTTTAACAGTTTGAGATAAAAGACAATGCTGGAAGTAACTAACTTGATTTGTATGTTACGCCAGTGGAAGGTAGCACGGTGTACAGTGGTGTTACTGACAGTGATTGGTGGCATTATGACATTCAATTTTGTTATAATTCATTTCTAATTAACTCAGCCTGGCATTGCTTTTTCTTCTGTTTGCTCATTTTTCTTTTTTTCTTTCATACCTGTGGTTTCCCATATTGCTTTCTGGTTTCCGTAACTCTTTCTTTGTTCCTTTTAATCCGGCCCTTCTGGTTCTCCTTCCTTTCACTCCTTGCTTTTTTGTCATATGCACTTCCAGTTCTTTCTCAAAACTCAGTATTTATTTCTCCTCTCTTCTTCTCCATTTTATTTAGTCATTCTGTATCATCTTACAGCTGCCTTTGCTAGAGCCCCAGACATGCCCTTTTTCTTCCCAAGCCCAATGCCCTTAGATCAAAATCAATTTCCCTGGCAAGAACAGTGGCAACAGATTAGCATCACTTTGATTATAAGTGAACTGTTCATTGGAATTGAAAAGAGGTCCACATCAAGAGAAAGAGAAAAAAACAAACCAAACAAACAAAGAAAGAAAACACGAAGGGAAGAGCAGGCGGTTTTGTAAGTCCCACAATATTCAGTGAAGAGCTACTTCCCAGAAAATAATTTCTGCATCATTTCTGCTCCTTGGAGTCTCCCTGCAATTCTGGCAATGGTGTGAATTGAACACCTGAGTGGCCGCCTGTGCAAGCTGCCCCACTGTTTTACCTCTCCTTCCTCCATGTCCTCTCTGAAGAAGGAAAACAGAACTTGCGATGAAGTGGCTTTGTCCTACATGATGTACTATCTCATCATGTTATGCTCATGCTTATGTTCATGCTATCTCATTGACTTCCCAACACTTTCTGCTGCTCTCAGTAGTGACATCATAACCAAAAGCAGGATTTCATATTAGCAAAAAGTTGGTTTTAATGGTGCCATGTCCATCAATACATTTAATCACCCAGAGTAAAGTTAGGTTCCTAGAGATGAAACACTACTAGAAGTAGAATGCATAGCTAGTAAATTTGATAAGAAATATTGCAGAAAGAATTAAATTTTGAACAGAGAGAAATGGGTTACTGCTAAGTCTCTTGCACTCAAACGTTTTTTTCACGTCAGTTAACCTTGAGACGCATCTATTAGGTTTCATTGATGTGGCAAGACTGTACATGACATCAGAATTGTCCTATGGTATTTTAAATTGTATTTCCCCCCTGCGCTCCCTACAGCATAAAAGTGTCTGTCTAAAGGACAGGAGTCACATTTGCACGATCCAAATAACAGAATTCAAAGTGTGCTAATGATCCAAACTGATGCAGTTGGCATTTTGAAAGGGCAATGTTAGGATCTGAGATTATGGGCACAAAGACAGATTTAAGCAAATCAGATTTGCAGAAATATTCCTGTATAGCCCACTCACTTGAATTACAATGTTTCTAAAGGTGACATTTAGCTAACTATAGAATCTGAAGCAAAAGGACATGGCTTCCTAAGACAATTTTTTGTTTGGCTTCCTGAATTCTGATTCTCAGGCCCAAAGGATAGAGCTCAGTGTAATAATGAAGTGAAAAACTCAATTACAAACATCAGATTGCCTCATATAGGATTAGACATTCCTTTTTTGTCTCACTGAAGAATATTGGCTTTTCTGCAGACTGGGGAATTAGACTGCTTCTGAGATAAAATATTGATTACATTGGGCCACACAGAGAATTATCCAAGAATAAGAACTGCACTTGAAATCCACAGCCTATCTTAGCCAAGCCTATTCAAAGCATACAAGTCACTAGAGAACATCACAAAGCACATTTACTTTTCCAGACTTATGTGAGTTTTGGACTGGCCCACTGCAAAACTCTTCTCCTTTATTCCAAGCCTGAGTAGAATTTCTGTCAATGGTACCAGGTGACCTGGCTGTGAGATAAACCCATTTTCTTTGGGCTGGCGGTACAGACGGGAGTAGTTCATCTGGATCATTCAGAATCTTGACTGACTCAGCTTCCCCTGGAGCATCAGCACAACAACCTGCATGCAGCATGCATCAGTCACTGCTTACAGTACCTGCACCTTTATGGTGTCTACAGATAATCCAATTACCTTAGATGTAAGTGATCTAAACAGTTCAGGACAGTTTGCATTGAAGAAGTACTCTATCCCTTTGCCATGATGTGTGGAAGAAAGACTTTGACAGGCCTAAGCCAGACCCCATTTTACTTTCTCAGGAGGAGGAAACTGTTTCTCCAGAGACAAGGTCCATCAAAGCCTTTCCTGGAACTCACCGAGTCCTTGCATCCTGACATGTGTCAACACACACCAAACTGTATTCTTTCCTCAGTGCCCCTAACTCCCATGAGGAAGTCTTAAGGATAGCCATGCTCAAAATGCTTGGCTGACACACCATTATTTGCAGTAGCAATGTAAACTTCCCTGGGTGCCTTGTCCCAGAATTGGCTTATTATTAGAAGAACTTTCATCCTCTGCACTGGGTATAAGGAAAGTGAAGGAAATATAATTTGTTTCCAATGGTCCCAATGTATTAACGAGGCCTAGGAATAGAAGTTGTCTGGTTCACTTTGGCCATCTCCATGCTCTAAACTGTGGTCACCAAGCTAGGAATCATTCAAGAGAAAGTAAGCCGCATTTGCAAGAGAACATATATTCAATCCTTGGGGCGTTTTCTAAGAACTTCTCTTGATTAACTTTATCCCCAACTATAATGTTAGGGAGATTACTCACCCACTTTCAAGTGTTTCAGAGTATTTCACTGATTCTGCAGAATGAAGTATGTGGGTAACAGCTTCTCCCGTTCTACAAGATTCACCATCCAGTATTTTTGCTGTTGTAGCTGATCGTCCTGAACGCTAAACGGCACTGAGCAGGCCACAGATTTGTGTGGGAGATTAGTCCAGAGAAGGAGCTTCTGCCTGATTCTCAGTGCAGGCAGGTCACATAGAGACTAGTCAGAGAGGTGCTGGGCTGAGAGTAGCATCCTCCTTTGGGGGAGTCGGAGACTCTGGACCATGCTTTTGTTGCTATTATGTCTCCAAAGGCCATTAGGAAACACCCGGTAGAAGGGATGGTCCCACATACTCAGGAAAAGGGATCAATTGACTCCCCTTATTTTATCTCAGCTGGCAGGAATAAGATGAAAGCCACCAAGCAGAATATTATTGCATGAAATAATGCCACAGTATAGGTTGCACTCTATGACACCTAGTTTTGAATTTTGCTCACTGCCATCAATCTCCACAGCCTCCCAAATCTTACAGAGAGCTTGGTATCAGATCATAAAACATCTGTAATAGCACTTGTTTGTGGAAGATGCAGGGAACATCTCCTCCCAGCTCTTTAAGATGATAGGTCTGTGTTCCTCTTCAGTGCTTCATGAGAATTCCCTGTTCATAAGGTACTTAACACTGACTTTAATCCCCATGCTTGCCCAGCTCCATTATCTCGGACTGTGCTGGCTCAGCTCACCTGCCAGTGGGATCTGTCTGGATTAGATCTTAGTCTTCAGCTCCAGAGAGCAAGGAAGTTCTTTCCCTTCTGTTTCCCTACTTTCCCTTCACAGTCCTTTGCCAGAGGGGTCTTCAGGCCTCTTCTGGTTTCTTTTCATCCCCAGATCTTCTCTTAGATTTTTCTTTTTAGGCCAATTTTGCGGGCTGCCATCACCAAAGGTGTACGTTTTTATGCTAATTGTTATGTATATTGACCCAATTCTACTAGGAGCTGAGCACTATATGTCAACAATATGTAATATCTGTTGGTTGCACTTAATATGAGAATGAGGCCCATTCTGTGCTCGTGGTCACCTCCTCCCAGTGTTTAATTATGCTGCCAGTGGTGTCAGCAGTGTTTCATTAGGGAGACTTTGGAAATCAAATTAAAGGAGAAGAACTGAAGCCAGTGATGTTGTTTAACTCTGACTGAGATGTTTTTGGTGTGGGGAAAAAAAAAAAGATAAAAAAAAAAAAAAAAAAAAAAAAAAAAAAAAAAAAAAAAAAAAAAAAAAAAAAAGGCTCGCACAACCCATCAGACATCAGCAGGAACTCTTCTGCTGGTAGGACAGGGCAATAAGCACCCCAGCCACCTTTGGGAGCACACAGAAAGAAGAAATCATTTTCTGGAGTAGTTTGGCTGTTGCCTTGCTTCTCAGAGATGGGGGCAGCTCATAAAGCACCTCCATTTCCATTCTGCACCCCCAAAACTGGACTTATGCTCCCCTTCTCTCTTCTGTCTTATTTATGAAAGATCTACATTCTTCCAGGAAATGCCAGCTCCCTAAGGGCAGGACTGCACAGTGTAATGTGTACAATGTGACATAGGAACAAAACAAAAGGAACAAAAGCTGTATTGTAAAAGCTTGCTGACCCTTCACAAAAAAGGCTCGTCCTGTTTATTACAGCGTTTTCAGTCACAACAGTATGCCGATTTGCTCTTAGAGGAGCAGGAAGCAGAGCCACCATTTGGCTCAATGTCCTACAAAGGGCAGGGGAGATGGTTCCTGGTGCAGGAAGAAAATCAGCACCACCCCGATGTGGTCACGGGCGCCCACCGTGATGTCTTGCCAGTAGAGGGCAATGACAGTTCACATAGACACCCGTTCATTTGCAAAAGCTTTTTAGGGTGGCCCCGTTTAAGGTGGTGTCCACCCCACTGTACTGAAGCTGTGAATTAGGTATTTCCTGTTTTCGGACTGTGTGACATTTTAGCTCTGATTTCACTCTTACTTCCCCAATAGGGCCCTAAGTAGCTGTGGTGTGGGGAGACTGGCACCTGTAGGCTCCTGTTCTCCCTTCGGAGGGATTGTAGGCGATGCAGGGGTTTGCTCTCATTCTCTGCAGACAGAGAAGACTGTTGGCCTGGGTCAAAGAAAAGTGCTTGTGGCAAGGAGCAAATACGAACCAACTGGTGCAATACAGACTCTTCCTTTCCTTTACTTTTCGGTCTGGTGGTCCCTGCATTTGGCTTACCAGAATCACACATGATACGCTGTAGCCAAAACTATCCCTCACTAGCAATCAGGTCTGAAACAGGTAAAGGCTAAGCAGTTTTGTGCTGCATGATTTCCCTGCATTCCTGCAGTATGCCCTCGGCACTGGGCTGTGCAGCCTGACACCATTAATGCCTTCAGGGAGATGCCCAGAATCAGAGGGCCCACGGCACAGGCGAATTCAGCTTAACGCCCAGGGGTTACAGTCAGGGGCCGCTCTTTCGGGTTGTCCCCTCTGCTAGCACTTGCTTCCAAGAAACACCACAATCAAGTTTTAAACAGCTTCAGATGATATTTCATGCATGAAATAATAACAAGAAAATCTTCCTGCCTACGACGGAAAGTTTTGGCTCTTGCCACTGCAGACTAGTTTGCACAGCAATGGATGAAGAGCACAAGGATGAGCAGAAGGATGCCTGGATGTGCTGGATTCCCAGACACGGCAGGGGCTGCACTGCCGCCAGGGAAGCAATTCGGGCAGGTGCGTCCACGGAGACTGGGAGGGTGTAGAGCTGCCCTACGCACTGGGGAGGTGAAGCGGGGACTAAGAGTCCAATGGAGGCTGTGGCAAGGGAGACACCGAGAGATCTCCAAAGGGCTGGGCCTAGTAAACAGAGCAGGGACAGGCAGAGCTTTGGGGTGACTGCTCTGAAGGTGGGAGCTGGGGGCCGCCGGGGGTTGAAGAGGTGGAGAGTGATGCCCATCTGTGAAGCCCAGTGCCGAAATTGCTCTCCCTCACCCCAGCTTTTCTACCCATGCATTTGGCCTTTTCTTCTCATCCTGGAGACAGACAAACCATGGAGGAGCCTCTGCCCAGGGTTTTCAGTTGCCTCTGGCATCTCTAAGCTGGGTCACTCTGAAGTCATCATACGGAAATGCCTCTCCAGCTCTGCTGTTCAGTAGAAGACAGATCACTCAGTAATCAATGTGGTCTAGAAATGTGATGGTGCCTGCAGGTTTTGGGGACCTGGGTACATTTGGGGATGCCCTAACCAGGGCGTGAGAAAAGACCAGTGACCACATTATGGAAATAAACACTACGGTCTGGATTTCGATCCATGGTTCTGGCTGCTTCTGTGAGATTTTACATAGACATCTATCAGTAAAGCAGAATCACCTTCCCAGTAAAATCAGTAGCAACAGTATTGA
Organism: Nothocercus julius; assembly: GCA_013398735.1. Lineage (NCBI taxonomy): Eukaryota > Metazoa > Chordata > Aves > Tinamiformes > Tinamidae > Nothocercus > Nothocercus julius. The sequence goes on from VZSV01000032.1 coordinate 5,340,165, forward strand.
GTCCTGGTGGGACTCACTGTATGACAAAGGCAAACCACTTAACCTCCACCTACTTCAGATAGCTCACTTATATTATTAAGCATTATAGCTGTATTACAGTTTTATAGCTGTTGGTGCGTGCCATCCAGTCACAACCATTTTGTGTCTATGCCAAGCAGCAATATGACATAGACTCCAATATTTCCCTTTTCAATAGCCAAATGTTCTAGATCCTGTGCCTTTAGCTTCACAGCTTGTAAAGCAAATTGCATTGAGTGTTGGAATCAGCAGTGAAGTCCCATCTGATTTAATTTTTTTCCCCCTAGAAACAGCTGGGTTAAAAATCTTTGACTAACAAGTTTCCACCGCCATGTTAACCACTTTTCTTAATCAAACCCATAAACTGTCCAATTTAAATCTGTTTCTTTCAAAACAAACATTTCACAGAGATTCACGTGCAATACATAACTACTGAACTTGAGACACCGATCTTAAATGGGCCCCCAGTTCTTGCATTTCCTGACAACCAGAGAAGCAAGAGGAGCAGTCACCCTGTTAGGATGGGGACTGCTCCTTGCTGTGCATGGGAAGGCAGATACTTGCTTCGCCTCTAACACGTTTTGTTGTAGCTGAGTGGGGTAGGTGCAGCACTGCAGCAGAAGGGCTTTTATGGGCTCCAGCTGAAAATTAAATGTCCTGTTGTTATTTTAAGGGGGATTTAAAGTTAAAAACCTACGCCTATCGTTTAATTGCAGTGAGTAGAGGTATCAGGCTGTTTCCATTGCTCAGGATAAATCTATCCTCCCTGCAGGGAGAGCACAACAAAATGAAGCGTGCCCATCTGCAGGCAAACATCCCCTAAATAAGGTGATTCCTCATCAGGGAACGAAGCTTTCAGCTGTGAACCGCTTTGACGCACGGCACTGAACGTTCTCACCGTGCTGGAAAGGGAGAGCACGACGGCACTGTGCTAGGGGGTGCCAAAATAAGATGGGATTTCCCACTCCCTGTACCTGCCTTGCATCACCTAGCAGGGACAGCATGTGAAAGCACAGAGCAAGCAGGAATTTGCCGTGTCAGTTCTTCTGTCTATACTCAAAGTGACTTGTGGTTTGCAGGTTTGCAGCCTGCCCCTGTGGAAGCACACAGCCCCACTACACAAACAGCACTGTGTGATGGAGAAATACCGAGAAGAAAGCCTAAAGACTGTGCCGTGTAAACAAGAACTGATCTCCAAGGAATTTTATTTGAGGCTTGAGAATGTGCATTTTTTTTAAGTTTTACTTTTTAATCTTAATACATAAATAGGGAGCTACTATCCTTAAAATGCGGTATCCTTAAAATTTCCAAGCAGCCTTGAAAGATATGCCTGTTTGATGGAATGATGTGGCAGGCTTTTGAGTCAAGATGCTTATTGCCTTATTAAAGTCACTTTGGAACCCAGCTGAGTGATAAGTGTTGGCAGAGTGTCTTGCGTTTGATATGTGGAGGATTTGGGTTGTCTCAGAAGATGTCTGTAAGGGATCTGCTGGGAAATGCCTGGAAAGACCCAAGGAGAGAAACCTCTTGAGCAGTGTAAGATTTTCAGCAGCCATTGCTGGCAAGACTGAAGTGTAAAGGATTCCCCCCCGGGCACGGGCTAAAGGAGAATCATAGAATGCTTAAGGTTGGAAGGGACCTCTAGAGATCATCTAGTCCAACCCCCTGCACACGCAGGGTCACCTACAGCATGTGGCTCAGGGCTGCGTCCAAGTGGGTTGGGAAGATCTCCAGAGAAGGAGACTCCACAACCTCCCTGGGCAGCCTGTGCCAGGGCTCTGTCACCCTCACTGTTAAGAAATTTTTCCTTAAGTTCCTGTGGAACTTTTGGTGCTTCAGTTTGTGGCCATTTCCTCTAGTTCTGCTGGTGGCCCCCACTGAGAAGAGGCCGCCCCATCCTCCTCACTGCCTCCCTTGAGGTCCTGATAGACACTGATCAGGTCTCCTCTCAGCCTTCTCTTCTCCAGGCTGAACGGAACACAAACATACTAGGTGCCTTGCAACCCAGCTGAAATACAGCATGCTATGATGGGGCCTCAGTGCTCTAATAGGAGACCACCTTACATATTCACCGCTTTTTCTCCTGCTCAAGACATGGCCAGACCAAGCAACCTGCCAGGTACCGTTAAAATAACAAAACAAAAACAGCCACAACAACAAAAACAAACACAAAGCAACTCCCAAACCCCAACCATAACCACCTCAAACAAACAAACAAACAAACAAACAAAACAAAACCACAAATAAACCCCAGCTTCTGAAGCCTCTGCAGCTAATGCATGCCAGTAAGACAAACACCCTATGTAGAGACATACTATCTAAAGGAGAGAATTACTTACAGGATATTAAACTTACTGAGGTGCTGTTATCACTCAGCAAACAATACTCTGTACTTTACACACGTGTGAAGAACACACAGTCTAAATAAGAATTTTACTACTTGTGTATCCCTAGGCATCAATTTGTTCCTCAAAACTTCTTAACGGTTTGTCCAGCTCCAGGCAAGCCTGACTTCACAGACATCCCCTGAACAGTTCTGTGCTCACTGAGATGCAGCAGTAGCAGCTCTCCTCCCACTTTCTTTGCTGCAAAGTTGAGTAAAGTTTTCCCCCTTTCCGCCAGCACTGCTCAAGCTGAGCAGGCAGTGAGCGGCATGTGGGTGTGCGCTGTGCTCTCCCCGGGGCCCCAGCACTTGAAACAGCTTTTCATCCCCGTCTGAGGAAGGAACAAGGTCTCGAGCCTCTCCGGGAGCAGCAGGGACGCTGACAGGGTGGAAACTGCTGGGCTGCCTCTGGGAAACAACATGAAAGAGGTATTCTCTGCAAGAAATACAGGGGATTGCTTGCGTGAAAGAAGAATCCAAGGACATGCTAAAGGGAAGGCAACCGCGTATGGATGCCTTGTTATGCCCTGAAGCAGGGGATGAATTGAACTTGTTGTAATAGTTCATTCTTTTCCCTGGTGGCTGAGAGCATGCACTTCAAAATATTGTCTTTTGTTAGTTAATTTTTTTAATGTGTACAGCATTTATAATTGCAAAATTAACCTTCAAGATCAGAACCAGACACTCGTGAAGATGCTCTATCAGCAGAGAGCCTAAAACAGGAGGTCTGAGAGGAGTTGGCTGATGTTATTTACCTGCTGTACTTGTCAGCTCTTGTACCTAATTTGCGGTAAACGCCAGCGAAGATCTTTTTCTTTATACCTCGTATATAAAGGTTTTCCAGTGAGCAGTTGATGTTGCTGGATTTACCACAGGGAGTATTTGGGTAGGTGTAACTGTTACCTCATTATGACCTTGGTCTGAAGAAATACATCTGCAGAAAGCCGAGACAAATGCAACTGGCAGATAAATCCTTTTTTGAACTTTTTTTTTTTTTTTTTTTAAGGGCCAAATTCATCACAAAACTCTCACAGATCTCACCAGCCTGAGTAATACCTGGCCCTGGATACCATATCTTGGGATGGCATACATATAGACATGTCTACTTCTGTCTATATGGTCTAGTCATTAGCTAACTCTTTTTTAATGTAGCATGAAGGTGAGTGTGGCTATACAAGGGTCACAGAGAACCACGTGAAGAGGCTGGAGAAAGGACAGTGCAGAGCAAGGTGCTCTGCCATCCTTACCAGGGAGCCCAGCCTTGGCTTCTTTTGATGAAACATAACTTCCAGCCCTAAGGTAAATACATTGTAATCTGCCCTATAACTTCAATATCTGACATAATCCCTAGAGGATGCTCTTCGTTATTGCTGATTTGTCAGAGGTGGAAGGATGGGAACAGTTGTGAGTAATATGGAAACGAAATCAGCAGAGGATCCCTTCTGGAAGCCTGATTATTGAAAATCAGCTGCTATTTACACAGTTAAGGCCATTCACTCCTTGCACCTGCTCAATTACTCATTTTGCAGTGCGAGCCAGCTTCATCCTGCTGCAGAGTCAGGGAAATGAAGGGAGTCACACCTGCAGGCTTTCCCTTGCTCTCTGAAGAGAGCAGAGTTCAGCATATGAAGCTCCTGCCTGCACATTTCCAGCCCTTCATCTTCTTTTTCTTTGAAGTTTTTTTTTTCCTATCTAAATACACATTTCTAAGTATTTGTTTCTAGTAATGAATCCAAGGATCTCTCTCTTTCTAAAAATCTTCTTGGACTCCTGATCTCTTCCTATACCGCACAAAAGCCATTTGATTGTGTAATCATCTGCAAAAGAAGAAATCCAGCTCCCTTTCCAGCTTACACTAGTCTTTGCTCAGACTCTATTTAACTTCGATAGAGGTATCCATATCCTGCATTCAAGGACATTTTTTATAATGTTCTGAAAGCACAAATTCTTTTCAGGTATGCTTGGCAAAAACACTTTTATAGTAGACTCTGCTTTAATGTTTGGTTAAAAAAAAAAGGGAACAGAGGATTAAGCAGCTGACTTGTCTTCCCACTCTTGCCCCATCTCCTCTCCCAGCAGCAAGGCTCTTGAGCACAGACGTTTCTCCTGCTGAGTGGTAGAGGAGAAACTGTTTCCCTGTGGCTCTACTTACTAGTGCTAAAAGAAGCAGCAGCTGTAGGTGAGATTATGGTATTTGCAGTCACAGCTCTGAGCACCTTAAAATCCTATCACCTAGGGTTAATTAATGGAAAAGTGAAGGCTGCTGGTGTTTGCACAGCTTCTTCTATTATCAGGAGAACGATGTCTAATGGAAAATCCAAGCTTACTAGCAGGTAAAGTGTTTATTGTACTAACCTGCTAGCTGGGTTTGCTTCCATGGTGGTGGTGAGATTTTGTTCATTGTGTAGGGTGTCCATCCACTTGTCGTGCTGAAACATGAACAGAATGAACCTCTATCTGCCAAATCCTTGTGTGCTTGCAGAAAGCCCTAATAAACAGCAGAGAGAAGGCCTAGGTCAAGTAGAGCAGATAATATGGGGATTAACTCTAAGCAGGTAAGGACTATCCTGTCGTCAGTGGGAACTGCCTTGTGTTCTGTCTTATTGAACCAGGTTTGGGGAATAAACCAGATTAGAGGAAAGGCAACTCCAATGAAAAACAAGAAATCATTTAAAGATGAAAATAGAACAACCAAAGTTCTCTCTCTCTTTTTGTTTCCATCTGAATTAAAAACAGCTCCTGAAAGCAGCACATGTCAAGTCAGACACTGAAAAGGAATGGAGAGGATTATCTCACAATTTTATTGCACAACTGAAAATTAGCGTTGTTGTTGTTTTTGTATGTACAAGCCATTTATTTTGCACACACAGTCGAAACAGCATTTGCCCCAGTAAAACTATCACCTAGAAAACTTACACATGAACTGAAGCATACATGTCAACTAAGCGGTTTGTGTTGAATGCAAGTTGCCTCAGTCTAGCAACCCTGGAGGGGGGAAGGTGCTTGAGAAACACAAGCAGGGTAAGGAAAAAAAAAATTTTTTTTTCTTTCTTCTTCCCTGAAATGTTGTGTAAGGATCTTTCCCCAACCTGGGGAGAGAAACAGAAACAGAAGGGTTCAGTATTAGTTCAAGCAAAAGGACATCAAGTCCTCTTGAACTACTACAGGGCGAGTGTAGGACAGGGTGGTGATGTTAAGACAAGTAACCCTTCAGTACCTTGCCAAAAAATGACCAGCCTTGTTTGAGCCTGGCTCATCTTACATGTTATGACATTCCAGTTTTCCCCTTGAGAAGGTAAATGAGGAGAGGTTGGTGTCTTAAGAGGCAACACACATGGCAGTGTGGGGTTTTTCCTTCTTTCTTATGAGTTCCTTACCTGTGCTTTTGGAAAAAAGCATTGGAAAAGTGCTGCTGCTTCTCGCAGCAAAGCCACTTGGTGGGAACGTGGTGCAACGAACCTCACAAAAACAATGCCTGGGGTCGTATTATAACAACCATCATGGAGCTTATGGCTTTATCTGGAAAACTGGCGTCTCCCTGACTGTTCGTGCAAGCGTCTGTCACCACGTGTATCACATCTCCAGAGCCCACAGATCATCCCCCTCCCCTGGCTGATCTACCCACAGGTGGATTTATTATTATTATTATTATTATTATTATTATTATTATTATTATTATTATATAAATCATTGTTTTCATATTTGTTGTCTAATTTTGAGTACGCAGCCTTGATGCGCTTATTGCTTATTTTCCCGGGGATTTCGACACCCGTGATCCCAAATGAGTAGGTGGGTTTCGGTAGCTCTAAAACCAGCTTCCAGGCCCAGCTATGATCCGTGCTGCATCAGGCAGCAGCGTAGCCGAGGCACTGGAGCGGCTGTAGCCGAGTGCATCCCGACTTGTCAAGGTAGTTAGTGATGGTTGAGAGGGAAATACGCTTTGAGAAAGGCAGATGGCACAGAGTGAGGCAAGCAAAACCTATGAGCCAAGACCAAGTGGCTGATGTCAGGCCCACTTGCCATCGTTTCCTCGATTGTGGCACGTAATTGCCATCACCGTCTTCGCATGGCTACTACATTGTAGTGATGTGTCACTGAGCACCTGACTGCTTCTTGCCATGAAACATATTAAAGGCCTTTGTCTCTCTGTCCTCCTCCACAGCAACCCCTCCCTTTTTTTTTCAATATCATGGAAAATATCTATAATGCCTTTAAAATATCTCCCAACATCCATCCATTTGCTCAGAGAGGCTGTGGAGTCCCCTTCTCTGGAGATGTCCCAAACCCGCCCGGCTGCCACCCTGTGCCCCGGGCTCTGGGTGTCCCTGCTGGAGCAGGGGGGCTGGACTTGATGATCTCTAGAGGTCCCTTCCAACCTCAACCATTCTGTGATTCTGTGATCTAAGCCCGGTATAAGCATGGATGAGGGGTAGAACGGAATGGTAACAATGGAAAAAGGGTTAACTTTAAGATGGGTTGTCTGAGGAATACTCCTCAAACTGAGATATTGTAGCAATTTGTGGATATTGTAGAAACTTGTGCGAAAATATATGGTCTAAGTAAGTTACCTACCATTACAAATACTGCTCCTTACCCCCATGTTTTACTGACATTGATGATCCTTCTCTCAAAACAATAATTTTCTGAAAGATGTATAGAGAGACATAGCTAGGCATATGGACAAAAGTGTTGAAATATAAGTACAAAACAAATAAAACACAGAGGTCCCATTCTTATAGCTTCAAAGTGCTCAATTTCCTCTCAGGTTTCGACTTGAAAATTGAAACAGGAAAAACTTGCAGAGTAATCTCGTATGGAGGCCCAGGTGCCATGTCAAATACAAAATGTGTCATTACCGCGTTAGTAACAAAACACCCAATACAATAGGACAAGCCAGTGGTCCCTCCTGCTTACAAGAAGAAACGCTGCTAAGGCAGAAAAAAACCCAGTGATAGCACAAAGGCAACGTGCAATCCTCTAGGCAATAGGAAATGCCATCTCTTACCGGAGCAGTGCTCAGGACACCTCAGCAATCCCTCAGTTTTATTTTTGCCCTCAGAAAATGCTATAATATTTACAATTCCGATTGATACAGAAGAAAGTAGTATCAGCTTAAGAAAATAATAATAAAGTTTTGCAAACTCTGTTAGTTTCATATGTGAAAATGGTAATGAAAGCAGCAGAATCACTTATGAAGTATTTGGGTCCTGGGTTATCTGATTCAAGGGGTTGTGTTTATTACATGCATTTATTTTGCTCTATTAAATGTAATCAGAAAGAAGACGACACGGCCTCTATTATCTGCTTTCATGACGAAACCCATTAGGTTAACCTGGTGAATAATCTGCACTGAGGAATGGCCACGAACGCTAATCCTTGTGGCTCTTTCCGGAACTCGTTGCTCTTTCCAGAGTGCCTTTGTGGTACTTCGAATAAACCCTAACTGTGAAAAGTAGCAAACTCTCCATGAGCCATTTGAATCAGAACAAACAATATTCTTTGATGCTAAGAACTTCATTTTGTTCATTTATCTGTCCTCTTACACAACCCAGAGAGGAGAAACTCGCTCAGCCTGAACACCAAGTTTCAAACCGACTGGATTAATTGCTCCCATATAATTAGAAAACATTGGGCAAGGTGTGAAAATACCTATATGTCCTGTTCCACTCTGAACCTGCAAACTGTTGAGTCCCATCTCGACATGGGGTCTCTGTCACCTCCTGTGGGTATCCATCTAAATGCAGAAAAGCTCAGCAAAATCTGTTAGAAAAACAGATTTAATAGTAAGTTCGCTATTGCCATCTAAAAAAAACCACTCGAAGCAGGCAGATGTGCTGCTTCCTTCCTGCTCCTGGTATTTAGTTCTGCCTGGATGGATGAAGAGTTCATAGATCAAGGAGCACTGGATAGGTTTTCCTTTTCTTATTGCATCGTTGGAGAGCTCTGCTGGAACAGCTGATCCACAGGCAAAACAAAACAAAACAAAAATCTGTGAAGCTTGCTATCTCCAGCTTTGCCCCAGCCTTTGGCCCAAGTGTGGATTTAAGGTGGAGACAATCTTAAAAAGATTGGATTCATCCCGCTACTATTATGAAAACATTATTTTTTTAAGATCACCAGAGAAGCAATGTGGGAACCAAATGAATCAAAACAGATTAGACATCGTTGTGCTGAATGTGGTTTAATCTCGGTGCTGACTTTCACGAATTCTACAACTTACTCTACTACAGGTGGGCCACATAAGCCACTGTTCAAAACTGAAATGTCACAGGTCTGGGATAACTTTAATCCTGCACTTCTTGAATATACCAGGCGACGGTGGTGTCTCTGTGGCTGACCAGAGAATCAGGCCAAAGTCTGAACTATTTTCTTCGAACTGAAATCTATTATCTAGTGACAAAGAACTCTGGACCTCAAACAAAGCCTTTGCCAACTGCAGAGTGATTTTCCATGAACCATGTTTCAGGTTGCAGAGGTTTAGGACATTTTCATCCTACTGAAAAAGTAATTAGCTGGTAGTCAGGAGACTGTTCCTCTCCTTAGAGTTGAAACTATAGCACAGAATGAATAAAAGTCATTCTGGTAGCACAGAATGAATAAAAAGTCATTCTGGGTTGCAAATCTTTTGTATCCTGAGGTGCATCTACCAGTGAAAACAAATCCCTGTGAAGGCTGGGTATTTCTAAATCCACATTCATCTTTCCACAATTTCCTAGCATTTCCTATCATTTATAAATTCGCTATACCCAGCCAGAATCTTTCCCAAACTTAAATTTGTCTTGTGAACCAAAGCAAAAATCTTCAAATAATCTTGGATTCACCTGTTCGGTTGTACACCTAGCCTAAATATGTTTTGAATTCCTCTTGCAAAAATTACTTCATTTATGCATCAGTGTATCTGCACCTCCAATACTATAATTGGAAATAGTAAGTTTGTTGGCTGTTTACCTACTAGTAACTTATTTGTTCCAGTCATGTTTATTGGAGATGCAGAAACTTAGCTGCTTTTTCTAAAACTGAAATATTCTTTGAGCTAACAACAATATGTTGGTTTTTTTTTTTTTTTGGTACAGTCCCACCATCTAACACATTAGGCATCAGTGAAGTCCGTCAATAATGACGCTCACCCCACTTGCTGAGCTCGCCACGATCTCCTAATGCGGTGCTGAAGCCTGAGGAGCACCCGTACAATATCTGGCAGAGCGGGAAGGGATGTCTTGTGCAATCCCTAAGAGTAATATCTCTGCTGATTTGCCAGGACTCCCTGTGCTGCTGGTCATTAATCTTTCTCAGCCAAAAACAGATGGGGCTATTAGGCAGACTGCAGTAATGGGGGAAACTGGCAAGATACAGAAGGAAACGCATTATCTTCTGGATAGAATTGCATGTAAAAATGAGAACATTAAAAATAAATTTTTCATATTTAATTGGACGATGTACGATTATACCTACCAGAAAATAATGTGCAATGTGTTTTGTGCAAGGCATTTGTAAAATGGATGGCTCAGCTGTGCTAGGGCATTATTTTCCCCTATGGAGAAACACTAGCTACAATCCTGACAACATTTTTGAGCTTTTCCCTCTAACTTTGCTGTAAAAGCTACCGGAAAACACATTACAAAGTGCCCTCACTTGTAGCAGTACAAGGAAAATGCAGTTTATGATTTAAATACAAACCACATAAAGCCCATCAGGTAAAAAATTAGTACTTTAGAAAGAATGTGAATATACCTGATATTAAAACTTAAAAAAAAAAGAAAAAAAGTAGTGGAATTGCAGATCTGCAGGTACAGCTGCTAATTCCTTTATGCCATTGAGTCCAAGATGATGATTACAAATGAAATAAAAATCATACATTGCAAGTGGAAACAGATTGCTCTGATTGGAAGCAATAACTGAAAGTAGAACTTTGAAAAAATTCTGATAGACACTAAGGACTATTCAAGATAAACAAAGGCATTTTTTAGGGCTGTCAGGTAGGCAAACAAAGATAACCCTTAGCCAGAAAATTGGCAGGATGGAAATTACAGCTAGACATTTGAAGGTACATATTGAGATGATAGTGCAAAATCACGGAAACACATTAGAGGGTTACAATAAGGAATTAAATAAAGGTAAGTACTTCAGCTAAAACTTAAATCAAAGAGCTTTTTATATCAAAGAGAGAAGCATGAAAACAAAAAAGGAGTATTAGGTATCTGCCAGCATTATTTGAAATAGTAATTATGGCTGAAATATGGTGGGATGTCAGAAGGTGATGGGACACTGGATTTGGAAATACACTCTTCAGACTCCGGTGCTGGAAGAGCCTTAGTGAGCTGCCAAGACTCCAGTGACTCAAGTGAGTTAACATTTCTGGGAGAGGAAAAAGGAGACACAGAACAAAATGTGCCAAGCTAGGATCCCAAATTAGAAGACTGAAAGAATTTTGTAGGACTTCATTTCTGATCTCTTGACTAGGAGATTAGTTTAAAAAGATTTAAATATAGCTTTTCTTTTTTTTTTCTTTTTTTTTTTCAAAACTCAGCCCCCTTAAACCTCATTGGGTTATATTAGATACAAAAATTCTAAAACAAACAAAAAAAACCCCACCATTTTTTTCTTTTAAAAGAAGAATCAGAAGCCCTAAAAATAAACTAAAATCTTCAGGTTCAAAATGGCTTATGAGTAGCAAAATAGTACGGTATTCCCCTAGATGAACGAAAAACAAGGACAAGGAAATGCTGGTATGATTCAACTGTAAATTTCAGAAGTTTTTCAGACCAAGTAGGGACCCTTCAGAGAATGGAAATCAAAACCTTAAAGCTGAAAGAAAGATATATAATCGTGAAGATGGAGTTTGAGCAAGGTAAGAAGGAATGTGAAAACAGGAGAAAGTTAAAACTGAAAACACACACCTGTTCAGCACATCAAAGCCAAAAAACTTGAGAAAACTGTAGGCCACCCCGAAGAGTAAGCAGAGGGAATAATTAAAGACAATATGGACATTGGCAAGAATCTAAATGATTTATTTGCATCAATCTTCACCAGAGAGGGTATTGGAGTGATATTTAAACGAGACTCGCACTTCCAAATAACAAAGATAAGGAGAGGTCATAGACTGAAGACTTAAGAGAGAGGTTGATGGAACAAATCAATAAACCAAAGGCATTAAATTACCAGGTTTACCTGATATTTCTTGAGAGTTCAGGAGAAATCTGAGAATTAAATAATGGAAGTTGCTAACAAACATCTACTATAGCAGAGGCCTGGAAGACAGTCAGGATTGTAACTGGGTCGGAGATTTTTGCTGTTGCTAGTTTTTTTTTTCACGGTGTTGGGGGAGTCCTGGCAGTTAAGAGACAGGTAAGTAAATCTAATTTGCTACCAGGTAAATTGGCTGAAATTGGTACCAAAAAGCAGCCCCTGCTCCTCTCAAATTATGAAGCATGTAGACAAACATGACATGACAGATACAAGTCACACAGCGTCTATAACGAAAAGAAGAGGCTTTGTGAAATTACTAGCAACCTTTGAACTGGTTACACCAGCCAGCCCACCTAAGCCCATCTGGGAGGTCCCAAAACTTGCTGCACATATAGCAAAGTAGCAAATAAATACTCCCCCATTCCCCCACCCCATCTCATGAACATCGAGGAGAGAATAACATTAGTGTTGGTAACGGTACATCCCAGTGGGGTACATGTCCGTGCTACAGGTTAAGCTGTTTCAGGGCAAGCTCTTCCATCTCTGGCCAACATTATTAAGCCAAGAACAGATGCACATCTGGAAATGAAAGTTTTATGTATATATAACACTTAATGGTGTTTGCAGTGAAGCTTTTATGTGGGTACAGCCAGTGTTCAGCCTCTTTTAGGATAAGCTTTTGATGTCTTTCTTCACATTATACGATCAACAGGACTTTGTGCTGCAGGGTTTTTCCCATTTGCAACAGTCACACCAACCTGGGCTCTTAACAGTGAGTGATATGGGATCTGGGAAGTTCAGATTTTGCTTTTTTCTTCTTTCTTTTCTTTTTTTTTTAATTTAATATAACCTAGCCAGGACTGAGCAGTGATTCCAATTCTTCGCAGCCTTCACAGTTTTTTATGCAAATCTTTAAATGAAGCCATTAAGAACAGAATAAAAGTACTTTGAAAAATTATGCAGTGATGTATTCATACGCAGCCAAAACTCCCAGGGGAAAATGTAACAATTATGCATAGCTTCCCACCCCTTTTTATTTCCTGTCAAAGATGTTGCCTTTTTTGTCTTTTCTTATATATACACAGCATGATGAACTGATATTTGTAGTTTAAATGTCTCGTTTAACGGCGTGGTTCCCACTGTAACAGAAAGCTCTTGCAAAATGTCAGGTTAGAAATAAAACCAAGCTCTAGAGGGATGAGGTGGAGAGAAAAATAGAAGATCTAGTGGCTGAAAAACAAAATGGAATAAATAAATGGAGCAGAATGCAATGTGGATCCATTTAACAGCCGAGTCAGTGGTATTGGCAAGTATGGTCTGTGTGAGGGTCTGGGGTAGGGAGAGAGACACATTTCTCATTGAGTCACTTCTGCTTTCTCTATTAACATTGCAACAGAAATTACAAGTAGTCCTGCAAGGGGGAGTGCATTAAACCTCATCTCAAGCACAACATTAATACTGAAGAATAAAGAAAATGGTAAAAAGTCCAGTGTCTTGTTTTCTGTGTTTTGCTTGTTAGGTTTTCTGTCCACCCTCTAGAATATTCCTGTGTATATCGATGTTGTGAACTTGACCATCGCACATTCAAGCAAACATTCACACTCAGATTCCCAACACATTCTCTTCTCACCCTCGAATGGGGAATTTTTCCTAGTAATTCTGCTCCGTTTATTTATAAACTCCTTTAATGAAGTAGTTCTGAGACCTTGCCGCAGGCAGCGGGACAGCACCCAGTTGCCATGTTTATATTCCCTGTTCGGCAAAGAAGTCCACTTAAATCCCAAGACCTTCATGGATGGACATGCACTGAAAGCATCTACAGGACAATTTTACCCAGCACAAAATGCCTTCTATGGAAAATCCAATTCTTGCCTAAAAGATAAAGAGTTACAACCAGGCCCTTTATTTTACAACACACACATGAACAAGTTGCTCAGGTGAAAACAGACCTTAAACTAACAAGTTTTGTTCACATTCTGGCATAACTATTGTTCTCCTTTACCGGACTACCAGAACTGAAGATGGAAAAGGAACACAAGGGTGACATTACCTTGGCAAGGAAAGGAATGGCATTTAGGATGGGGAAATGGCAGGGTAGGGCATAGAGGATTTTCCTGATAAAACAGAATTAATTTGAGCATAAAAGACCAACAGATATCATGTACACACCTAAACCAGTAACACACCTTCTCTAGAGTGCAGTATTGTATAAGCTTCCCCTTCATTTTCAAGGCTAATTCAGACTTTTGGCTCATCCTGCATTAACAAGGTCATCCATGTTAACAGGGCCACTGTGAAAGTTCACAGGTGAAAGTTCCTTTTGGAGTAGTGCAGATGTGAAATTCACAGGACAGCGACCCGAAGATCTTCCTTTACAGATAAAAAGCATGTCAAATTATTAAATAGCAACATGAAATCCTATATTCTGAAGATCTGTCTTTGCTCTGCAGTTAAGAGAACAGCAGTTCTACCCTGTCCCCATTCCCCACCTCCTGTGGCATATCAGGATTGTGGCTGGCCCCTCTCATTCACATCTCATGAATGCTAAAGCTGAAAGGCCCAGGGAAATCAGGGAAGGGGCTAATGAGCATAGTCTGAAGACATGTCACTTCCAACCTCTACTGTTAGAATTGCCAGGTATGATATAAAAACAGAAAATATTTCTCAGTTCAAAGTTTGAAGACTGGTCTTCAAACACAAAGTGGCTCCTCCCTTAGGTGTCTTTGATTCCCGTAAACGGGCTCCGTTGTGCTAGCTGTTGTTCTCTGCCGTGAGATATTTGAGAGCTGCAAAGCCGTAGTGGCGTGACATATCCTGCTGGAATTCCTCCTTCAGGGTCTTGAGACAGATGCGGTATTGCTTGTTGGAGCGAAACTTGGTGATGTCAAAGCTGGGGGCATGCGGCATGTGGATCATGTAGGCATTGGGCAACACTGTGAACTCGTACTCCTGGGGAAAAAAGACCAGTTGTAAGTGCAGACTGTATGAACCTCAAGCATGCTGCAAAAACACAATTTATCTTATTCTATGTTTTGGAATATGCTATAGTCACAAAAGTCTGAGTTTGGATGGGATGTAAATGACAAAAATATTTGATCTCTCCAAAGACAGAATTTCTGTGGTCCTTATTGGTCTTTACTACAGCTGTTGTAGCATTGCCTCTTCAACCAAGATGCTACAAGATAGTGGGCAGTGAAGAAACAGCTACAGAACTCCTCCAGAGTATGCTAGCTTTGAAAGAAATACTCTCCAGCTTCTCCTGCTTTGCCAACTCCAGTTACTTGTAGATTAAGGAATCTGTACAAAGATGTAGAGTATCTGCAGCACAAAGGCAAAATATTCTGCATATTCCTATAAAGAAATACGTGGGTAAGAACACACTTGTAATGTGAATGAGAACAAGAGTGCTCTCACCTGTATATGTTTCTTCACCTAACAAAATCTGATAAAAGCTGGAAGAGATTCAAAACTGCTGGGTCATGATGCTATTAGAAATCAATTCTGAACAACACTGCTGGAAATGAAGCAGCTAAGGCTGCAGTGCTATCCCAGAGACACCTATGAAACAGTAGTACATGTTAGACAGTCAGGTGCAGATGCAGCTTTATGGCTGCTCCTTTCTCATTACGGGAGTCCCTGTACACTGCTGGATAGTGCTGGAGTGGTAAATCTTTGTGTCAAGTGATAGTGCTGTTGTACTTGGGAATGGGCCCCTCTGAGCTTCTGCTTTGGATGATACACATACAGTAAGAGTAAAATAACGTGATGCTCACACCCAGAACTCCTTTAGCTGGAAGAGATTTAGAAGAGGAATACAGAGCAACAGGACAGGGTAGTATAGTGGATTCTGAGCTGGCATGGTGAATGCTCCTGATATTTCTAGCTGTCACAGGGGAAGGTAGCTGTGCAATTCCACATCTCATCCAGACTGAGGTTCTGTAAGAGGCTACTCCAGCACGGCTATTTCTTTTTTCTTTTAAGACTTAAAAACTGAGAAAAGCCATCTCTCAGAATCAGTTCCAAATCAATGGCTAATTAAAATAGCTGCCATAATTCAATTAAAAAGAAAATCTTCTGAATTCTTCTGTATAAGTCCATATGCTGGGCAAAACAATCTCTGAACAAAAGAGTTAAACTGTGAGAGCTAGAGGAGAGCAGCCACTGGAAAGGTAAGCTGTGCTACCCAGATTAACAAATAATAAATAATTATCCTGGCACTCTCCACTTTGATTAGTATTTGGAAAATGCACTGGAAAAAATTAAAGTGCCATAGCAGAGCAAAATATTATTATTGAGCACAATATAGACTATTTTTGTTTACTCGGCAATCATTTTTTTTCTCAAGGTAAGTAGGTAAAAATTCACTGGGAATGCCCTTTTGCAAACAGAGGTGAGTGGCAGCCAGTCCAAAGTGACCATGTAGTATTGTATGTACTGATGCCAGTCTGAGCCTTTCTAGGTTTCCCTATATCTTTTATTCTTACACATTGTGCTGAGCAGCTCCATCCTAGAGCCACAGACCCATGAGGCAAAGAGCCCAAAGATAAGGTATCTGGATCCTTTAGGGTCTGTCCCACAGCCAGAGATCATGAAAATGTAAAGTCCTTGACTTTGCAGAGGTACACTGTAAATCCAGGCCAGTAAATGCTTGCCTTTGATTCAATTTAAGATTTTTTGAATTCTAGATTAGCACTTAGGACTGACCCAGTGTAACTGAGTCTGACTAAGTGTGACTTAGTGACTAACTAAGAAAATTCCAGCTAATTCTGTAGCTCCCTTAGTAGGTGATGAGATTGCCAACAAGTACTGCAATACATGGGCACACTGTTGGGGAAAAGGAGGACACAGCAGGGATGGTTCCACCCTGAGACAATAGATTTCTCAACACTGATAAATGAATTCACTCAGAAACTGTTCTCCTTGATTGACAAGTACTAAATTGGGTATTTCCAACTCACAGAGTACTCATTAAAGAGTTCAGTGAGGCCAAAGGAGCAATTCGGTGATGCAAAGTGTGAACCTAATCTACAAAAGATAAACATATTTCACTACTCCGCTGCCCCTTGGTGAGATACGAAGAAGCTGTCTCCTCACCTGTGCATCCAGTTCCATGATGTGAGCTACTTTGTTCCAGCCAAATCCAACGAACCGTCTGTCATACTCAGGGCAGTCCTTCCTCACGACAACGTATGGCTCAAAGTCTGCTTCCCACTCAACGCGGTACGGGGTGGTGGCTGTTCGCCACTTGGCAAAGTTCGTTGGCGCATGTCCTTTTGTCCAGACGTGATACCTTAAACAGACATTAATGGCATGGACATGGGGAAGCAATTAAATCGTAGGCATCTTGGCAAGGCTACAGGAAGTTACTTGCTAGATAGCAAGTACTTGCAAGTGCTACTTGCTAGACTTGCTAGAATGGTCAAAAATAAGGACATTAGTTCGCAGTTCACATCATCATTTTCAGGACACATCAGAGAGAATTTCTAGGACTATTTTCAGCTGACTTCCCAGACCCTCTGTGTGCTTAATGCTTAAGGACATCTAGTTCATGAAGGAAAGTGTGAAAAAGCTACCTAACACTAATGCTAGTGTGAGAAACAGTTACAAAGTACACAGTTTGTCTGCTCTGACAAGTGCTGTGTCTCTTTTCTAGGAGCCAAGTGGCTGTCACAGTGCTCCACAATCAGTATGAAATTCTGCAGTTCAGATAAGGCTCCTGAGAACTAGCTATTTCTGCACCACAGTAACATTCATGGTCTGCTCGACATGTAATTTTATAATTTGTATGAGAGACACCTGCAGCTCTGGATAGATGTTCCTTTTTATTAATTACTGTTATTATTATGGTAGGAGCCAAAGTGTCTAATTAAGTTAATAAGTAGAACACTACATAAAGGCTTTCTGCTGTACTTTTCACATTGTAGGGAGTGCCTGAGTGATCCCAAGTAAGATAATCAATTTGATTTACAGAAAAAAATCCTTTTATAGTTTGTTAATCTTATTTAGACTGCAGCAGGTCCCTTCCCTGCCCAGCTTGAATCTACCCCATTAGTGTCAGGGTCAATGATTCTCTCGCCCACTTACTCTTCTTACACCTTCCCAAAAATCAATGAGACAGGCTCTTTCTGCAGATTCATAGATTAAATAACGAAATAAAGGCATAGCAGCCAGTTGTATTACAGTGCTCTGGGATGTGTAACAGGAGGAGTAAAACAAACATCCTGCTCATATGTAAGGTAAAGTACGTTGAAATCACATGCATGACTCAGGTGTTGAAAGTGAAGGGATTTAATCGTTAACTATTTAGAGAATTAGGACCTAAGGCAACATTCCAACCCCACAAATTCTGATCATTGCAAGCCTTCACTGCTTGAAACAGAGAGGTAAACATCACAACCTAGGAGGTTACACTTTGGTTCTATGTTTGTGTAACTTATAGCTGGAAAAACAGATTGGTGTTCAGTTTCTCTGACTTCCTTTGTTAAGGGGATGTGCTGAAGGACAGAGTTATCAGGACAGCACTTGGGACCCAAGTAATTTACATTCCTTTGAAGGCTGCATTACTAAATTGTAGTAAGGTTGTATCACTTTCAGGTGTCTGGCTGGTGGAAGTTTTGTCTTATTTTCTACATCTATTTCTTCTTTTAATAAAATTTCAAATGCAAACCTTGCTAAAGATACCAGAATTAAATCTTTATTCTTCTCAGAGTGTTTTTGCTCCCTGACTTTTCCCTCCAAGCTTCACATTTCAGTGAGAAAATGATTTAGTGAAATAAAAGCCTTCCTTTTCCTGTTTTCAGATGATGAAGTATTTTGCTGGATTGTAGATGCAATCAATTAATTACTTAATCAGTTGCTGATTATGTTTTCTCAATATGATGCATCTTCTACCAACTGCAGTTTTCCTTGTGACTGAAAGCAGTCCCACTGCCACAGAGAGTTTCCACACACTTTACCTTGCCAGCCACAGATGCTCACATGTTGTCTTCTTTTCTTCTTTTGGTGGTGACTGGGGGATGCAATTGAGAGCTGTTTTGTACTTCTTAGCTGCCCAGAGGCAGAGAAGGTCACCATTTGGAAAAGAGGTGACAAAAGCAATTTCATTGAGGGAAAGATTGTAATCTGCCATGTGGTGTGAGGGACAGGGATGCTGCAGGCACTCACAGCAATCACTGTCACAGCAGCCTTCCTTGCAGCTCACTCCCACCAGCTCAGCCCCCAATTGCTGTGTTATTAAACCTGCACATTGAAAGTGCTGGTGGAAATTCTCAGCTCAGATTGCAGCTGCTATGTGGCTGTTGATAGATTTGAGCAAATAAAATGAGCCAAAACAAGCTAGGGCTAGGAAAGTATTTGTAAAAAGTGTCCCATATTAATATGCAAACCAACTACAGACCTCATGTCCTTCAAATCTTATTTAACCCTGTTCTGGCAAAACTCCCACTGATGTTAAAGAGACTTACACCTGAGCGAGATTTGGGAAAGGACCTGCAAATCAGGCTGCGTATGTAAGAAGCCAATATGCTGTACAGTTTCAAGATCAAATCTGTGGGTGAAGACCACTGCTGTACAGGTTGAAAAGGTAACTGTTGGTGGAGTGTAACATCAGAAGTAAAACCCTGAGGGTGTTCTCTTCCACTAGAAGGACTTTTTTTTTTTCAACTACAGGAGAATTATTTTTTTTTTCTATCAACAAATCTCTTCTTACTTTGTATTTTTTTCTGCTGTTAAACAGTAATAGGAGAGGGCAAGATGCTTGCTCTCTTAGTATTCTTGGATAATTTTTCAGAGAGGCATATGCCTCTCCAGTGTTTGAACAACTTCAGGTTTCTATTTCAAGGCAGGCCCTGGTAGAAGTAGTGTCAGAGTTACGTTCTGCAGCATCACACAGGTCTGTTACCACGGCGCGGACAGAAGGGTGTCTGCTGCAAGGAGAGAGTGTCTGATACAGGGAATGGGAGCAGGGTGAGAAAAGCTCAAAGGTAAGGGAGGGAAGGGAGAGGCAGCAAAGAGCTTCTTTGGTTATAGACAACAACTAGCATTTTTAAAGCTGTTTTCATTTCTAGATCTCAGAATACTGTACAAAGGACAGGTGGACATTGTTACTTGCCTTTCACAGTTTGGGAACAAAGACATAAGACAGCAAAGTAGTTTTCATACCATTTCCCAGCACAGAAGTAGTGGAGCTGAGAAGAGAACCAAGTTTCCTATGCTCTTTCCTGTGCAGTACCATAAAGCCATATTACACTCCTTCCATCACTGTGACGTTTAAAAACATCTACTAATCATACCTTACCATACACCCAAGAGACAGTTAATGCTTGGTAGTCACATTTTAAAACTAAGTAAACTGTGGCAGGTAATGGAAGTGACTTGCTCACAGCCCCAGAAGGAGACTGCTTCAGAAAAGAGCTCTAAATTCAGGTGTTCCTGGCTTCTTTACAGTCAGAGCACGCTGTTTTGTTCCTGTATTGAAAAACTCTATTTAAGCAGTTGTTTCATACTTCAAAAGATACATGACGAGCCTGCATTTGTTTTCCAATGAGTCAGTAATGAAGTGAACCAATGAACAGAAAGAAATTATTTGTGGACACATGAATGATACAGCTACCTCAATAGCATTTGGCAGCCCCCAAAGCAAATTACATGCACAGGAATGTAATGGTCTTGCCTGATTTTGCAGCACAATAAAAAATAATGAAAATAAAATAAATACAATTTAGCAATCGAAGTCCTTCCGAAGTGCAGTATAATACTAGACAAAATACTGAGCTTACAGATGGAATATATCCACCTGATGCTGTTCATTGCCTTTCTATGAAAGGGGTGAGGCAAAATCAAACACATTTCTTAATGGAGCTTAAACCAGAGAAATCAAATATTCACAGAACAGTAAAATAAATCTTTAGAGATAATTACCCCAGGTTCAACAAAAACACTTTCTGCTACCTGAATGTGAAGAGGGTTCCCATGTCCAACATAGAGAGCAGCTCTGCTTTTGACTTGGGGAAGGAGAGACGATAGCGCAGAGTCTCAAAAGCAGGTACGATCAGAGCTTTCTTGGTGTTGGCCAAGTCTAACTGAATGACGGACTTCCTGGCAGAGAGAAGCAACAAACACAAGTCGGCAAATTCTAACTTGAGTAAATTACTTGGCTTTTCAAAAACAGAAGTACAGAAAGGGTGGTTTAATATTGTAAATGTGACTATGGCTGACATTTTTCCCTGGGTTCCTGGGTTGCCTTGTATTTTCCTCTCTTTTTTTTTTTTTTTTTAATCTACTGCTTTAAGAACAAGAAGTATAATACTTTTCAAAAAGAGCATGATGTCTGAGGTGTGCTTGAGTGAGCAATGCTACCTGCATGTCCACAGAAATGATCTATCACTCAAATCGCTGAGTCCTATAAGAGAAACACGGTCAGATCTGTTTATTTTACCATAGATTAAGCGAAAGCGCTGCCCAGACAATGACAGTTCTAACAAAAAAAGGCATTTATGCAGAGTTCAGGGGGGACTTCACAAGAAGAGGAACCGGACAGTGTAGCTACACTTCAGCCTAGCCCTTGTCTGTGCTTTCTGGGCCATCATACACCCTTTTTACCTCTGCTTTACATGGCTGAGAGGTAAGTATAAACTCACTGTGGACCAGCCAGTTGTCCACACAAACACTGGATGCCACATTGGTCAGTCCTTGTTCAAGGCGCAGATGCATTGCAATAGGACGTGATGCAAATTACCAAAAACGTAAACTAATGGAAGTTTATTATTATTATTATTTACACATGCCACAGTGCTTGGAGGTTGGAGCTCATCCGTGCTCAGTGCTGCACACAGGGCAGAGGCTGGTCTGTGTAGAGCAGAGCTGTGCACTGAGGGTGCATAGAAATACCTTGCTCTTTGCCTTATTCTGCTGTGAGCTGGTCAGTGCCGAAACTGTCACAGAGCGTGTGTGCACTCTGCGCTTCGCACAACAGGGCCGTCTTCTACACAGGGGCCATGGGGTGATTGCTGCAGGAGAACCACAGCTTAGCAATCTTATGCACCACCTGCCAGACGTATTCAGGCTTTTCTTTCCTAACAAACTAAAACCCCAAAAGAAGAAAGTGATGTTACTTTTCCACTCCTGGACTGAATCTTACTATGCTTGCCATTAGAAATAGCTCTGTCTTGGTTTTCCCTTCATTATCTTCATATATCATATGAGAAGTCTCCCTCTTTCCCTCTGTCAAAATCAGTTCACCTTAACAGGATTCACTGTCCTTCACTTTTATGTCACTGCAACAAGCTATCAAGAATAATGCTGAAGAACAATGAACTTTCTACAGCCTTTTAAGATGAAGAAATTGGGATTGCTACCATAACACTACAAAGGGCTTTTCTAGGCCTAGAATTCATTTCTATCGCCATCAGAGAAGAACAGGTTTATTTAATAAAATTAGAACTTTAGAGAATTCATACGAGCCCTATTCTACAAAACGAATCTGTTCTCGGTGGCTTGTTGGAAAGTTTGCATTGTTTTAAGAACCACTGCTACATTCCAATGAACTTTTCACAACTGAAGGATTTTAACAGCTTCTTATTATAACTTCTCTGTACCTTCTTGGTATCTTCTCCCTCACCGTCACTAATGGGCAAGATATCTGCATGTAAATAGATGTCTCCTTCACAATCTGCCTCCTCAACCTTCCTGAATCACTGAGCAGTGCCAGCATCCAGTCTTGATGACATTCCTAATGATTCTTCCCCTTCTCACCTTCTTGCAAGCCCTGCATGCTAATATAGTTTTTCTGACAATGTCTTTGGCTTTCTGGCCTCTATTCAAACTGTCAACTTTGAGTTATGCATCTTCGGGCATTCACTTCTAGGTAGGAACATGTGATGTCTGCAGTGATGCAAAGGAAATAGCTGCTTAAGTCCATGGCTGCTGCTCTCTTTTTGTCTGATTGGGAGCTTAAAAGTCTGGAGCAAAAATCAAGGTCCCACTGTGCTTGGCAGTGTGCAAAGGGTTGGAAAAAATCCTGCCCACAAAAGCTCACAGTCTGATATAGGACAAAACTCAAGTAGGTGTAGAAATCAAGCAGAGACGGTCAAGCGGAGTAAGCTGTGGTGAAACCAGTGTTCAGCATGTTGTTTTGTAAGATATGGGATACAAACAAAAAGTGATGTGGATATTAATAATCTTTGCTGCACACTCCCCACTTTTAACAACTGCACATTTAATATAGGTGTCAATGGCCTAACTGGATGTTGGAAAGAGCAGAAGACAGTACTCTTATGAATAGAAGTGAAAAGAAGCATGAACAAAGTCAGGATGAAAAGACAAGTACGTAGAGAGAAGCAGATATCTGAAAACAAGATGCTTGTGGTGGTTGCAGCCAAACCCAGAGAACTGGTGAAGGTATTTCAAAGATGCAATAGCATAGTGGGATAATCCACACAGAAATAATTTCAAGAAATATGTGAGCATCTGAGGGGGGATGTTATTATGGTCAAAGTGGAAGGTTTCACTGTAACTGAGATGAGGGTTGGGACAGGCTCAGTCAAGAACTCCAGTAACATGGATCTCCAAGTAGAACAGCTTTTGATGAGGGCCAGATTACATAAGGCATTAAAGTAAACAGAAGAAGGAATTAGTGAAGACAGTGATGACTGCAGGATAGTGCAGAACATACAACTTTTGATGTTTTTGATCCTTATTTGCTTGTAAGTAAAGGGCCTTAAGTCCCACACATAAACAACATGAGCCAACCCAGCAAGGCTAAGGGTTTTATTTCTTTTTGCCTTTTACTTCACATTCTCAGTCTCAATCAAATATTTTTTCAGGGATTAATTTTCTAGAGTCATCACCCCAATTACTATCTAACCTCCTATCAGAAACAACTTTGTTTTTCGTTTCCTGTGCGGTGATTTTTTTCATGTTTGATGAAAGGTGCTTTTTGCTTGTTGACTGGTTCTGTGACGTGTGGAAGAGGAAAATTTCTACTGTTAGTGTTGATAGATCGGTGAAATATAAAACCAATAACACAAGTGGTTATTTTGCAAACCAGCATTGGGGAAACTGTTTAATTCTTACGGTACCCTTGTGACAGCCATTTTTCGGACTCGGTAATATAGTTTCATGGCCCATTCTTCCATATTTGTCATTTTCCCCAAATCCCAAAATAAGGATATATGATTCTGTGAAGAGCTTTCTCTTTGCTAGTGTTGCCCCGGAAACCATTTCCCAGGCATCTTTGTGTTCAGACCTGACATATGTCTTTGCACACAGAAGGTTGGGCTAAATTTCTAATCTACTAATAAACCCTATTTTTTGTGAGGCATAGAAAAAATAAATCTTAAATAAAAGGAGTCTCCTTGGAGCTTGAACTAACTCCAGCCCATTGATATCAGTCCTTTCATCTTCACATTCTTTTCAAAAAATTAACAAATAATTCTCCTTCCTGTGTGAACAGACATTAGTGTCATCCCCTCTTTGGAGGATTGGTAAGCTCAGACAGAGAAAGTTTAGCAACCTAATCCTAAACCCTTGAAGCTGTAAAAA
>VZSV01000032.1:5385759-5405940 GCA_013398735.1 Nothocercus julius
TTTTTTTTTTTTTTTTTTTTTTTTTTTACATCTCCCCTTTTCATATCCTCTGCTTCAGCTTACATATCTAGATGTGTCTGATCATTAGCTTTTCAGTGGTCTTTTATCACATTCAGTTGATTAGACAAGCCTAAAAGCCTCTCATTTTTGCAGAGGCTTTTCTTTCCCCATGTGCTTTTGTCCTTGCTGTACTTTCTCTCCCTGTCTCTTTCTTGCCTTCCAGTCACTGTTTATCTCCAGTTTATCACGGTTTTCCTTACCCTGTTTTATAAGATGGTGTGATGGCAGAATGAGTGTCTGGGAAGATGTGGACATGTGGATGTGGACTAAAATATATTTAACCTCTAAGAGCTGAAGTTAAAAAAAATGTGGATGGATCTCCTGTGGTCATATTATCCACAGCCTAAATGGCAATACCACAAGCCTCAGTGGGGCTATTGACTACCAATTACATCTTAACTGCTAATGTGTACATGATACTGTCTCTGCTTTACTGCTTTTTATATAAATAATTTCATTCATTTTAGAGAATGATGACTCTTTTCTTGAAATAACATAAAGTGTTACAGGGTTATTTTTCTTTCTTTTCATACTGCATAGCTAAAATTGGTATCTCCAAAGGCCACATTGCACACAACGAATTCACACAGAACATACTTAAATTAATATATGTATATATTATTTGGAATTATATGTACTCTGGAACACACACATATGCACTTGGGATTGTAAGCATCCTTGATTTCAATGACTTTCAAAGGACTTTTCTCATCTGACAGGTTCCTACAGGAACTGATTACAAATTTTACACTGATACACATAACTGCTGCTGTGCTCTGCTGGGGCAGGGCAGAAAACTGCAGAATCTCACAGTCTATATAAACCTTGAAGTTTATAAAAAATTCATTTTGTAGTTTGCAGAATGGAAAAAAACTCAAATACCTAGTCCAACATTGCTGACATTTTCATTTCATTGCAAACAAGCATCTACTAGCCAAAAATCGGCATCATCTTATGCTGAACAAACACCACAGCACGAAACATTACCTTCCCTTGAAAAATTTTATGTCTAAGGGGAAATTTGCAAAATTGCCTAATGAAATGAAGAGCCCAAATCCACATATTCAATTTGTGATCTTAGCTTTGTTGGGGATTTTTAGAAGCCAGGACAGAAAAAAATAAAGGAGAAAGGCAATTAATAAGACAGTTTTACAAGCGAGGAACAGAGAGTTTAAACATTTTGCATCACTCTTGGAATCCGAGTATTGACCTTGATTCTCCCGAGCCCCTAAGCACTGCACTGCTCACACAAGCAACTTCCCATGTTTTCACATTCACTATGTCTTGTATGAAACACCCTTTAAACCTTCAAGCCCTAGGCATCCCACTTACATTTTCACTGTTAACGTCTGTCTCACTGGGGCAGCCAAAGAGTTCCCGTCTCAGCAAGTTCCCATCATATTCTAGAAATGTCAGGTAGAGGTTGCGGAAAAACTCCACATGCTTGTTTTTCACTCTCAGCTTCTTTGGCGAGTTCCAGTGAATCACCTCAGAGGAAAAAAAGAGAAAACAGACCTGCTGTTAGAATACAGATTTGCTTTATTCACTGGTTTTATGTGCATGCAGTTTACTGTCCTCTTAAAAACAAAACAAAAAAAAACCCCAAAACCAAACAATAACAACAAAAAACTATGCAGATACTTCTTTCAGTCTTTTAATAAGGAATACTTTGCTGCGCCATTCAGATGTAACTGCATACTGTATAAATGATGTATTTTACACTCTTGCACAGAATAAGTTGTACATTTGCCTTGATGTGTTCTTCTAGTTTGTGACGCAGCCCCTCATAAATGTTGCCATAACTTTAATCCTGGCCTGAGAAGTTACAGACGCTGCTAAAGGGAGTGGCAGTATGAGGGAAAAGGGAAGGATGATATTAAACATTAATCTCAGATATCCATATGATTGTTTCAGCTAATGATTCCGTTTCAGGCCAGGCAGATTTTTCACTTGTTAGGTATTGAGACGGAAAAAAGCTTCAAATTAATTTCTGTACTGATTTACCCCCTTCAAAAAGGGCTGAATTTAATCCAACTCCCTTTTTAACCATTACTTCGTTTAAACAAGACTGATCTCAGTTGCATTGCACAACATAGCAATGCAGTACAATGCTTCACCCTTTGAATTCCTATTTCTAGCAGGTATTTAGTCTCTACTAATGGGAGGTAACTCTCACACTGGCCTAGATTTAACTCTAATGCTGACATAAAGGGCCTGATTCTCATTTACATCAAGGCAACTTTGCACTGCTTTCTGACAGTGTGAACAAGAACGGAGCCATGAGGAAAAACTAAGGGGAATCAAAAGTGGCTTGCAGGAATGATTTCTGATTATAGAGGAAATAATTTTGGCATAAGGAAAAAAAATGCTTTAAATCCAGTTTAATTCTTGTGAGTTCTCAAGAGATTAAGAAAAAAAAAAAAAAGAAAAAAAAAATCCACTGGGAATACTTCCAAGCTAGGAGCTCTGGGGAGGTCCTCTGAATCCATTAAGTTAATTGTGTGAAGGTGACATGTCAGTCACACACAGCTGCAGACTTCTTTGCCACCAAGCTGTACTACCAGCTGCTGATACGTCCCTCCCTGGGATTTCACTACCGAAGCTATGAGGAATTCAGAAAGCCATATACGCAGTTAGAGAAAAGCAGCTGTAGGGAGTTCTAGATCATTTTGGAAGTAGGCAAATCACTTTTTCCAATAAAAGCAGCACTTTAGATCCAGACCAGAAGATACACACTGTACAAATCCTGGAGATTACTTGAAACAAATATCTTTGGTATATATGTTCTGCATAGATAAAGCCACATCCTTTGCTGATTTTACATTTATCTGTATATTCAAATGTATAGCTTGAATGTGAAATAACACCTTGCTTCAATATGTGTTGAAAATAGAGAAAAAAGGAAGAAGCTTTAGCTGGCATTGCTAGGATGGGATATAAACTCAAAATGACATATTTCCTGCACTGAAGAATGGATCTT
Organism: Nothocercus julius; assembly: GCA_013398735.1. Classification (NCBI taxonomy): domain Eukaryota; kingdom Metazoa; phylum Chordata; class Aves; order Tinamiformes; family Tinamidae; genus Nothocercus; species Nothocercus julius. Next base: position 5,388,800 of record VZSV01000032.1, read on the forward strand.
TAAATCTCTCTTCTCTGAAAACAACTTGATGTGTTTCATCTGTTGCATTGAGCTGCAGCAAAAGGCAGGAAATGCATAGAGGAAAAAAAGACGATCGAATCCTACCTCATGCAAATATAATAGCAGCATAGTGCTAAAGGAATCTAAAGGGTTGCTGAATACTTTCAAAGGGTACCGGTATGCCTTTTCTTTCCTAACAAGCACAGAATGAGAATTGCTGATGCGCTGGTTACGAGTATGTCTTTAACAGAGGAGATTAGTGTAGGCAGAGAAGCTGGAAAATGGGAAGAAAAAAAAAATCCTGCTAAGAAAACCTTTTCTGTGTGAAAATTTTGTCTGCTAGTCCTGTCATGAGCATCCTACCACCGTGGTGAGAACTCTGACTGCTCACATGAAGGACCTTCAGCACTGAAATGTTTAATGATCATAAACTCCAACACTGTTATAGGACAGGATTCCCCATCAATATACACTATGTCACATCACAGCTGAGTACTGGTTCATGTCTCTACTCAGTTGCGTGGATGATGTCAAGTCCAGGCAACTGCAGTTGTCAGTGTAGAGTCTATTTGCTGCTGTGCTTCAAAACCTTGTTGTGTGGGTAAAAGCTGGTAAGTGTCAAGGGTCTAGCTGGTGGTTGAGATCTGATCAGATTTGAAACATGTGTCAGGTTGCTGTATGTGTACAGACATCAGGGGAGCATGCAGTCAACTGAAGAAGGCTGAATGGAGCTGACGACTGTCCAAAAAAGTTGATTTTTTTTTAATCAAGAAGGACAGCACATGTCAATGCAGCTAAAGAACAAAAAGGAAGTAAGAAACCATCTGGACGACCTGAGGTAGAAAAAACACAAAACAGATCTAGTGAAAGAGCAGCCTGTTTTTCAAATGTAGCATGATTAGAGAAATATTATGTGACACATGAAAGGGCAAAAAAGAACAGCAGGTTTCTACAGGCAAAAAGACTCTTAATCATCAATATATAGCACTACATCCATAGACTTTTTTTTTTTCTTATCTCCTGTCAGCCCATGAATTCACTTTGAGTTTTGTCTGCATCTGTCTGATTTGGTTTATTGCACCAACAGCAACACCAGGGGTTGCATAGGCCAACAAATCCTTGTGTGGACTGTGATGGGCATCAGTGAGATACATGAAAACAGTGGGTTGCACTAGAAAGGCCATGGCTAAGGCCATTATGTGACTATTAAAATCATCACTGTGGGCAACACTGAATTGCTTGGGGAAAAAATAAATTAGCTGGAAAAACGACTGTAGAAATTACCAAAAAAACTTCCCATCAAAAAACAAAAACAAAACTCAATGTCTACTTTATTTATACCACATTTGGTATTCCCAAAATTGCAGTGAGAAAATGAACCTAGAATCTAAGATCTTATTTCTATAATATCCCCCTTTCAAGACCAAACAGCGCTGTAATATTGTATCATTTTCCCTCTTAATTCCTGAGCTACTGCAAAGCCCTGGTGGCCGGCAGAGAAAATTGCAGCTAGATCACAGAAACTGCAGTGCTGTTGTCTGGACAGACATGGCACTATCCTTCAGCCTGTCCCATAGACCCTTCCCAGGGTCTAAGCCTCCTGAGAACTAAGGAAGTTATCCTCCTAAATCTTCATTTAGCAATTTAAGTACTAAAAGATCAGAACATAAAATTCCACAGCTATTTAACACTTGGTTAGTTGTCATTAAGCAACTTGGCACTATCTACATTTCTGTTAATACTACCCTAGTTAATCAGCAGCCGTTACCACTCACTGATTAAGCTCAGTCATCCTCCTGGAATATTTCCATGTATTTTGTGGCCTAGTGAAACAGGCTATAACAAACTGATAGGTCCCATTTATTCACTAGGTTTTGACCTAAATCACTGAAGTGATGATGCAGTTGAATCCTTATAAAAAGGCAGTGGCACCTGAGATGGAAGGCTACACAGGATGCTGGTAGAATATAAAAGAGCTGTAAGGTTGGGCACCTACACAGAACTCTACTGAAAAAAAAAATCCCAGAAACACTTGCAGGTTTTGAGCTGCATTGCTCTCCCTGAGAACATTAATTATTTTAAATCTGATGTTCAAACCACTGAACTATAAGCTTCAACGTCTTATTTCTATGGGTACCCTTCTTACTCATTTCTTCTCCATCCTGAAGCACCTTCTCTCTTCACACAAAATATTTAGCCAAATGCTTCCTTCACCACAATCACACCCCTTCTGCCTCCTCAAAGACAGATATTGTGAATTTCTCACTGTTTCAGACTTTAAGAAAACAGAGAAATCACCTGTGGCTCTCTTTCTACTACCTACTTTCCAAGCTGAAGGCATAAAAAGTAAAAATAAATTAACACTAAAGAGTTTTATTTTTGCAAATCTCTTAATTAACCCTATGAGTGCTCTGCAATTTAGGTAAAGAAATAAAAGCAATGTTTTATATATGGAGAGCTATTCCTATTTAAAAACTAGGCTCCTTTGTCCTTATTTAGGCAAAGAGGAATTTCCCACTGAAATCAAAAGGAGTGAAATGCTCAACAAATCTGCATATAAAGTAATTTATGTCACTTTGATATGATCTCAATAGGCTTTCTTTTAGGCCTGTTATGGTTGAAAACTTTTAAATTCCCCTTGTCAAATAAGCATTGCATCCACATCTTCTAGTATCTCACAGATGCTTGGTATTTTTCCTTTTAAAGTACGCTTTGTCAGTAAAGACTTGTTCCATTACAAAAATAATTCTCCTAAAGGATCAAATATTTCACAAAAAATGTTATCATGGAGACTTGTACCTCCAGAGTGCTACCTCTGACATAAGTGAGTGGAGAAGACTCGTGTTGCAGTAGCCAGGAATTCAGAGGCACAGACACTGCTTTTGGATGCATAATTTGAACTGTGTCCTGCCTGATTTGGTGACCAAGATCCCAAGGAGTATTCTGTCCCTTTGCTTTTGCCTATGATGGCTAAAGATCACTGTCTATGTCTTACATTTTTATACTATAGTTCTTCATTTGTCCTCAGAAGAGTTTGCAGCTCTCATTTCAACCCCTGTACGCGTACGTTTAACATGAGGCCTCCATAAGTTGATTTTGGATGGTCTATTCCCACTAAAAACACCTCTGTAATACCAAGGTGCTCCCTTCTTGGCAGGGCAGAAGCAGCTAATGGACTACATTGAAGGGAGGGCTGTGTTTATCCCTCTCGGGCCCTTACTCCTCTCAGTGCAGTTCTTCATCGGGTGGTGTTAAAAGGTGCAAAGCTGCAGAGTGCCAGAGCGGCTGCAGATCAGTGCTGAGGTGCCTGGCCAGAAGGGGTTGGCTCAGGCACTGGAATAGAAAGAGGTGCAAAACGTCATCTTTGAGGAAGATCTGAAATGATACATTTCCGTTATGGACAAGAAGCAGTATAAATTTCTTTATTGTGTCCTAAATTGTGTTCAAAGCCAACTTAAAAAGCAAGCAATGGGATTTAAAGAATTTACTTATTTTGAGGAGAAAATTTTAATAATTTGATATATTCCCAGGGAAAAGTCCAGGATGCCTATTTGTGATTGTGAATTACCAGATTCTCTGTGTGTAAATAGCATCTGTATCCTTGACAACCACACTTTTCTTCAACACTGACTCATTCAGTGAGGTCATGATTCATTGTCAGAGGCATCACAACTCATTACTTTCTTTCAAAGGATTTTCCTGCCATTTGGTTTGTGCCAAACCACTGTAACTGAGATTTCCTCCCAGACAAGAACAAACTATTAACCAAAAAGGAAAGCAAACACAGGGTCCAAACCAGCAAAGGCAATGTTTAGATGAACCTCAGTTCCAGAGAGATCCCCACAGGCTTCAAAAGTCAGTAAGACACAGTCTGGCAAACTTGTCCACTCACATTTTGCTCTGCTGAGGACCATGTAAGTGGCTGAGATAAATGAGTTCTGATAGGCAGTGGATGCCTAGACAGAATCACTATTAGCACTTGCACATCTTTTGGACAGCCTTCAATAGTAACTCCTGAGCGTTTCTTCAAGGTGTAACAAATACTATGCAAAACTAAGCACGTCTGTCCTCCAGAGGTTCCAAGTAGTTCACCTGGTAAGAAGAATTAAAGGGCATCTGTTTCCACTTGTGTTCTGTTAAAATTGTTCAGTTCAAGAGATTCTTCACTATTGTGAAACACTGTTAGAACAGGTAACCTCAGGTAGGGAAAAGAAGACTCCTGTCTGTGCAATTGTTTTTAAGAATAATAGCTCCATATGACACGTACAGCACAAAAAACTTGAGTCTAGTTGTCTACCCTGTGGCTTCTAGCACGATAGCTTAGAAGACATGAACTAAGTAAGCATTTAGACAAGCCAAATTATTCAAGTAATTTTATTGTGATGTTGCTTTAAAGGGATTTAAAAGTAATAGACACAGCTACATAATACTTGATTATAAATACCGCCTCTCTCTTGCCTACTCCAGAAGGGCTCCATATGCACATCTTCCCACGTTCAAGTGGGACAATCGCATGTGATGCTCAGCTGGAACAAGTGAGCAGAGCAGAGCTCAGCACAAACATTTTAGTCTCTAACATATGACAATACAAATATTGTTAAAGTTGATATGGATGCAATATAATGAGGACTCGCTATACAAACCAAAAGGAATGATAACAATGCTCTTCAGGGGATATAAGATATTCAAGATCCTCATAGGCCTCTAAAAAGCATGCTTGCCATCTCCAACTTGCAGAAACATGAACAAAGCAGTTTAAGTTTACCTGAACGACAGCCAGTCAAGGGGTTTCTCTAAGTTTATTTGGCATAATGTTGTGTATAAAAGACAACAAATCCTCAAATCTTACGGATTTTGAGAGCAGATGGAATTAAACCAGAGTTTTTTCAATCTGACGTGAGAAATACTCTGATTTGACTTGACGAATATTTGGCTGAGCCAAGTTCAGCATGGAATTTAAATCTCTTCCTGAATTTCCTTCTTTCCTATGCCATCCCTCTTAATCCTACAGTCTAAACTTAACAATCTGTCTTTCTCCCCCTCTTCCCCTGGAGGCTTCTCCTACCTAATTTTTTAGCTCAGTCTTACTATGAAATACAAGATCTGCCGAAAACATTATACCATAACATTTATATTAAATGCCATGGAAACTAACTTGGTGATTAAGAAATATATTTTCAAACTTGGACTAACTACATCTGCTGCTTAGTTGTAAGGAGCACACAACAAAACAACCAGTTCCTTTTTAGAATCAAAAGTTTTCTAATTCTCATAATGGATTTTCACGAATTTGATATTTCTTATTAAAACACAAAAATGCACAACCCAGTCAAACAGTGCTGCCTGAGGGCCAGCTCTAACTGATGAATATGGGCAGAGTGTCACTGAAGTCAGTGGGACTTATTTGCACTAGATAAAGCTCTGCCTCCCTTTCCAAAGAAAAAAATAAAAGCTGAATTCAATGGAGTACTTAGGGGATATGCCTAATATTAGTGGTGTGATTATGTCCAGTGCAGCTGAAGAAATTGCTTGCCTGTCTGTACCCCTGAGTTAGGTAACTTATTCCAGAGAACCCGTGGAGGATATTCTGCATCTCTGTGATTCTTCATTGCCTGTACTGTAATGATTTTGAGAGTGATACAGTATAATCACTTACCAAGCCTAAGTCATACTAGTAAACATAAAATTCTTAACTGACAATGAAAATAGAGGATTCCATTTTTATTTAAGCAGTTTTCGTTATATGCTTACCAGTAGGGTTAATAATGTGTCAGGTGTCCCACATCTGATGGGGATTAGTCAATTTACTCATTGGAGCCTAGTGAGAGTGATGTGACCATCATTACAGGGCTACTCTGGGACGGATGAGCTGAACCTCTCGCCAGCACTATTGATGGTACTGACTGGGAGCATGATTTAACTGCCAAAATAGAAATGTGTAGCAACATTTAAGGCACCTTAGGGTAACTTGCCTGTCCATAAGCTGCCATGGCAAGAGGTTATGGGTCTCTCACAGATCTGTGCTGTGTCTGCCTGCCCCAGACAGGTGCATCTGATAGCCTATGTGACTTGAAATGTGTAGGGCTAATTGAAGCAAACCCTAGATCCCCAATGATTAGCTTTGATACCTTGCTCTCATTTAAGTGCAGGTATCCTAGTCTGACACTGAACCCCACTGTGATTGTCTCAGCTGATTACACAAATTAATGTAAACTCCTAAGTCACGGAAAAAATGCCATGACATCTCCCAGGTACAAAGTGGTGTGTTTTTCTAAAATTTGCCTTTCAGAAAACATTTTTGCTGCTACTAAAATCTCTCTTCTTTTGCCTCAGGCCTGACAGCTGCTCTCATACATGATTCTTAACATGAGCACATAAGAATTAAAATCCCTATCAGCATTTTATTACAAAGCATGACCTTGATGTGTTAAGTCCCTATATGGATCCTGCCCTACAAGTATCTATTGCAAAATATTTATTGATATATTTAATTAAAAAAAGCTATCTTTTGTGGACCATGTCTGAACCATCAGTAGCAAGAACTTTATGAAATTCTATACTGGCCAGTTTCGTAGGTCCATTAACCAATGTGTTATATCCCCTGTCACTTGGAAGTAAAACTTTTGGAACTGGTGGTGTGTTGATGGTGACTATTTTTCTTTACAACGAACACTTCGACCACTGCTTTACAAGTGTTATAAGGGAAATTTTGATTAGATATGAGAGTGTGGTAAAATGCTGAAACAGGGGGCCAGGGAGACCTTGTAATCTTAATCTTTGGAAATACTGAAAATCAGCTACAAAATCTGAGCAACCTGACTTAAGTTGATTCTGCTTTGAGTAGGCGTTGGAGTAGATGGTCCCTGAGATCCCTTGCAACCTGTATTAGTCTATGATTATGTGATTTTATTCTGTCACTATTTGCCAGAATAGTCTTAAAATATAAATGAAACATATCATTCTTTTGAAATTATTCACCAAGAATGATGCAATATTTACTGTGTTCTAATGCCAAAAGTTTCTCCTGGTAGAGTCTACTGGTGTTTAGATGAGAAGTCTTATTCTCCACCTAGAGGAAGTTTAATCAGCTTCCAATCCCGAACTCTCTGCATGCCACAATTGAGCCTGGCCTTTCAAAATGACTACAGAACAATTAATGTTAATGCATCCATCTCTGTTCAAATATATTCTATTTAACAATAATGAAAAGTATGCTATTGAACAGGTTTCTACTCAGATTTGTTTTTTTCCATGGCAAGTAGTATGGCTGGGTGCAGAACATGTAGAGGCTAAATAAGAAATATGCCGTTTTAAAATTTTGACTTAATGTATTTCTAGCTAGAGTTGGTCCAGTGCTTTTTGCAAAATGCAATCATTAAACAAGGCTGACTGTAGAATTTCGAGCACTACAGGAAAAAAAAAAAAAAGGAGTTTTGTATTTTTCGGCATGGAAGAGCTAAGAACTGGGACAGCAATATGAACTACAGCTAAAGAGGAAGGTGCAGTGGCATAGAAGAGGTGGGCATGAAACATGAGGTAAATTGCCAAAATCCTTGCCTAACTCTAAACAGCTGGATTCATCTTTCACTTTTCTGTGTATCGAAGTGCTCAAAGACAAAGTAATATTTGTACCCCTACCTTGGTGTCCTTACAAATTTTACATGATAGTTTTCTTCTGTTTAAGGGATTGTATCTTTCTGTTACAGCCGAGTCTTGCATTTTCTGCCCCAAAGGATACCACCCATCCAACCTGCTGCAAAACATACCTTCAGATCAGACACATCTCTGTAGCACTGCTCAGAACGGGTGTGATCAGATAGCTGAACATTCCAGAAACATGGAAGCTGATAGACAAGGAAGGGATTTTGTTTGATGACTGCATTGAAGATATCCTAGTGGACAAAAACAGAGAAACATTGGTTTCACAGAGAGGTTATCTCAGAACCTCTGTACTGACTGTCCTCCCCTCTGTCACAGAGAAAAGAGCAAAACGAACTCTGCAAATCTTGCTTCAAAATCCTGTTCCCATGAAAGGTATTACCACTCTAAAGGGTGATGTGTGGATCTGAATCAGAAGAACAAAATCTCTTGACGCACACACCTGAAGAAATACAGCATAGTTTTCAAAGTGTGCATCTTGTACCGCTGGCAAGAAACATGGTTCCTTTTCTAGCCATCAGGAAGAGTAATATGCAGTAGATGCCAAAATATCTCCTGTTAGTAAGTACTGCATCACTTCTCAGTAAAGGAGATGAAAGCAATCCTAGCATTTGCTTCAGTATGAAATACTGTGTGGGATTTTAGCTAGAATTTTATTGTTGCAACAAGCATTTTAGGTATTTTGTAGAAAGCACACATAAGATAGATGTATAGAACAGCTTACACCATAAGGACCAGAACATGTCCTGCCTTTGTGCAGATTTCCAGTTTGAGAAATAAGATACAGGAATAGTTTTGTGGCTAAAGCAGCAGGATGAGACAAGCAGCCTTAGTCCAATTTGCAGAATTCTGCCCCATCATGTATCCAACCACTAAGGACTGCATCTAAAATACACTGAAGTTGCAAGAAGCCTTTTCATGAACTTAGTAATTTTTGGATCAGACTGCAAGGGTACTGTACACAGATATGTACAGTAAGCTCCATGCTTGCTTAACAATGGCTGGTGAGCAATAGCTAGTATCTGAGCCAGATGCTAGCTCAGAGCCATGAAAATGTCTAAATGTGATTCTGTACTTGAGCTAATATACTCAAGTTGCTGAGCAAGACTCTCTGGTTCAGGCCCAGTACTATATTAACAGAGCTTCTAAATTAAAAATGGATAGCTAGCAGGAAGCACATGGAGAGTACACACGCATTTCTCTCCATAGACATATTATTTCTTTCCTCAGCCTGTTTCTCATTTGTGGCAGGGAGGCAGCAGCACTTTTTCTTCATAAGGGTATCGTAGCAAAGAACACATGAAAGACTGGGTGGACTCATCTGCCAGAGAGAGCAAAGAAACATCTAGAGACTCTTAGAATTGAAATCAGCCCAGACAAAAACAGTGTTATTTGGATTTCTAAAGTCCGGATGATTTTATGTTAAAGAAAGAAGGAATTAAAATTAAAGCTCTAAAACACTAGGTCTATCTTATGAATCATCTATAGAGGAGGTAAAAATGCCAGCACAGTAAGATAAATCTCATTAGTAAATTCCCATTTCTTTCTTCCACACTTTCCCCAGAACAGGGATGCAATAAATGGCAACTGCAAGTACAGTATTTCATCCCTTCATCCACCCCTCATCTTCTCCTATCTTCCTCAGTCTACGGATTGCCACTGCTCCACCATGTCCTACTCACCTGGTCAGCCAGTGAAGTGGAGAGCATGCTCATTAACTCCCTCTCTGCTGTAAGTCTCCACATCTGCTCCCATTTCATCTTCCGTAACTTATCCAGAAGCAGTAGGATAACCCCTACAAGAAAACACAGCACAGAGAACAAGAGAAGCTGTGATGTCCCATGCCAGTCAAGGCCCTTCCTGTCTGCAAGTTGACTTACAGCAGTTAGAACAAGTTCAAGAACCAAGACTGAGCAGTGGACACCACAACTCTTGCTTTAGGTGAGTGTAGGCATTTGATTGAAACTAGAATAAATACTTTGGTGATCCTTCAGTTTACATATCCTGACGAATCCAAATAAACATCAAGGAGGAAGTTTATATCATCAGAATACAATAAAGAACTAGAGCGTCACTGAGGTAGGGGCTGTTTAAATGTAATCCCCCCAAAATGAGTGTCTCAACAAAAACAAAGTAAGAAAGCAGCTCCAGAACATCCCGGCACTAGAAGGACAAAGCTGAGAATAATCAGAGAGAAATCTGAATGGAGAACGCTAAAAATTTCACTTCACCACTAAAGCTTTCCTAAATCCTTGAGGCTGCAAGAAAAAGGGAGAATCGGCAGACAAATACCATCCTAGGTATACTTATAAGAAGAACAAAGTAGACAATAAAACTAGCAAGAGGGGAAGTAGAGGAAGAACTGAAGAACAGAAGGACATAGTACTTCTAGCAGTTTCCTTCATTGATAAAATCTGATTTCATTAAGACATAATTAGCATGTGGATTAATCCTGACAAAACAAACCAGTACAGGTGATTCACATACTGAAAGTTAAATCCATGCTAGTGTTATTACTCTAAAAACATTAGACAATCTCCTACAGGAAAGACCTCTACAGGAATGAACCTCTTTGCTCTCAGAAGTGACCCTTACTACTCCTTATTGATAGGCTCTGAGAGGCAGTTCTGACAAATCACAGCCTACCAGGGAAAGGGTAGGGACAGTCCTAATTCGAGGTGATGGAGTTGCTAGTATGGGTCCATTTCTGCCATCTTCCCATTGACTAGAGGTCTGCTTCTTGCTGTTTTATTCAGCTTATATCTAAACAGCAATGGGGACTATTTTGATATAATGAGAATTACACCCAAGTAAAGCATTTTACTCAATGTCGATGTATGTGAAGTAAAATCTGGCACTTAATACTTATTCTAACTAGATAGGAAGATACTTCAGCCCATATTCAACCTAATAAGAAGTTAATGATCTAACACATTTTACTGAAATCCCTAAAACTTCTCTGAACAACAAGCCATCCTGGTAACAATGCTGTTTACCGCCTTGTTGATGGTGCCTATCATTACAGCAGCAGGTGTTAACAGAGCAGGATCCTCAGGAAAGAAAGCCACACCTTAAGGTGGAAAACGGCTCAGCATACAATGTTATTCCTTGGCTGTTTTGTGTTTGGACAGCATCCCTTGTGTGGAGGAAGGGAAAACAGCAGAAGCAATGAGCTGGATTGAAGTATCAGCAAAACCTTTGCTACAGTGTCTCACAAAATCTTACTTGAAAAATTAATTCCGAAGGACTTAGATAAGAGCACTATAATGGGAAATGTATGCTAGCTGGAGGACCATAAACAAAGAGTGCTGATAAACAGCAGCATAGCAAGTTGACAGGAGGTACCTAGGAGGATCAATGAGCAGTGCCATGTTGCTTCACATCTTCATTAGTATTAGAGGGAGTAAACAGAATAGTAATGACTGCAAGTGACATTAAACCAGAGGTCTTGTAGCAAAAAAATCCTGACAACTGTACAGAAATGTAACAGCTACCTAGAGGAATATGAAAAGCCCAAAAGCAGGCAATGGGAAAAGCTGCCCAAGGTGGGTCTGAGATGATAAAACTAAAGCTAGAAGTAGTAAAACTAAAAGTAGAATGAGAAGAAGAAAGGAAACGTAGTCTAAATAGTCAGGAAAAAAAAATAACAAATCCTTTGTGGTAAAATAACCCAAGAATGGTAGATAAAGTATCCTATGTCATAAACCTTTAAATAATAGACTACAAAAAAGATTAGCAAATGTAGCAAATACCTATTGATGGGCCAATCCTGCATGGGTGGGGACAGAACAAAGGAGGTTCTAGGTCACTTGTACCTTCAGTTTTTATCACGTGGAAAATTCCTTTCTACTAAAACCTTAAATTGCCATGAATAAAAACAAAACTTCTTCTGGCAGTGATTTTTTGGCCTATATTAATTGTATTTTCTACTTCAGCCCATCTGGTTCCCAAGGATGCTGGAACCTTTACTGGAGGGATCCCCTTTCATATTCAGTGAACCTTTCTGCTTCCAGCTGTTGCATTGGAAAGGGACACAGAACCACAACAGCCTGTAATGTGTTTTTCTTGCCAGTGTGTTTCTCTCCTCTCCAGTATATGTAAATCTTTAGTGGAGTGGGTGGTGTATTTACACTAGTTTCTGAGAGCACATTATCTGAAATTCTAGATCAATGTGAAGCAGATTCCTTCCACTGCAGGGACAAATTAGGTGGGATAACCTCCTTTCTGGCAGTGGCTTATTTCCACTTGCAAGAACTGTCAGCTTTATTTCAGCAGCATGCTATAACTGAGGACATTCTTTGCTAAAAAAAAATAAAGAATAATTACCAGATTCAGTTAACTCTGGTGTAATAGTTTTTATATTTTATAGACAATAAAATATTTTTCTTAAAAGATCTTCTTTAAGCCTCCAATATGAGGAAGGAAAAAAGGAATTGTTTTTATATGTGCGATATTCTTCAGGTTTTGTCTTCCACTCCTGTGCTAGCAGCACATTATGGCATCACAGTTAAAGAGATTATGATATCCTGAGGGGCTATCATGGTAGCAGCAGAAAACTGGAATATATACAAAAAGGAAGAAGTGTTGAATTACAATAAACAGTAGCTATTGAAAATATTTGAAGTTTTAAATGTTCTATTGTCAAGCTTAGCTTAGATATGTTTCTATTTTAATTCACCTAGAGGCTTGGGTGTAACCTTTTGGTGTAATTGCTGTTCACACTCACACCTCCCACACTGTGGAATTCTAACTGACTGCTGCTGAAAAAAGTATGTAAGAGAATTTTTGTAACAGGTTTAAATATTTGCTCAGTAGTATAAGACATTTGTACTAAGATTAGAATTTAATACTATCACCTAATATTATTTAGTGCAAAAGAAAAGCAAAAGCAGGTAGGTTGAAAACTTTGAAATTATTCATGCAAAGGTAAAAGTACTTTTTTGTTTGTTTGATTGTTTTCAGAATAGAGAATTTATTTATACTTTTATATTGTTCTGCTACCAAAATCAAAGATAATAAATGCTGCAGTTTTATGCAACCCTGACCTAACTCCAGTCTGCATAATTAGTGTAGGCAAAGTGCCTGGAACCAGAGAAGGGAAATATTTACCCCAACAGCCCCTTCGTCAAAGTCATATTGACTGAAATCTACTAAATTCAAGACGACATACAGATGAACACAAGGGGAAAGGGACTTACCCTCAGCTGCTGTGCTGGGGGAGGAAGAGATTGTAGAAAAAAATTATCAAAGCAATCTTTTATGAACATCTGGCCCCAGGCAGTGGGACTGCTCCTCGTTTGATGAGAGCAGCACTTTCCTTCCCTAACTTACCTGAGGGAAACAAAAGGGAAATTTGGCAGGAAACAAACAGCAAGAGAAAACTGGGAACCTCAATGTCTCATGGATAATAAGTGACTTATGATCAGCCATAAAAAAAACTATTTTCCTGATCTTGATGAATTGGTTCAGACATATATGAAGTTACATGTATCTGGAGGGGCTCTTGGGGAAAAAAAAAAAAAAAAAAAACTCTGCATAGGAAAGATTTTTCTTTATCTGGTTCAGTATCTTCTGTATGCCTCCTCCTTCCTGTTTTACTACTAACGATGTGGATCATATAGCCTAGTTTTACCTGAATGACATTTTCTCCCTCCCCTTGAAGAGACTTTGCTTGAACTACCAAAATTATAGAAATTCTGGTTTGCTATAACAAACAAACTAGAAAGGAGTTTCTCCAAAAACAATTTCAGGAGACAAAAAAGAGGGGAATTTGTTGAACAGATGAGACAAAATATGGTAAATGTTTTGCATAAAATACTTTTTCCTGAAACATCTTGTTTTAGAAATACTACAATTCTTTGTTTGGCACATTTTAAAAACAACTTGAGGGGTTGGACTAGATGATCTCTAGAAGTCCCTTCCAACCTCAACCATTCTGTGATTCTGTGATTTACTGTAAAACTGTATTTCTCATTTCAAAGATGATATAAATTAAAAAGTTTATTGAAAATGTTTACATCACTAGAAAAGGAAAACAAATGTTTCATCCTAGGTTTAATAAAATTTCAGAATTATCTGAATCAGTTTTTTTCACTCTCCAAAGTTTCAATTAAGCAATCGTTTTCAGGAGATGTTTCAGGGCATCTCAGCAAAACAGTGCCAAGTCTTTTTTTTTTTTTTTNGCAATCGTTTTCAGGAGATGTTTCAGGGCATCTCAGCAAAACAGTGCCAAGTCTTTTTTTTTTTTTTTCCCCACTGCTTCAGAACAAAGTATTTTATTAGATTTTTCTAATAGTAAATTGAAAGTTTTCAGCAAAATCAGCATTTTTCCTTGGAATGTTATCAGGCAGCATCTTTGTAATACAGATTATGACTTTTACTGAATTGCATAGCAAATATATAGCACTATAGGAAATAATAAACAGCGTTTCTAGAAAGAACAGAATCACAGACATTACAGTGAAACTGGACAAGCTTTCAAACTCAGTTAAGGTATTACAGTGTCCATTTTAAGGCGGCTGAAAAAAATACTTAGCACTGTGGGTGTAGCTACTAAGAGCTATTACCTGTAGGCACTGCTCTGATCCTTACTTTCAGGTGGGAAAAGATACTTGGGTGAGCTGCTTAGGCAATACCATATTAAGTGAGCAGCATCTCGGAGTCAGTCTTTTTTAGGATGTTTACAATTCTTCTTACAACTGCACCTAAACAGCGAACCACCTAAACAGCAAGCAGATTTCTTCATAGTACTTGTCAAAAGATAGGCAGGACACACTTTGGTAATATTTTTTAAAGCAATAGTCATTTTTAAAAAAATCAGTGGGATTTTACAATACTTAACAAGCATACAGAAACTATACACTAGACTACTGAGTCTTATATGCTGTAGGGAATAATGTTAAACAGGACAGATGTTATGGAGATTTAATACAAGAAATGACTTTGACCCAGAGATTTAAGGTAGTATGAACAACAGTAAGCTATGATTTAGCACCAAAAAGTTTAGCTCCAATTTAGGAGCTATGGAAGGGGATTGTAGTCCTGCCATCCCAGGAGGCGTACCATGACACATAGTTACTGCCAACTGCATAGTTATCCAGCAAACATTTCTGCATGTTCTTTTAATTCCATCCTACTATACCCCTAATCAGTAGAAGTGACTATAGTGCATAATGCTGGCTTTATGGCTGTGCCTTTTCAGGATCACAGCCCAAAATACCAGTTTGCCAAAGACCAAATTTAGAATTCAACTGGGCTACACCTGGAACTGTGATCTGTATCCAAAAAAGTGCATGATACAGATACATAGCACACATTTAAGTAGGGTGCACACACAAAAAAATCATGTGCATATATGATTATGGTAGTTCTTTTCACTGACTGAACCTCTATGCTTAATCTGCCATATGAAGAATAAACAGAAAAACAACATATATCTACCTGTTACGAATTTAAAAAATGAAATTAAAGATTCAATTCTACAACAAGCCACATATTTCTGCCAAATAGCCACAATAGCAAATGTCTCCATTGTACACATTTCTAAGGCTTCTCTTTTTAAGTCTTTGGTGGATGGAAACCACTGAAAGACAATAGCTGCTTAAGATAGAAATAATTATTTGCTTTACTTGATTTATAGACCATCTAACTGCTGCTCATTATTTTACTAGCCAGAGCATTAGTATAATAAAACCATAACTTATGTCTACATCTTTTAATATGGAATGACCAGAAGATAGTAATTTTAAATAATTTTGTTATCCTGATATATTACTTAACTGCGCACTTACATGAACCAGCCTTATTCTCCAAAACAGAATTTCAGGATGTACACTGTCCATTGAAAATATGCAGTGATGCATATTGGGTTAACTTTGAATAAACAGTAACTCTACATTTGAGCTTTCCTCTCAGAAAACAAAACAAGGCAAAGAAACTGTTTTAAAATGGAAAGTGGGTGTCCCTCTGGGCATGGGAACAGAATGCAATAGCCCTCCTCTTCTCAGTGGGTGTATTGAAAGTGAACCTCTGATAAACTGCATTTTGAAATTTATTGCAGCTGCTCTCTTGGGAGCCTCATTCCTCTTAGAGCATTATAAACATTTTGTTTACACTTCCTGATGACTGTTCAATGAAATAAAACACTTGTTGTTGGTCTCTCAGATCTTGAATGAAATCCATAGGATTTTTCAGAATCAATTTCTGGTTCAAGTAGAGCATAACTTCTAGAAAAATATTCAGTCTTGATTCAAAAATTTCCAATAATGGGTAATATATCACAAACTTTGGTAAGTTATTTCAATGAATAATTATCTAGATGAAAGATATATCCCTTATTCTAATTTGAACAAGTCTTTGAACTTGCAGCCATTTGATCTTGTTGAACCTTTGCTAAATTGGCAAGCCCTCTATTAACAAACGTCATTTTCTTTTGCAGACACTAATAAGCTACGACCAAGCCACCCTTTGACCTTCTCCCAGATAAGCTCCTGTAGCGAATTTCCCCAGTTGTATGGGAAGATTTCTAATACATATCTTTTAATTTTCTTAATTTATAAGTACCCTTGACCTATGGAGATTAGCCCTGGACAAGGGGCTATATATGTATTCCTTTAAAAGCACCCACTCCAAAAAGGGATCTCTACCTCCCAGGTCAGCAGTATGGAGCGGTTATATACACACTCTTCTGGGTCTAGATCCTGCTTGAGGAAGTTGACCTCTTCCACACTACACAGTACTTGTCTCTGAGGATGTGGGTTTTACTCCTTTGTATCTTAGACTGTAAGAAATATGTTATGTTTGCTTTTGTCAGTGTCTGCTATAATGTAAAAAACACATTAGAGCTGACTGGGTCAGAGATTTTATTTAATGAAGCTGAGGGTCTATGTTGCATGATCTGGAGAATGACTTAAGAGCACGTGGCAGTGTTACAACGTGTGCAAGCTTTTGATGTAGTACTGAAGGACAAGAAAGAGGAACCCACCCACAGTGTAGTCCCATCCATGCTACCTTCAAGAAACATTCCTTGGAGTGAACTACCCAAACTCACCCAGTATTTTTTTTAGATAGCTAAGGGTGCTCCCTGCGACAGTCAGGATGCCAACTAACTTCTCTGCACTTTGGATGATCAGGGACCCAAGACTGAAGTGCAAATTAGGAAGTTAAGTATGTTATCCAACAGCATAGATGCACCCAATATGTAAGAAGAAAAACAAACAAACAAAAAACTAATGTTAAATTAAAAAAAAAAAAAAAGGAAGAAAAAACCCCCACAGCTATCTCCTGTATTCATACTTGAGATTTCCCTCCTTATACATTTGATGATTACATGAAGTGTTTTGGCTGTCATATTAAATATGTAGTTTATATTCAGGCAATTATCCATCTTGGATGATCTATTCTTTCCCATGCAGGTGTATTTGGAAACAGTGATCCCACAGAAAATTTGCTTCCCTAGATAAAACGTGGTTTGATATTCTTTG
>VZSV01000032.1:5413366-5438835 GCA_013398735.1 Nothocercus julius
TGCTGTAGGTGACCCTGCGTGTGCAGGGGGGTTGGACTAGATGATCTCTAGAGGTCCCTTCCAACCTTAAGCATTCTATGATTCTATGATTCTATGATCACAGAGAGAAATCTTTATGTAAGAGAAGTGCTTGGAATATACCAGACCGCTGAAAAGCTCTGTCCTTCCCCAAATGATGTCAAACAATCTCTCTTAAGACCATTCAGAGAAGGAACACGTTCCCCATAGAGCAGCATAGTAGCAGAAACTCCGAAGTACATCACAATGCATCATTTTTACTGCTCGAACCTGCAAATTTTGAGGTACTTTGGGAAGGAGGTATGTACCTCTCATACGCTACATCTGGAGATAAATTCCACCTCCAGTGAAAATGGTACTTCAAAGAAAATGCTCAAGATTACCTGTATTGTAACCCCTCCCAAGCGCTGGCCAGGGACGATGATTCTTCCAAAGGTTGCCCAGATACCAGTCACTTTGGTTCTCCACCAAGCCAAGAACCTGCTGCCCTGGAAACAAACAAATTGCAAATACATCACCAAAAAAGGCAGTCAACCAATGGCAAACACAAATGGTACAGTCAGTGGAAACAGAAGACAGCAGTTCCAAGGGTGCCTTCCCTTCATGCATTAGGAAGATGCCTAGTTATGTAACAGAAAACAATCCCGGCACAGCAAACTCAGCACGGCTCACTTCTTTCTTCTCCCCTGGCTAGTCTGAGTAATTAAACACTGTGGGAGCCTTTGCTGTGCTGACAAAAATATATCGCCCAGGCAAATCTGAATGCTGCTTGATTTTGGAATACAATGATGAAGAACACTCCTGGTGAGAAGTAAGTGTTGGTAAAATGATCATCAAATATGAAGATCTGTTTATACTCTTATAGAGATAATATAATTGAAGAATAAAGCTTGATATAATAAATTATTCTCTTCCCATACTCCCCTCTCCCCTCCCACAGGCTTGTTTTTTTTCCTCAGACACAAAGGAAATCCCTTTTGCTCTAGAAAATATTGGATTCTAAAGGCTTACCTACATAAAAAGTTGCGCTGTTTTAATTCAAGAGAGTAATTCAAAACTCATTTAGGTAATGCCTGTGTGAAATTATGATTTCAGCTTTAGATGGGCTTATTTTGTTTTAGCTTACATTGATTAGCAGCTGGTTTCAGCTAAAGTAAAATGTGTTTTAAATCAAATGTGTCTAGAAGGTTTGCACTGCTTAAAAATCAACAGAAAAGTGAATGTTTGTATAGATAAGGACTTAATTATCTATCCTGAGATGTGCTGTATAAAATGTAAATAAGAGAAGTGATTGAAATGGTGCTCTTGTGAAGGAATGGAAGGAAGAAAGACTGCATTTAGGATCTAAACAAAGAAAGGAAAGGCAATGGTGTTTTGACAGAGGGATGCACTCAGTAAGGACATTATGACTGGACCCACTCAGATATGTGGGTAAAACTGTGTGGGACCACAGCAGAGCACTGAAAGTATGGAACTATCATTCTGTGCTGCATATGTTGAAGCATTACCTGAATTACTAAAATTTGGTATGGTCACGGACAGACTGGGCTGTGAAGCAAGACATAAAGACAGAAGATTCATTTACTTTCATGAACAGCTAGGAAGAATTTAGGATGGGTTAGATGACCACAAGAGTCTCTTGCGGGCATTAACGAATATAGAACTGCACATTACAAAAGCATTCATGGAGTGAATGCAAATAAATCTAGAATTGACTCTGTGAGATTCCCAAGTGCACTCCACAGCACTGTTTAGGATCAACCTACTCTATCCCAGTCACAACCTGCCAGTCCTTCACAGCTGATGGCTCTTCTTTCCACTACACATTATATATTTCCTTTTCCACATTACAACTCTTTACTAGTTTGTTAAAAAGGTGAGAAATATAGGCACCATGCATTCATCACCCCACGTGTGCTACTTAAAACTGTCAATATTAGAGGGCAGAGTGCATAAGAAAATGAGAGGAATTCAAGTTAGGTCCACATGCATCCTGAACAATTGCAGAAAGGAAGGTCTGCTCTTTCTTCAAATAAACTGTAGGGTTTCTCATCCTGAGACACATAGAAAAAATATATATTGTGAGGAATTAACAAAGGAATCTTGACTGACCGAAACAAGTCTTGGTTAAAAAAGGCCAAGGGGCACAGGTTTAAGCTAACACTTGTTGATTCTTTGCTAGAAGGCTGATTGCTCTTCATAAACCACCCCCTTACAGATGAGGTAGAATAAACCAAAAAGAGAAAGTACTGCTTCCAGTAACGGATGAGAAACACAGTAAAAACTGCAGGTGCAGCTGGGCTGGAATGCAACGGCACAGCTGGTAGGAAGAGAGTGACCCTGCCCACGCTCTAACTGCACATTTCACAACTCAGCAGTCAGCAGATCCTTTTGAGGATAGCACTGCTAACATCAAAAGAAATGTTAGAATTCTATTTGCAAGAAGCAGATATTGAACTTCCTTACCATGGAGCATCAATCTGTTTTCATTATCTTAGCCCCATGTGTTGCCAAACAAGCCACAGAGTTCAACCTTCAAACTGCTGTATAATAAGAAATGAACAAACCTTGCTGCTTGTTGATGGCTTTGCTTTCCCACCTACTAGCTCAAAATCTCAGTTCTGAAAATAAATCCCTGAAATACTTATTTCTCAGTTAGTGTTTGTCATGCCAGTATAGACTGGAAGGCTTAGGAAATTATATTTCCATATATTTCTTCTGGCAGTATCATTTCCCTCCCCTTCTCCCCTGTGTTTTTAAAGGCACCAGAACAAAACCTGCTCTTAGCAGTATTTGTCAGAGTTCGATACGGGACACAGATGAAGGCAACAATTAACATGTAAACTTTAGAGCTTAGACACACGGATAAGATAATGTGATTTATATCTACTGAGTTGGAATAACTGCCTGTACCTGCCCTTTTGTCTTGTCACAAACTAAAATGTAATAGCTAACGCATTTCAGTTTGCTTTTGGAGCCGCCTGGGAATACTCAAATGTTCAGGTACTGCCTAAGCTAATATATCACGTAACTTGTTATACCTCTTACTGGTATCTAAAATCTTATTAGGCAGATAAAATGACTTGCGTCCCAAGCTGACCTGGAGAAAACTATGAAGATACAGTTAGTGCCTTCACTAGTTATACTTCCATTTTCTCTAGCCTAGGATGGTATTGCTGTCTCTTCCAAAGAAGAATACCAATTTATTTTCCTTTATGTCATTTCTATGATCTCAACTGAGGGCAGAACTGATTAGAAAAACAGAACTTTAGCTGCACAACAAATTTTGGTGATTCCAAAAAGACGCTTTCATTCTGAACTGTCTGGAAAAGAGGTCCTAAGATATTTTCGCAGCCATCAAAACAATCACATCTAAATGTTCTATTTAAACAATATACAATATCCCATTTCAATAGTATTGAACACGATACATAATACAGATGAACAATATATAACATATGCTACATTATGTATTTAAAAGTTCAAAAACAAAATTCAAATAATATTTTTGTCATTCTGAACAAATAAAAATATTTCTGTCAAAATTTCCATCCCAAGATTTTGACATCAGTGATTACGGTAAGAAAATTTATCTAACGTATTTGAGTATTATCAGCCATTTCACTGGATTGGTTCCTTTCTCAAGTGCATTAGGAAGTTGTAGAAAGGAGGTCCTGCCAAAGCCATGCAGGTGTGAGCAGGGACAAAGGAAACTCTCCTTGTCCACTGTCCACTCTCCTTGTTCTCTGGCTTCTGCCCTGCCCTATCCTTCTGTCACTCTTTGTGTCTTCCCCATGAGGCATGTGCAGCTCTGCCGAATCTTTGCACTATAAGCTTTTCAGTAACTTCAGTCTTCCAGGCAAAGGCTACAGTGCTGTTGGCTCTACTTTCGCAGTGTGAATGAAACCTTCCAGCTGGTATTTCAGCAGCCGTGTTTCGCTCCCATCATACCGAAATCTGAATTCAGATTCCCGAAGTGAAGGACTGGAGTGTTGATATGCACTGGCACCAAGGCCTTGCAAGAGGCGAGCATGAAAGAGCTATTCTTTCAGCAAATGAGAACACCATGCCTGCCATAATGAATTTGAATTGTTCAGTATTCTAAACCGCCTCCTTTTTCTTCTTAAGTGATATTATAATAAAACACCATGGCTAACTACAAGAATATTGTCATTGTTTTCTTCCCTGCAGTAATGATTAAGTGCACTCTTCTCACTCTTTGTAACTCCAGGCACAAGTTAGCTTATGAAAATGAAGATGTCTTTTAGTGGAGATATATATATCACCACTAAAATGGTGTTTTGCTTTCTGACAACAGACAACAGGAAACACAGCTACGATTCTGTCAGGACCATCATGAAAAACTATAGAGTAGGCAGAATTACAGCTGGATTCCCCAGATCCAGGCTGCATTCCACGTGGCTGCAGGAGGAGACTTCCTCTAGAAGGCAGCTACGGTGTCTTGCACAGTATAGCTCTCTCACAGCTCACATGATGACAAGTGCTTCTCTCTTTGCAAAAGCTTAGCTCTCGCTGAAAAGAGGTTTCCATGGAAAAACAGATATTTCCGGGCCTGAGAACTCTGTATCTTCAATTCTGTTTTCACTTCAGAGATTTTTGGTGTCTAACCGAAGGGAAAGGATGATGCTATGCTTCAGGCACTGAAGAAGACCCAATATCTCATTCCAGTCCCTAACTTTGATACTGGTTTCTTGTGTGATCCTGGACAAGACCCATAACAGCTTCTTGTGTGATTCTCCATTAAAAAAAAAAAAGGAAAACAATAGCCTTTACCCCTTCTCCATTTTTGTGTGTCTCACATCATACAAACATGAACACTTTGAAGGAGTAACTGTTCATATATAAAGTATAACAATGGCTGCACCTGGGCTGTCTAAAGCTCAATGTACAGTAATGAGTCTCCCACAGTACCAAGTAGCGGCTGTGTAATTAAGAGCATAGTAACAGGGCAGCTGCATGGTGGCATTTCTCAGAGTACTCTCCCAGCTTCCAGTGACCTGTGACACACGTCTCACCTGAAGCATAAGATTTTATTTATTTTGAATCTGGTATCTGCTAGTTTCATGTGATGTTTCACAGTGAAAAAGATCCTGAACAAGCTTTCCCCATTCTGCTTTCTACATAAGCAGACTAGCAAATACTGTAATGGTAAAATCAAGACGGATTATATTCTGCACAACTCTGAGTTAAACTCTTTCATTAGTGTACTTTACCACGTTCTCCTTCTCCCTCATTTTCCCAATTTATTTTGCTTTATTTCTTGAATATCTGCATGGGGCACCCTTCCTTTAGGAAATGACAATTATATAGGTAAAGCCACATCTTCTTGACAGAAATCTGCATGATTTCATTGAAATCAGTCTACTCAGGCTGAGTTACAGTAGAAGAATGTCTAGCACTTCATGCTAGTCTTGCCTGAGTGACTGACCCTTCCTCTACGACCTACGAGTCTCAGATCTTGCACTACCTTATACAAGGTATGTGGTTTCTAAAATCTTCCTCTTCTCATGTCACGTATCTCGTTCATCTCTTCAAATGACTGTCAAGTATAAGCATTTCATTCTCACTTTTGATGCCCCGTGCAATTCCTGCTCTGTCTGTATCAGTTCATGTTTCTCCCTGCTCCCCAACTCACTCCTGTGTTCTACTTCTATGCCCTCTCTTATCCCTGGAACAGTCTCTCTTCTCTTGCAGCAAACTCTGAGTTACCTCTGCAAATATACTTCCAATACAAAAATCTCTAGCATTTGTCTATACAACGTTTTTAGAAATTTTATCATAAATCCAGTGTGAAATATGCATGAGCAATCTTGTGTGTGCTCTGTAGCACAAGGTTGTGTGTCCCTATGAATATGTGATGACATTTTTTCTCATATGCTGTACAATTCAGGCCACTATGTTCAACAGAACTGAAATATTTTACCCCATGTGCACATGCATGTATATGTATATTAAATACATATGTACTGCATGTACATATATATATTAGATACATACAAACTGCATGTGTACACATACATACACACATGTATTCATGTGCATGCATATACATCTGAATGAAGGTAGGTATAGGAAGAGGCATTTTTCTGTCATGGAGAACTTACCTTTACCTGTGGAAATGTCAAAAAAGTTTCAGCATAATATGTCTGCCATACAAGTTTGTTATTTCACATCACAATTGCATCAAGAACGTTGCTGCTTCTCAACAGCCTAACTCTGTGCGCTTCTTATTAGGCTAACTTCTCACAAATGGAAACTGCATGGAGAGTTATGAAAAAGCAACCTGAATGAGAAGAAATTTAAAAGTAGTTCACTGAAGTTATATCAGGACTGTCTCAGGAGAGGACAGCAAGGCTCCACAGGAGTGGCAGACTGGATAGCAGATTGGTGTCAGGAGAAGAAGAGAGGAGACAAGCGGTTAATACCTGATAAGAAAGGACTGACAAGTAAGTGAAGCAGAGGTAGATGCAGTACCTAGCAAGCAGGGAAAGACAAGATGGGCCAAGAGGAAGGAATTAGCAAAGGGAAGAAAAGAAGACACTGGGAATGTTGGAGCAAAGATCTGAAAAATGGTATCAGCTGAAGTGGTGGTGTGGCCACGGTAAAAGAAGGAACAGCTTAACAGCTACTTGGGCTGGAGAGGAAGAATTCAGTGAGAGTTTTGAAAGTGAGTACAGAAAGAAATATGGCAGATGCTCTGTAGGTGGTTTGAGGGAGGATTCAAAAGGCACAGCCAAAACACGTTCTAAGTGCATGGGCATGAGTAACTGAGCCAGCTTAGGTCAAATGCAGTTGGAGCTGACAAGGACACACAAAAGGTGATCAAAAGCATGAAGTACACAAAACTGGACTGAGAGAGATTGGGGCAAAGAGTTACATCAGTGATTCATCAGCGTAAGGAAACATGAAAGATCGAAGTTCATCAAAAGATGAGAAGATATCGGGTTTCCCCTCATCTTCTCCTCTCCTTCAAGGAGCATGTTAGAAAAGGAAGAGAACAGTGAGGAGTCTAGCAAAACACAGCAAAGCGATCAAATCTGTCATTAATGTTTGCAACACTTTCATCTGCAGTTTCAAGGAAATAGATTCTCGTGTCCAAGCACAAAAGAGTAAGTATGGAATAAACCCTTCACTTTGGAACGAACATTTCTAAGGTTTTTGTGTGACAACGGCAAGGCTTTGTGTGCCCATAACAACAGGCCTCATGAGCTGCCTGAAATTTAAAAAGAGTTCAAAGACACTAACGCACAGAAGTTTTTGTTTGTTTCCTACCTGTCAGGAAAGGACTTGCTTGAAGCACTGCCAGGAAAACTCATCTGGCATGGGAGAAGAACAAGCCTGACCAGAGATGGACAGTTATTACACTATAACCCACATCAGCTTCAGGCGCTGCTGAGCTTATCCCATTTCATTTCTGTTTTTATGCCATTGTTCATAGCACAACATGTACCAGCAGTAGAACTATCATCTAATTAACAGCTAACGAAAATTTGACATGAACCTTTTTTCAGACCATGGGTATTCTGCTAACCAGGCGGGAGGAGGTCACTGGGATGTATTCTCTGTTTTGACTACATATCTAACATTTTTATTCACACCAATGTCTGCTAAAGATTGTGTATCCTCAAACTGCTCTTCTCCACTGTAGTAGTCTCCTATTTAAATTTTGATTTAGTTAATATAAAATGAATAAAGAAATGCTTATACAAAGTCTTTTTTCTCCGAAACCAGCAATATGTCCTTACGAACAGAGTCAATTCCAGTCCGCTGGTTCTAGTATTCAGGCCAGGCTCTGAGAGAAAATGCATCTCTAAATGACTGTGCCCAGTGCTTTAGAACTTATAGACTGTTAAAGCCATGGCATGAATTTGTCCTATGCAGGAATACATGATCACTGAAGAAAGCTTTCTTTTTTTTCTTGCTGCCAAGGTTAATGCAATAAAAACTGTCTTGGACCAGTGTGTGAAGAGCATGAAAGTAAGTTTGCATACACCACGACTCTGCCGTCATAACTTTATCAATGTTAACGTCCTGAGATGTACATACTGTCTGGCACAAATCCCACTGGTGAAACACATTTCAGTAATGGGGAACTGGGCAGCTGGGTGCTCAGTTAATCTAACTCTTATGCAATGCCTTTCACGAGCAGGGCTTTAAGGAGATATTCCCAATGTCTTCTGCCCAGCTTATTTGGTTCCCCAATGGCTGAGGTTTTTCTCACCACATCTCTGAATGCTACATTCTGCTCTGCCATAGATTTACATATGCTAGGTCCGTTGAGACTCTGGACACGTCTCTTCACATTCCTCTTGACATTCAGTCAGTTGCTCATTTCGGCTGAAGCAAGGTAAACCTCAAGTTGTCTCACTTAATTGAACAAATTTAATACAGATTCACCCTGGGATAACAGAGGTTAGCTGCCAGCTGTTCGTCCCTCATTTTCTTTCTGTAAAACAAGGGTAACTCACTACCGATGCATCACCGCTTCACTACACTTTATCAGGTTTCAGTAGTAAGTGTTTGAGGTTGTTAGAACTGTACACTGCTATTTACTAACAATGAATTAGAGACAGAAAGATAAAGAGTTTTTTAATATTCCAGAGACAGCTCGTGGAAATTGTGGACAGCTTTCTACTTCACATCCTCTCAGGTAGTTATTGAATATAAAATAGCAGGATAGTAAACTCACTTTTCTTTTACTTAAAAGGAACAAATCCTCCAGACTGATGGATTCACCAGGAAGGTTTGTAAGCGTTTCAGTAAGTATGTCTCACAAAATCAGTAGGCATCAGCAGAAATCAGTAAATATGTCTCACAGGTCCTTTTTTTTTTCTGAGCATCAGAGAAGTCCTAGAGTGTAGAAGCCATTACAGAAAAAAATACAAGATGAATAAAGTGAAAATGGTTGTTTTGGTGTTGGGTTACCAAAAAAAAAAAAAAAAAAAAAAAAAAAAAAAAAGAGAGAAAAAAGGAAAAAAGAAAGAAAAAGAGACAGGGCTGTATTTGGTGGAAAAGGGCTGCTGTCACATACTTAATGAGAAAAAGGTTGCCAAGTTAATAGAAGTGGTGTTGAAATCCAACTATGTTGACATTATTTTTCCCCTTTGTTGGGTTCAGATCTGTTAAAAAATAAACAAGCTCTGCATTTCCCTTTAGCTATGTGGCTTAACCAGGCAAATTATTCAAGATGAAAATTCAGGAGTGTTCTCTTCAGTAGACATAGATTGCAGTAAGATGCTCCTACCTACCTGGCACTTCTTGACAATGCTATTAATGGCACTTATTATACTGACAATCAGTTTGTTTATGTAAAGAGCTCACCTCATCCTGTTAATAATGGGCTGTGAGATGGGTTAGAGCTCACAGTCACTACAGCAAAGAATGATTTATGCACTGGGAATATCAGATGGCAACATGACACAGTAAACATTTGCTCATATCTAATGGCTGAGCACAATTACTCCTATATTGGGAAGTGTTGATAGAGCTCTGATACTAAACAACAATTTGCTGTTTTGCATCTTGAGCCCATCAAACAAGAGATGCTTCTGCTTGATGCAAAAAAGCAGTGGCTGTACAGAGCCAAACAAGATGCCTCATGTTTTAATGATGAGCACAGGAGACTCAAGATCTCTTGCTCATTCTAATATTGAGTTGCTGTGCAATCACAGATGGGTCACCTCTTTGCTGAGCTTCAGTCTCTCTAAGTAGGACATGATTCTGCAGTCAGGCTAAATAAAGGATGTGCATGTAAGTAGAAAGGAACAAGTTGGAGAACAGAATGGAAAACTTTGTCCTGCCACAGAGCTGAATGTTATTTTGTTTGCAGGAGATGGAGCACTGCAAATGCCAAATACACACAGAGGGATTCATTCTTAAGTTTGAATATGACCATTGACCTCCATGTCTTTCTTTTAACCTGTATCCTGGAGACAAAGGGATTAGCAAGGTGAGCTAGCTGGGCTGTTCTCTTGCTGAAACTGTTTACTGATAAACTCAATTTGAAATCATAAATAGTATTGACTTAGTTTTCCCAGCATGTAATATTGCTGCTTGTTACACAAGAGTCAGGACTTGCACAAAGATAAAACTATCTAGCTGCCATTCATATAGGACTTAGAGCTTCCAGGGTGAATGGTAGTGTAGTTTCATGGACTGCCATAAAACATTAATTACTGCTTACTTTCTTTAAAGAATTTTTAGCTGCTCACTACATATATGACACATGTGACTAGAATGGCAACCAAGTGGTTAATATTCCTGACAGAGAATCAAGTAGGTTTTGGAAGAAGGAATATGAAAAAAAAAAAAAAGATTCTTTTTCAAATAAATCTTTGTGGATAGTTCCAGAGGTTTTAGGGTGTTTAACGAAGTCCATCTCAGCACTGTCTTTTCCCTTTCTTTGCTGTTTACTGGCAATTGAGGCATTGAGGGATTCCATTTGTTCTGAAGAACCTCAGAGCAAAGAGGAAAAAGGCAGCGTCAACTTTGCAAGGGGATAAAAATAAGTGTTATGAAAACCAGCCTAAGCTCCTTCTCTCTCTCTCTCTGTTGTTTAATTATTTAGTTAGTGCAGAGCTGTCTTTAATTGCAACAAACAGATCAAAAAATATAAGCCAAACAGTTCAGAGACAGTGCTGTTTTATTACACAGCTCTAAGCCAGGGAGATTTTAAAGTCTTATATAAAAGCCTTGTATAAAAGAGTTAAAGTTTAAAAGCAAAGAGGTGAGAGATTAGCAGAAGGTGCCAGCTTCATTAAGTAGATATGTTGATGATAATGGGAAGATAGGGCAAGACTTGCTATCCACTGGAACACAGCAAGTCCTATAATGAATTCTGCACATCATACCTTTCAAGTCTCTAATATTTCATTCATTGATTTTATTGTCAAATGAAAAGGCGCTTGTTCCAACTGGCATTTACTGAGACAGATGGGGAAAGTTCCAGACTTCATTACTGGCAGTCTGTTCTCTGGATAATGTTGACACTATATGGGTAAAAAACAACAAGAGTGCAACAGTCTACCAGTCCTGATGCTAAGAAAAAATCTCTTTGGTTCTGTTCCTGGAAGCTGAAGGGCTTTTCACTTCAGCAGCCTCATGTATTGTCTACAGAAACCTGTGGAAGAATGTTGCTCAGAGCTGCTTTTAGCCACAGAAATAAATGTGCAGAAAAGCCAAAACTAGCAGATGCTAAGAGAACAATGGTCATTGATGGTCAAAAAAAAGTACTCCAAATTTTAATTTCTTTGGAAATAAGTGGAGAAAGAAAATGCAAACTGCCAAAGCAGTTTCAGGAAGAGAATCCAGGACTTCCTCTCCTAGAGAAGTATCCTCTTCAGCAGATGAT
Source organism: Nothocercus julius (assembly GCA_013398735.1). Lineage (NCBI taxonomy): Eukaryota > Metazoa > Chordata > Aves > Tinamiformes > Tinamidae > Nothocercus > Nothocercus julius. The sequence goes on from VZSV01000032.1 coordinate 5,424,756, forward strand.
AGGGTCAAGATCCTCCTTGTTTATTCTCCTTTCCCTTTGATCCCATTAATTTAGCATCGCTAGTGCACAGCAGTATGGTTCACCAGGAAGCTGCCCGCAGTCAGTTGCCTGGGTACTTCTCTAAAAAATGGGAGAAGTGGTTTAAAACCCTTCAGACTAAATAATGCTTTTCATTTTCTGGCCATATACTATTTACCCTACATAACAGTGTAAAAGGTAGCACTAGCACCTTCACACCCTCTCCTTTGTATGCTTTCCCTGTAGTGAGGTCAACAGCTTAGGTCCTTCCAAAAGGTAGCTGCAGGAGATACATGATGTAAAATAAATTTAGGCTGAAAATGGCTGGCAATTGTATAGTTAGCAGTTGTCTGACTCAACCAAAATGACAGCATCTGTAGGCATGCACAGCAGAACTTAAAATGCCCGTGTGTTGTTGTTGAAAGCAAGGTGAAACTTTTGGCAGGATGCTTTATAAGATACAAGTCTAAACTTAACTTAGAATTAAATTTAACCAGTAACAACCTTTTGTGAATCTCAGCCTAATACAACTATGATTTTGTAGTGTTTTCTATAGCATGCTTTAAGGGGCAAACTTTCCTTTAGAAATACTACAGGGAGGCACCTAAAGTGATCATGTGAAGTACTGAAAATTTCTAAATAAGACAAACAATACTTACATGTTAAAAAGAAAAAAAAAAAAAAAAAAAGAGAGAGGGGCATGAAAGCATTAAGAATTATTAGGACATCAAAGATACTGTAAGCCAACTGTGCAAGCACTGTAAGAAAGCATGGTAAGGGCGAAGTTATGATGCCACTGAATGACTTCAGTCTCTAATAATGCACAAAGTATAAGCGACATTCCCTTTATGAAGTAGTCAAATTCTTACAATATTCCTATTCTTTAAATCTATCTTGTGTCTGAATGAATTCTGACACAAGAATGAATGGATAAGAGGTAATGAAAAGGATAAGAGGACAGAGTCAAGTAAGAGTAAATTTTCCTTTACTTATTTTCCCCTTCACCTGACCTGGGACAAGATGGAAAGCAATAAAAAATAAGAAGGTTATAAACTGCCCTTGGCTGACTCCCCCCTAATCACCAATGCCAGACGGCACTCAGTCCTTGCTCTTAAACAAGGGACATATAAATAAGAAAAAAATTAGCTGCAGCCTGTCTGTAAGATAAGCCTCTTTTGTGTTAAAAAAGGCATTAAAAATAAATAAATAAATAAAAAATACTTCAGTCTCTGTCTTCCTTGGAGAGAAAAAACTCCCTAGACCTATAAGATGATCACAAGACAGTCCCTTTATTGGCTCCCCACTTTGCTCCACATAGTGGAAGGTTGATGTCACCTTTTTGACACAGTCATGCTGCAGATCTATTAAGCATCGTAATAAATACAAATTACGATAGAAACACATTTAATACTTTGGCAAATTAAAAATAGATTGCCTTTCAAGGACTGAAAACCAGCAACAAATTAATATGCATTTGCAGATCAAAAAAGCAATATGTCAAAAAAAATGTGCAATGTAGATGAGAATTTTGGCTGCATATTGGGAAGATCAGTAAGATCCAGTTAATTCTAGAGACCAAAACTTGGCTTCCATTAAATTTAATAGTGTGAGAATTCATTCAGACCACAGTCACACAACTGCTTTTGAAGCGAACAAATTAGCTCAAAAAATTGTCATCTCCCAGGAGGGGTTACTGTCTCTCTAGCCTAACGCCAGCTGCAACCCTCTTCACAGGCTCTCCATAAGGGCCGAGTGGACAGTGAAAGGGCCTAGGAGTACCCGTGCAATCTGTTAATACAGCTCATGAAGAAGTGCTGAGAGATGATGGCAATGATTTCTTATATCACTCCAAGTAAAATTGTCAGGACATCAGTGTGCACCTCCAAAAGCACCCAGCAAATGGGACATTTACAGCTAACCTGTTTTAATATCTAGAAAAGGTAAATTCCTTGTTATCACTGAGAACAGACTGTAAAACCCATGAAAGACTCCTTTCCGTATTTCACTTCCTTTCCTACTTCTGTCCCTTAAAAAGGCAAAACTGATCTTTCTCTAGGATTCTTTCTTGGAGGTTCACGCACCCCCTCACAAAGTCCAAACAAACAAATCTCCCTAGGACTGACTAAGATAATGTAAATGGCTCCAAAGATCTCTTGTGAAATCATCTGTGCGCAGATTTTCTTTTTAATGCACCCTAACTTGTTCTTATTTTAGTTGATGCAGTTCCGGTCTCCTTTTAGCAGAGTGACTTCAATCTCCCTCTGGGACATTTCTCAGCTCCCCACTTCATTAGTGCTACTTTTAGCTTGGACCTTCACTTGTTCTACATCATGCCCTTAGGGTTTTCAGAAATAAACTGATTTTTCACAGGATCATTTTATTTCTAATTTGTATGATTTTCCCTCCGCGTTCAATGCTGTAAAAATGGATTGTCAACAGTGCTTTGTAAATCAGCATATGAAACATGAGAACCAATTTCAATACCTTCGAAAGAACTAGATAGAAAAGTAAACAAATGAAAGCCCCTCTACAACATATGCAAAGCTGGTTTCTTCTAGAATAAGATGTGACCTTGTGACTGAATTTAGAGTTGTTATTCTGTCACCTAGGCTCAGTCCATTAATTGCACAAGGCAAGAAACTCCAAGGCATAGATCAAATTCTGGGACAACCTTTCATTTATTATCACTGCTTGAAGAGAAACTTGGCTCTTGTCTTCCCATGAAAGGAAAATAAACACTTTCCCATTTAAGCCCATCAATGCTGCAAGAACAGAAATGTGTGAGCATGCATGCAGAGAAGGAAAGCAAGATTTATGTAAGATGTGTCTTAAGTCACTAAGACACTAAAAAGAGATCATTATCTGTTTTGGACGGGGAAAAAAGATCTTCTGTATATCATTACTAGATTTTGATCAGCTCTAGAAACTAAAATGTACTACTGATATTTCATTTCACAATAGATAGGGAAGCTCACCCCTCCAAAAGACTGGATGAAGGCTGACTGTGCAGTGATCATAAATTATTAACTAATTTGAAAGATTTTCCCCCTCATCTTTTTCTCCAAGTCTTCTAAGCTAATTTTGTTCCTAGTGCAAGGACAGATCTGAAGGAGTAATTATCAAGCAGGTACAACAGGATTAAGTAAATGCTCAATGACAAGGCAATGCTGGGTTTCTCTCACCACTACATAAATTATTTGTGGTCAGGATTAAAGTATTTAATTAAATCATCTTTGTGTAGATGACACAGGAAAATTATTTTTAAAATTGCTGCAAGAGAGAAAAAAAAATCCCTTTCTGTTTGCTTCTTACAATCTATTATTAAGAGTGTAGTTCAAAAACAAAATGATCAAAACAGCAGTGACTCACTGGCAAGAACATTAGGATAAATCCACATACCTTGAAAGTTATCTCCTTGCATGCATACTCTTCTCCCCCACCCAAGATGATTGCAATGTCATGCAAATGTGTTGTTTTTTTTGGAACAAGGACAGCCTCTAGACCAGAAAGGTAGGGTCCCTCCACGGTCTGAGTGTTTTTTATTCTCAGGGTACCTCTTCCTGCTCCCCAAGGTGAAGATGTCAGTCACTTTAGTGAGCTCTTACGAAGCATTAGACTCTGAGAGGGAAAAGGCACTGTCAATTTTTTGTTTTACACAAATGATGTGTAAAGTGATGAAGTAAGAAAAGGCTGGCTTCTTAAGAAAAGAAGGGGTGTATAGATGAAAGGAATTTTTGCCCCCTAAGGATGACCAAGGATAAAAGAAAGGCAAATACATTTAATATGTAGGCTTTCTTCCTGAGGGTTTTCTTCTACAGCACTGAAAGGAAGAGACAACATTTCAGACAGTGTTGCTCAGCTTAAGCCGAGTAGGTGCTAACTGTACCCGCCTCTCCTACTGTCCATGCTGGCAACTGTGACACACAGCTAGTAGCCTAGGACAGGAGAACTGAGGGAAAAGCACCATCCTGACAGTTTGACTGCCTGCAGTGAGGAACATCTCAGTCTTGGCTGAGCTGGAGCCAAGATCCATTTCTTCGTTTCCACCAGAAAGTCTTTGAAGTCACATTTAGCTAACTGTTCCAAGAAATGAACATCTGAGCTTGGTTTGCCTCCATTTGACTTCAGAATTGAGCGTAATGATCTAGTTGGCGGGTAAATCGCAAGAATTTGGACTTAATTCTCTAGCCACTGTCAACTAGGATGGAAGGACTTCAAGCTACTTCTTGCTACTCAGACTCATGTCTTGGCCAATGAAAACCCAATAGGGAAGCACTGGGTTGCGTATCAATGCAAATCCTTAGTATCTCCCTTCAGAACATAAAGGTTTTGACATTTTTCATACAGAATGTCTAAGTATCACTGCAGAAAGCAAAACAGTCTTTTTTGTTGTTGTTGTTTTTCTTTTAATTTCAAGCCATAACAAAAAAAAAAAAAAAAAAAAGTGCAACAACTCATGATGGACACATCAAATAGCAAAGAATTGTGAATTGATTTTTAGGACTAAGAAACCTTGACAGAGTCCCTTTAAAATTACAGCTAAGAGGGAAAATCTACCTTCAGCTAAACTTTATTATTCCCTCTGCTGTATGAAAATAAATGATTTTCTGAAGAGGAGAAGAAAGGCAAATAAAAATAAAACAGGTATTACAAGGTCTTTTTTTTTTTTTTTTAACTCGTCTCCAACTTTACAATTTAGGAAACAGTGTTTGCAATATTTGTCCTCAAAAAAATAAAAATGGGTAAGAAATGTTTTGTATAAATAGTCATTAAAATCAGCATATACAATAACAATGGAAAGCATATACGAATATGTTTGACCATGGCCTCTGCAATTTCAGTGAAATTTGGATCATACAACTATACACATCCACAGGTGCATATTGTAGCAGTAGCTGGATGAAGACTGCTGAGAAATGTAACAAAGGAAACAGTTCCTTTTAATAATTCTATTAACTTCCAGACATAATCTATCAGTAACTCATTATGAATGAGAGGGAAAATAACATGAGAAACATGCCTGCAACTGCAACACCTACTAACAATGGGAGGAAAAAAACAGACGCTAATATTTGGAATTGCTAATGGAAATGAATTGAAATTCTATAGAAGGATTACAGAGTGGAGTACTGAGAGGTAGTTGTAAGATACACAGTATCACATATGTTAAAATATTTCCACAACATAATACAGAGGTGATTTAAACATCCACAGCATTTTCTGATGAAATTTGATGTATTTCTTCCGGAGCACCTAACAAGCATGAGCTGCTTCTTTCCCATCATTACTTACTGTCAATACTTGTGCATGTTAAATTTAATTTTTCTCCTTCATAATTAGTCTGGATCTACCTGCCAGACATAATAACTGCTTTTACAATTCAACATTTGAAACATCAAGTGATTTCCATGGCGACAGCTTGAGATATAGTCTTAAATGAGACTGGTAAGTGGGTCATATTTGACTGAAAATGTGGGAAAATGCCACTTTTTACATACACATGCTTTGGTTAGGCTAATCCGTAATTAAGGGAAGACAGATTCTAAGAATAAAACAAAATGGTACGATTTAATCTGGGAGGGTGCTGATCACGACAGAGGCTTACGAAACAGTTGTTAAGCTTGTTCTGTGGGCAGTGGAGACTTTCAGAAGTGGTTGGTCTGATCTTTGAAGACTGACTGAAGTTAATCCGTAACTTCAGATTTAGTTCAATACACAACTTAGTTCAATGGATTTTTGTTTCCTATTGGACTGTCCTGTAGAAAGTCATATTATAGTCATATTGAAGTAGCTTTCATCATGATGTTTTCAGGGAATGAACCTCTGGAAGAAGAAAGGGCCAGAAGCCTGTGCAGAATTAATGTTAGAATTCAAAATGACAGTACTAGCCCTGTAAATATCTGGGCACTATCATTCAGGGGTACACACCATAGTAGCTGACTCAGCACCAAGAAACCTTACACCTATAACTTCACATACGCACAGTAAATCATGTACAATTAGTCCTCTGAGATTAAATAAGAGATAAATCATAGGAAACTATGACTTCCCAGTGAAAAAAGGACGCAGTGTGGAAAATATTTATTATTACAATTACTTGTACAGAGGTAGCTCAAAGCAGAGGTCTGCAGTGCTAGATTCTGTACAAAGAACTTATAATAAATAGGCAGGACAGACTGACAGTGGGAAGGAGAAAGAAAATGGTAGTTTGCATTTCACGAACAAGCTCCAGGACTGCAGGGGCAGCAAGGATCGTGTGGAAGACGGCAGTAGAGCCTGGAAGCAGATCCAGATACTGTGTATCCATTCCAGTGGGGTTATTATTCTAGTTCTCCAACATGATATTTATATTTATATATATACACATATATATATATATTATATATATATAGTTAACAATTTATTTTAGGAATTTTACGAATGGCAAGATTTAATAATGCTTTGACAACACTAACACGTATAAATTAGTAACCTTTTTTTTTCACGATTCAATAGTAGAATAGCTGTTAAGATTGCAAATTAGTTCAGCTCCACTTAAAGCGTTAATTTTTAAGATCTTTTGCAAATCAGAGACTTTGAAGAAAAAAAAAAGACAGATAATGTTTTCCTGGAGGGTCTGAAACTACTCCCCCAGCAAAGCTGCTCTCAACTGCAAGGTCTGTTAACCAAATGGCAAAGGAAAAGCTCTCTACACCAACTCATTAATGTCAGACATGACCTTGGGAAATGTTTTGTAACATGTCAGGACACAAAGAATATATAAGTCAGTAATTAGGAAGCATGCAGAAAGATTATATTCATGTTTTATACATACTGGTGTCTACGCAAACAAAGGAGGGCTAGAGAATAGGAGCACTGAAACCATAGCAGGCTGGACAGTCAGTTTGATGAGGGTAGTTAAGAAGATTAATGTATACTCCAAGCTGAACTCCCCCAGTCAGCCTGTGCTCAATAATTTAAAAGACAATGCCAGATCCTTCATTTCAAGGTGACAGAAAATTCTGATGATGAAAGAGGTAGTTGAAAACTTACTTTTAATTAAAGAGCAAACACGCTGAAACTCCCATGTGCCTAACAGGAAGTAATACCATTTAGGAAATGGTGGGGATGGATTATTATTTAGATAGTTCATTCTATTAAATAATGGAACTCAAAGAGAACCAATAACAACTTTTCGTCCCCAGTATCCTTAATAGTACAAGATGATTGCTCATCAACTTAATGAGAAAAAATTCAAGGCAAAAGAGAAAGCAATTAAATTGACAGATTTACAGCTACCAAGAACAGATAGCCACAAAATGCATGGCCAGGGTGGATTAAATGACCACATTATTTAGAAAATGTTATGTTCCTAGCAAGATGAGTAAATGGATTGGGTGACAGAGCTCACATCTTTTGTGTGAAACAAATAGGTAGACAGCTGACAAGCAAATTATTTGGTCTGATGGACACAGATCAAAATGAACATATATTACACTATCAGTCCATGGCAAGGGAGAGCTCAGAAACTGAGATTAAGAGATTAAGACTCGATTTCTACAGAGGCTGAAGTTCCTGGTCACCTTCACTCTTTCATTATAGATGCTTTTAACCTGCTGAAGTTTAGTTACAAAACTACTTAATTGTTAAGAATTTATGAGTTGTGAGCAAGAGTTTTTTTCTAGGGACCACTGAGGTTCTGTAGCCTTAGGCATGCATCATCTGCCACAATGCACACCAGTGAGGAGCGGCAGCTCATCATGGTCACTCGTGACATTTTGCTGACTGCTCCATCTTTTTCCCCAATGCTAAACTCAGTGATCTTCAACTTAACTTTCAGCATCACAGGGCTAATAAGAAGTTAGCACATCACATCTTTTTCTCAGCACTGAGAAAGACCACACTTGGCAGGTACTGCTCAACACGGGGATGAAAGAGAGGGCTGGTCGAGAGCAACACTTGGCCCTGAATCTATCAGCTGGAACAGAGTCAGTCATTATCAGCCTGACCTAACACAGTGCTATATCTTAGTGTATCATCATTTTCAGCCTGCTAAAGTCAATGAGATTACTCATGGGCTTTTATGCTTCAGCATGTGATTAAGCACTTCACTAAAGAAGGTCATTAAATTTAAATTGTAGATGCTTGCTAGGTACTCCTGAAGGTTGTTCTCTCACCTGCATCCTATTCCCTTCAGGTTAACGGTTGGCAAAACAAGTGGCAAAATAACATCTCAATCTGCATATCAGCAAAGCTACCACTAAACTTGAGACATGTGAAATGAATCGATTCAGGAGGGAGCCATGCTTAGTCTGCTGCTGATGCCAGCAAAGTAGTAGCATATTATGGCTCTAGATACAGGATGGCCTATGCAGAGAAGGAAAGGTGCATGAACCTGGCATGCTGCTGTGTCTTCAGAGATATCTCAGTTACTTCGAGTAGCAGAAGCCACAGTATGCTGTTAACAGAGAATTTTGCCACTCTTCTTTAACCTATTCAGTAGGACTAATCATTCCAACAGAGCACTTGGCTACTGCAGTACTAGCAATGTCCTACACCCTGCTCCCTAGTCCTGAACAGGCTGTCCATCATGTTGAAGTGTATGCTAGAGCCATAACGCTGATAACAGACCATTAAAAACTCAAAGAAGACCACTAAACACATTTCATTAATCACAATAAAAGCTAGTGCTGCACCAGGAGCCACTGCTTTGCCAAGCTGTTAACACTCATTTCTAGTGTCTGAGTTAGGGAGAAAGACCCATGGCCCAGTTATATTTTGGCCTTTCTCTCCTTCCTCAAGAACGTGTGGCCTGGTATGGTTATCTGGCTGACAGAAGAGAAGAGTGAGTAGAGGATAAAAAAAGGAAACTAAGAGCAAAGAATAAAAATAGGAGAGTCATAAGAAGAAAGCATCTGAATGCTGTTCAGTAAGCCTAGATTGTCAAAGGAACCAGAACACCCCAAATTCACATTTTAAGGTTTTAAGAGCACCTCTGAAAAACAGTCCAAACTGGCTCCCTCCTCCTGTCAAGGCAGCTTTATTTAGGGATTTGACAAGTAACCAGAAAAAGGACTTTTCTTCCTGGGGCCCAGGCCCAGTGCTGACTCTACCAGTGCTAATGCCTAAGAGGTAAAAGCTACAGGAAAAAATCTGAGAGAGAGAGGCCCCTTTGTACCACTTCTTATTGGTAGCTCTCTGGCTTTTCCCTTTAGCTTCAACAGGCCCTTCCAGGGAAAGTCAGCAGGTTATTCGTTTCCTGCTAGGCAACTGGCAGATTAACGAGAGTTACCTGCCAAGCACATCTAACTGTTTAACCCCAACTGATGCCACATGCCTCTCTACGCTAACTAAAAGGGCAGCACACTTTTCTTTTTACCCAGGGATCAGGTTGAAGAAAAGCACTTTCAGCCAAAGTAAGCTGTTTTCTTGAAAAGAACCTTCTTTAATAATTAATTGGAAGACTGAAAATGTCTGAACTGCAAGAGATGTCAGCAGAGGGTTCAACTTTAATCCTACTGCCGGATTTGAATCAACAAACTTCTAGTGAGGATAATGAAATGAAGCTACGGTTTCTTGCTTTAGCTTCACCTGATTCTTGCCATGCTTTTACCCAGCTCATCCTTACCAAAGACTGTAACAAATGAGTAGAGATCAGTTGTTGACCTCTGTGGATGGAGTTTATCACAAAATGTTTGGGGAAAAAAATCCCAGTTTAATGGAGAATAAGAACTTTCAAAAACGAAGCAGCAGAGTCTTGATTACACCAGATAAGCTGATTCCGTTCACAGATATATATATTTATTATCACACAATTCCCATATATTAAAATCACATACCTCCTACTCTGTTGATTTGCGTCCCAGGTAGGGTTCTGGAGCACAGACTTTTGCTGTGTTACCAGTTAAGGGAAAAATTTGTCTCCTATTTTAACACTCCCCTGATTCCTGTTATTCGTTGAAAAAAGAGTAGTATTATATCCACTGTATGGTCTGTGCTGTTTAATGCTGTCTTTGGGATATTTTAAGATCTGCAGCAGTTACTGCTTTTATTTGCACCCTGCTAAATGGAGTTGGGTTTAGAAGATCAAACTATTCCTGCTTCATCTGCCAAAGAAGTTTTCCCTACTGAGAAATTTCTTGAACATGCCATGTTTTATAGCAATATCTACAAACACTCCTGAGATTTGGAAAATGAAATTACTGAAAATTAATTCTATTTCTATAGTCCAGTATCTTCCTTACCCTGTGGAACTAAGCAGAAGGGGTGCCAACTCTAAAAGGTAACTTGCCATATCTCAGAGGTTTTTATTAGCATTGCATATGCTATTGATATCTAATAGTGGGAGAAACTTAGTTTGGTTTGCCTTCCAAAGGGTAACCTTCTCAAGGCTTCTATGAAAAGATAAGAAGCATAACATGAATGAGCTGTACGACAAACAAGAACTATCTATCTACCTATCTATCTATACTTTTTAACATCATGACATTTAAGTCATTCTCCTGACCTTTAAGGATCTTACCACATTAGGCTAACCCCATTACGGAAGGTCTCAGGACCTAACCTCTCACAGTCAGTATTTCAGGACCCGCTATCCTTTCTAATTAGAAATTTCATGTTTCTATGTGCAAAACATTGTTGTTACTTTCTCTGGCTAAACTGTATGTATCTTTCCAGATGCCACAGTTTTGCAAAGTGGTATTTCCTTGGCAGCCATCAAATGCTCCTACAGCCAGTCAGGATACAAGACATAAAGAGATACTGGTTCCAGACCGATAGCTAGCTGGCAGATCTTGTTATACCTAACACTTTAAAATAAAAACACAAACCAAAACCACGCAAACGCTGTGAAGCAAAGTAAACCAACTCTTTTGCTGTGAGAATGCTGGTTTTATACATGGTGAATTAAGCAATTCAGGTCTTCAGTCAAATAAATGGCAAAATATCTAATGATATCTGTAAATGCCATTTGTGTTTTTGCCATAAAAGTTCTTACTTGCTCTGAGGATGTGCCTAAGTTCCATCAACCAGTGCAGCTGTACCAATGCAAAGTACTGCTGTAGACAAAGCAATACCAGCACAGCTTGAAACAGCTCTTTGGTTTCAAGCAAATGCAAGCTGAAATCTGCATATCTAGGCAATGGCTACGTAACAGTCAAATACTGATGACCAGACTCTATGTATCTTTCCAGCATGAGCAAGGTGAAATACTGCATATAAAGATCAGATTAACTAAAGCTGGTACACAAAGGGACTTAAATACTCCTAACTTTAGATGGAAAAGTTACCCAGAGGGGAATCAGATGAGGGCATCACAGCTCCCCTGTTGTGGAGTCTTTAAAAAAATTTTGTTTCTACTTATGCATGGCCTCTGGAGGCCACCTGCCAGTGTTACATGGACGCAGTATTTATGTGCCCACAGCTGCTCATTTTTGGAGCTGTGTTATCACACTCTTTGTGTAGGTTCTACTAGTGGAAAGGAGAGATTCCTGACCCTTTCAGCTACCGCAACTTAACTTTATATGGACTTGGCTACACTTGGCCAGGTATTTCCTAGACCCTCATGCAAATGTGACTCAGACTGTAAGTGTGCCAGTGACAAAATATTAAGAGGGGGTGGAGAAATGCAGGAAAAACTCTGCCATTACAAGGCTGCTTGAATCAGGTAAAGTGCATCAATAATTAAACATTAAAAATAAAGAAGCAGAACGAGCGTGGATTAGAGGCGCATCCTAAATATGGGCTGGAACTAATGAGGCTTTTCTTCTCACCATCAGAGAAAGTTTATTACAGATACTTCAAAGGCAGTTGACTTAGCACTGGAGGTGGGTCAGAGAGACATTATTTGTGGTGATTCTCAGCATAAAAACAGCAGCATTCATAATAGAACAGTTGAACTGGATAGGAAAACGTAATAATCCATTACTCAGGAAAACTTTGAGGAGAGAATTAAACCTTAAAATAAAAAAGAGGGGAAAGAGAGGAAAGGCATATAATACAAAAACAAAATCCCTCAATTATTAGGATTTTTCTACAGAAAGTGTATGCAGATGCTGTGCACACTTTTCATTTGGAGCTCTGTCCAGGTCTCTAAAACCTGACCTGTGATAACACTGCGCTGTCAACATTTTCTTACTGGCTTCGGCAGAGGCTGCCCAATTGAAAGCAGCCTGTTAGCAGCACTGAAAGCACACTGATTACCAGTGTAGTTGTCATTAAACTGAGAGATGGTGTACACACCATTAAGGACAAAAATGACACAGAAAGACCTAGACAACTAACAGTGAGGGTGGGAAAAGAAGAAGAAAAAAAAAGGATCACTGTAGAGAAAGCACAAGTTAATAAGCTCTAGGAATAGAAATCAAAACATAGAGAAATAGTGAATGGGAAGGAAATTGGTGGAAAGCTGCATGCTAGAAAAGATCTATCAATATAAAGAAAGAGTTATGTTGCTCATTTCTCAGGCCTGAGAGACAGAAGCACCTCTTATCCCTTGTGAAGCTCCCTCACTCTGCGCCTGGTTGAGTTAGATCCTCCTTGCTCTAATGCCAAGTCTTGCTTGAACTTCAAGTGATGTGTGAATAAGCTCCAGTCTCCCTAACACTTAGTTACGTGCAGGGTAGCTGCTGATGGTAGACACGCACAGCAGAGCATCCATACAATACCTGCTCTCAAAAGCTCTAACAGCTCTGTACAGCCAGACAAATTTGGTTGTTTCCTTTACCCCCTGCTACTTTCCCCCAGCTCAATCTCCTAGCAGTTCACAAGGAATCACATCATTTTAGCAAGTACATTATCATCACTAGCTATTTATACTGCAATTGCTTTTCAAGAACAGGGCTGTGCAAATTATAACACAGGCTACAACATACATAGTAAATAAAGGGGAACTTTACACTGGAGTTCAGGCATATGCAGACAAATCCCATGCTATTCCAGTTTAAATCAAAGCTATCAATCAAACCTTCTCTTTCATGATCACTAAGTCTATTTACATTTGACATTTTCCAGCAGTCTGATTCATTATTATTTTTTCTTGATTTTTAATGGCATCTCATGAGTCTTTATGTTCCAGGGAAAAAAAAAAATACATCAACCATTCTTCTGTTTTTATATTGAGCATAGATGGCAAGATTATTTATGTCAGACTTCTGCTGATCACTACATCTATCATCTAAAGAAAACAACAACAACAACAAAAAAGCAGATTTGCATATGTACTGCTTCCTAATTAAAAGCTGGATCCTCATCTCATTTGTACCAACAAAAATCCAAGGATAACTTAAATAAAGGTAATAGAGTTACTCTGGATTCAGTCTAATGTAAATGACAGCAGAATTGACTGAATCTCAGAAATGTTTCAAGATCTTCATGGGTAACACTGGGTTTTTGCACTATGTTCTTGCAAAATCCTCCGCTAAGAAAAAAAAAAAAAAAGTATACTTGAGTATATTAACTCTACACAACTATACTAAAGCTTTTGGTGGGATCTCAGGGGAAACAGTTACAATGTCCTGCTATCTCAATATACCTTCTCACCAACAGCACTAAATATAAAAAAAGGCCCCCCCCCCTGCATCACTACCATAGCAATTAAATAACTGGTTTCAATTTTTATATATTCTATGGGCAGAAGGGAAGGGTGTAATACAACCACACCTGTTTTCCCTCATAAGAGTCATTAGTACTAATTACTTATAACTTCACTCATGGCAACCGCTGGATGGTATTCAATTACTTTCTATATACTGTTCTGAAAGATCTAATCCCACTTGCAAGGCAGGAAACAGTTATCAAGCAAAGCTGCTTCAAGCTTTCTAGTTAGGATTACAACTGTGCTAGTACTTTATCTTGATTCATCTGCAAGAGTTCATCTCCTCTTTGCCCTATTATAGTGGACCCACTATGAACAAGGCATCAGAGCCAGAAAGCTCCTGGGAATCAGCTCATGTTTTGTCTGACAGATAGGCTAGACACAGGCAGTCTTTGGAGATTAGAACAAAAAATACTAGCTATTTTGGATGGCTTCAAAAGCATATTGTTAATGCTTTTTTTTTTGTTGAAGTGGACATATAAGCACTTT
>VZSV01000032.1:5438865-5585572 GCA_013398735.1 Nothocercus julius
TTTTTTTTTTTTTTTTTTTTTTTTAATTTTCCAAAGCTCTCTGCCTTAAATCACAACTCTCTGTCTCTGCTTTGAACTTGAGTTGCAACTTTCTCAGAGTTCAACATTGCTTTTTCAAACACTGGTCACAAGAGGCCCAAAATAATGAAAGGTGCTCTCCAGGTCTCAACACACTTCCCAGAGATTTCCAACCCAATCTTTAGTTCTTAATTTTGGCAATATGGAGACCTTAAATATTGTTAGAGAAATGATTAAACATCTTTTTCTTCCACCAAGGGATAAATTAGGACTAATCAAGGCTTGGTATCACTAAACTCAAAATTATTCTAGCTTAGAATCTGCTTCCAAGTTTCAGTCCAAGAAATTACCATTCCCATCTGCCTTCAATGTGAAAAGCAGAGTTACACAGCAAGGTACCCTGGAGTAATATATTTCAACCGACTTAGCGCAAGACTCACGCCACTTACAGCTCTGTGTTCATTAGCAAACAGGATCTGTTCATGACTGAGTCACTGAGGAGAGCAAATCTGATACATAATCAAATGTGGGCACAGAATGACATTTCTATTGCATTAGCGAGAACACATGATTTGGAGTTTATGCTGACTTTAAGCTTGCTATGACAAGACAGATGGTACCTGATCCAGAATAAAATTTCTCAGAATAGAGTTAATCCATTAACATTTTTCAAAAGAAGTGAACCACTCAGTTTATATCAGATTAGTACTCAGTTCTAGATGGCTACAGCATTTTGATCCAGTTTTAAGATCCCTAATTTTGTATTTACTCTGTCATTGAAAATGGTCTCTGTCAATAAGATGTTGTGCCTCATAATTTTTGTGTTTTTCAGGGGAATTGAATTTTCAGGGAAGCATTGTTTTGGATAGCAGTCTGGTGAAATGTGTCTTGCCAGTCGAGAGAGAGCATGGTCCAGGAAGAAACTGCAGATGGACCTTGGGTCTATGTTCCTAATGTTTGTAAGGCTGTATAGAAAACACGTAGTGATAGGAAGATAAGAAAGGATCCTTTTTACAGTCTGCTAAGGTTTTTAATGCTCTATAAAAAACATATGGTGATGGAAAGATAGGGGAAGGGTTTTAGACCATAAGAAAGTTGAAAAACAACACAGCTCAAATAGTGGTGTCAAATCTACAATGACAAAAGAGCCTTGAAGCACACAGAGAACTATTTCCACATAAATACATAGATACACAGATGTAGTGTTTGCTGCCCATGTTTTATGTTACTGACTGAACTGGCTACATCACCCTAATGCTGATTGTAAGTTCTGTATTGCTAATATGCTCCCAAAGGCAGACAGTGGGATAAGAAAATAAAATAACTTCTGTTTTCTTACAGGTGTGGCCAAGAGCATATGGTAGCCTGCAGCTCTTCCTTATCTTTGCTTCACTTTACAAGGAGATTTGAATGAATTCGCTCTCTGTGCAGGTATATATTCTGGATCTAGATCCATTCCTTACACACAATCTTGTTTCTTTACCTGAGCCAGCCTCATAGAATAAGCGGAGTCAAGTGACATAAGAAAACAAAAATCACTCATGAAAGTTACGGATTTTAAAAGAGGGGTCTGTTAAAAAACCTTAAAAACTTTATACAAAAGGAACCAGCTGCCTTAGCATTAGCACTAGCTAACAAATTTTGAATAGATTAGGTTATGTCCATTATTTGATATTTCTCTTTAAGAGAATAAAGATCTAATCCAGCCATAACACTCAACTATAAGCCACAGAGTTTACAGCAAGACTGCCAGCATGAACAAGAAGAGGCTGTAGCAGGCTATTCTGCATCGGAAGTGGAAGAACGGTTCAGAGAACAGATCTGCAGTGAATGCAGCTAGTTAGTAAGATTAATGATGAGAAATCACACTGCATGGTGGTCAGTCTTCAATAATTTAATTGTAACAGGAACTAACTTCAAGCTTATATAAAACTGCCTCTAAAGTTGGCTAATATCTTTTCATGGGATAGAAATCAAAATGTCATCATGATGCAAAGGAAAAAGTATTTACAGTATTTAACACTAATCTCTGACTGTTTCACTTGAAAGTTCTTGACCAGAAAGGAGTTGAAAAAGAGTAGGAGGGGAATTATGCCAAAAAATTTTGATGAGATTAGACAGAATGGGTCTCATTTGGAATCTTCCAGATTATAGAGGGAATTTCTAACACCATAAAAATCAACATCAAGAATAAGGAGTACCCTGGGATGTCTCTGAAAAGGTTAGAGGGAGGCATTCACAAAGCAGGAACTAGATCCTGTTTCCCACAGAGATCATCAGTCTCAGGCAGGGCTGAGAACCACAGAATGCAGTCTGGAGTAGCAGGTTTGCTGAAGGGCCAGGAACTTAAAATAACATCTCCACTTCCTGGAGTTCCCTGTTTCCTATTTCCCCTTGGGAAGGAGGACTATTGCAAGTCTTCAAAGGAAAGCTTTTATTATTGTCAAAACTACTTATTAGGAATATAAATTTTTTTTTAGTCAATGATGTTAACTCATCATGCAGCACAGATAGTTCCAACTCTCCCCATCACAACACTGATAAAAACAACAACCTCCACAGCTGTCAGGCTATGCTTAGTTCATACTCTTCCCAAATAAGTTGTGTGGCTTGCCATTAAAATCTGAACCTGCAGCACTGTGAGCTCCACAATGGTTTGCTAGGACAGAAGGAATGGTTGGCAATTGGGCCAAAATTTCCATTCAGTTTTGATGATAAAGACGCACAGTAATCCATCAGAAATTAGGAATGCTGACATGCTCCAGGGGTCCATTGCCCTTGGACAGCCTAGCAAGGGAGTTGATGGAGATGCAGATTTCTTGAAGGAAAAAGCGCTTTTACCAGTCTTTACAAGCCCAGAGGCTTTTACAGAGCACAGCTGCTAAAGATATCACACAGGGAAAGTGAAAGGCCTTGACACAGACAGATCCCAAACAATTTAGGGCTTGACAGGTCACAGCTAACACCCTGAAGCTCGCAGGCGATCAGTCTGCAGCCGGAACGGGCTCTCAGCGTGAAGCGGGGCTTTGTCAGAGGGCTGCCTCACGCAGCAGCTCTCCCTTCGGCCGCCGAGCGGACTCAAGGAGCGCCCCCATGTCGAGCACATTAAAGCAGTCCAGTCTTTTGATAACTGTGATCATGACACGTTGCTTTTATACAAGTCACTGGTACGTATTATAAACCCTGACTCCTCTTTCGCTGTGCTTCGTCTGAGTGTTTGCTCATGTGGTCTGATTAGCCAGCCCTGCACTAAGCTCCCTACTTCTGACCTCCCAGATAAGCCACAGAAACTTACTGTTACATTTTCTCCATTTTCAGGCATCTACTATCCCAGATTTTCAAGGATATTTAACAATATTCTCCTTTGTTGTTGTTTATTACATTGTTTAGATGCTTTATGGAACCCTTATAGTGCACTATGATATTTTTGCAAAAAAAGGCCAATTTTAAAGACACTATATGAAGAGGATAGAAAAAAAAAAAAAAAGGGCCTCTCATAAAAACTGTCACCCACAACAGCATGTTTCTATGGTAATACAAGACTGCTTTGGGTTGTTATGGCAACTAAACCTTTAAAAGCAATAGCATAAAGCCAAAGCAAAGAATCACAGGAATGGGACTTCATCACTGCTCAATTTTACAAATTATTCTAAAGCCTCCTACCCCACAGAAAGGCTAGATCAGTGATTAAAGCTCTTTAGGATGAGGAAGAAAGACATCTTGTTTCACAGCAATGAGTTTGCTGTGAAGTTCTTACCACTGACTTTTAAAAAACTGCACCATATACAGCAGGGAGCTCCTGCACCATATACAGCAGAGCAAACAATAAATAGTGACAATAGTGACAACAGGACTAACTGCTGGTTGCAGCCGAGTGGGGGTGATATCTGCAGTACCTATCTTGCAGGAGGGAAAGGCCTCACTTATGCTGAAATAGATGCTGGGCAAGCCCTTTAATGATCATGTATACCTCACTATTTGATTGGCAAGATTTTTTCTTATAGTCAGATGCTGCTGCCAAGGACATGGAGGAAATTTCTAGAAACACACACTTCTTCTATATGGTTGCACAGAAATTTGCTGTGCTATATGACGGTTTATGTCAATCTCAGGTTCAGGAGGCTTCAAGATAAACAATTCTTCACTAACATCACATGTGTTTCTACTGCTCCTTTTCCCTAGTCTGTCTTTCCTGTTCCATATTCCATATATTCATTCCCATTCTTCATCTTCACCATTACTGCCCCTTCCTTTAATTACATTTGAAAGAAGCCTATGATCATGAAAACGATTGTGGTAGTATGCAAACGTCCTTTTCTAAGTCTGCCGAAGTGCCTCTAACCTTCAGCCCCAGCACTGCATCCCTGTACTGCCCTGCTTACGCATGCCAGACCTGGCTGAGGTCACTCAACGCTTTTCACTTGTGACCTATACTAGGTTTCTAGAGTTGAGAAGAGCATTTCTAAAGTCTGCTCCCCCAGCAATTCACATGTATTTCTGTTAGCCGCTAAAAGAAGCTGTAAGTTCAGAGCAAGAATGTTCATGTTAATCAGGGAATTCAGGAGCTAGACTCCTTTACTGATGTAAGTCAGCATCATCCAGTTGACTCCAGTGCTTTATAAAGCCAGTTTCTACCAGCTGCGATGTGCTCTCTCAAGTTTTTAGGATACTTGTATAGCAACATTCAGATCACAATTTCTTAGCAATATTGGAAGCATCTGAATCTCAAGATACTGTAAAAATTGGTGGCAATATGACTGTAAAGTCTGTTGGCAAAAAGCCTGTAGATACTGATAGAGAATGCCACTTGGCACCTTCAATAATCATATCCTGAGGCATGCAGGAAAGACATATTATTACTGCCTATTAAATCTAACATTTGCAGGAAGACATGGTAATGTCATGAATTAATGAAGTTCAGGAGATCCTGAGCCAGCTTTGGAGGTGATGTGCATTTCAGTGAGTTGGTTTCAGTACAAGCTTGCAGACATTTTATGTTGATGGATCAGGACAGAAAAGTGGTAGCAGAGAATTAGAAAAGTGGTAGTCAGCCAAGGACAACTTTGTATGAGATAGGGTAGTATGGTCCGTTTTATTGAAGTGCTTCAGTCCTGCTCAAGGTTATCAGTATCTCAACAGGGTGGAAGCAGTAGGTATGTGCTACGTCCTCAGCCTTTGCACAGTTCATGGTCTGGCCTATTTATCAACAGCACCACTAAATGTTATAACACTAAATGTTATATGGAAGTGCTACACTTCCACATCTGTCCCCATCATGCAAATCCTCTGGGTATGTCAGAATAGCACTCATTTGACAGATATCCCAGTCCCTGACTGAACAAAAAGTACTCAGCATCCCCAAACACATACATAAATAGCTTCAGGGCTTCTCTTTTCTGCCAGCAATTAATGGCTCTTAAGAACCTGTTCTTCTGACATGTTCAGCCCCATCTCCATAATCTCTGTACCAGCAGGGTCAGAAGCCTGTTTTATACCAAAGCAAGAATATGGTCAGGTTGGATGTTGAGACCCTTTTAAACATTCAGGCAGGGCAAAGGGAACATAAACTGGCCTGGTTCTTTATCAGAAAATGTAGAATGTGCATCTAGTTTACTGACATTAACTTGCACACCATTTACTACAGCCATGAATTTTGCACTTCAGGTCCAAATCCTACACAGAAACAGCCCTTGCGCAGTTCATGGTCACTCTCTTTATGCCTAACTATTAATTCTACTGCAATTAAATGCATGTGGACATATTTGTTCCCTGAGTTTTTACTGTATGCTTGTCAATCACCTTTTTGAATGTATTTGCAATGGTGATGACAAAAATCCTTCTCCTGTTAGCAGTGGCTCAATACATGGAAAAGATTTACTTTGAGAAAAGTGTTAGAGGAAGAAAAGCTCCTTCATTTAATTGAATTGCTTCGCCCATGCTAAATGCAAAATAAAGATTACTATACAGGGCATGAAGTAAAGCAAGCTTGAACTTTAAATTGAATAAAAACACTTGGGAGATGCAGAGTGAATGGAGCCACTACAATATACCTCCTTTCTTTTAGCTTAAAGGTTAGAATAAGGGGTTCATAGAACGCTTGGAAAAAGGAAACCTATGATGTTTCTACATTATTTATTATTATTTACAGATTTTATTTACATCTCTAACTTGTAGCTCATGTTACTGTTCATGCCTCTTGCACATGGTGCATTTTTGCACAGCCTTAGTTCAGTTGTGTAATAAATTGTTTTAATTTTGTATGTTCCTTTCCCCTCTCTCTAGTTCCACAAAGAACAACATCATGAATTCAGTTCTGCTGGCAGGACAATCCTACCACTGATCTCTGGGCAATACCTTCCTCCTTCCGTGTCACTGGTCTCTATGTAAATCCTTGTGCTGCCAAGGACAGTATCACAGACATGATTCACAGCATGAAACCAAAGACAAGAGCTTTGTGACTGGAAATGGGGCTCTAGCTCCTTAAAAATTTAGACCTCTAATGAAGAGCAAGACAAGCTTGCAGAATATGTCTGGTCAAGGGCAGAAAAAAACTAAACAAAATAAAACAAACAGAATATCAAGTTATAACAATGAATTTCACAGAGAAAACTGAAAAGCGTGTGCTTCATAGATTGTATGTGGTTAGAACAAGGGCCTTAGGCACAGAAACCTACCTATTAAATAATATTCCTTCTTTAGTTCGAGTAATATAATCATTTAAACCTTAGAGTAAACTTCATTTGTTAGGTGAATGATCCATGCATTTCATCTGCTTGGCTTTTTCACATACGTAAAGCTGAATCATCATTGCACATTAGCAACTGCAATGATGGACAGTAGGGAATGCAGAAGCAACTGGCAGACAGATTAGTACATGGGCTTAATTTGTGTGCTTCACCCAAGGAGAACAGCTAAGACTGGGGCTTCTAGGTTTGTGTTTTTTAATAACCCTCCAAGAAAAAAAAATGTAAATAAGTTGAGCTTTGCTAGGGCAGGAGTACTAAATGGATTTGTGTTGAGTATCGATGAGCATGGGTGAGTAATGGGTCTGTTACTGCAGGAGAGGGTGAGTAGGCTGCAGGAAAAAAAATCAACCCAAAATGTCTGTCAACAGTCCTCAACTCCTGGATAATTTCTCCTTTTTATTGTGCGGATTGGGGTGGGGGGTTATTTTTATTTTCCACCTCAGTCTGTTCTCTCCCTCTGTTCTCATCAGTTTTCAGGCAGCACGGCCTCCCAATGACTCAGCCTTCCAACACTGGCATCCATTTCCCAGAATTGTTCTTCTCCTCCACTAAGAACAAACATGCAGAACAGAAGTGCTTCTTCTCCCAGGATCTACCCTCTGGGAGCTGCACGTTCCAGCTTCAGAAAAGTCACAGCTTGTGCCAGCCAAGGGAGATGGGGACATGCCCTCTTGCTCCTGCAATGACTGGCTCTGCCCAGACTTCTTTCAACCACGATCTGCAAGGCAATTCAAATGCTATAGGTTCATTCTCCACAGTTGGTGTACTTGAGATTAATACAATTAAAGTCTCTTTAAATGCTGAAGAAAGAGTTCAGAGGAGACAAAAAATGCTTTTTTGCTTTAGCACTGGGTGAGTCATACAATGTTTAGTTTGGGTGTTTGATACATCATAGCATCTAACCCAAAAAGACAGCTGTAGAATGAGTGGCATGTTAACAAAGACTGAAGAAAAATACAGCAGAAAAAGCATTAGATTGATGTTGAAGAGGTAGAAAATAGCCTTCAAAATTTCTGTGTTGTCAACAAGATTATATTACAACTCATATAATATGTGCTTGTTTATTCTTCTGAAAACCCCAGCTGTGGAATCAGAAGTTCACAAAGGAATATCAACTATCATTTTTAATTAAAACAGTCCGAGGTCTCCTGGGAAAAAGCCTGAAAAAAAGGACCAAAGAGTACCTCCGAGAAAACAATACGGAAACAAAAGAACCACTTATTTCATTTTAGAATCTCCCTCACCATGAGTTGCACCCTTTAACCTCTAAATATTTCTTCCTGGTGATAGAAACAGACAAAAAACTATTCAGCTAAGAAAGAACCACAGGTATTTCCCAAACCGTGGCATTCTATTTTGGGGGCAATTCATAATCAGATTTTTCTGACTATGTCTCTTGTCCCATTAAAACTCGTAAACTGGTATGCTGATGCTTATAATAAACTCCCTCCCTTAGAGCTTATTTACTGAGGTCAACTTTCTTACATGCTGCTTCCTCAATAATAAAATACCACGGCAAAGCAAAATGGTAATTAGAAGAAAAAAAAAAAAGAAAAAGGCCTGAGAAGTTTTTTTTTTCTTTGACCCACAAAATCAGCAAGTCTCATACATTTGCTTGATCCCCTCCAAATTAAAAACAAATAAATAAATCAGCAAAGTTCATCTCCGGTCATGTTTATAAGTTCATAATTTTTCAAAATGCCCTCAATCCATCCTTCCTTTGGTGTTTCACAAAGATAAACTGTTGTTTGGTGTTCATTCCTATAGTTTCTCGTGCAAGTCATACAGTTACATCAAGAGGCAGAGGAGGACGATACCCTCTGCAGTTCTGCTAACTACAGATAACAAATCAGATTTTTTATCAATGAAGCTTCAAAAATTCTACAGCAGAAAGAAAAGACAGGATGAAATAATTGGCAATAGAAAATCTTAAACTGATATAGTCTCCACAGGGACCATTTCAAAGAAAAAATCTATTTCATTTGTGGAATAATGCTAGGATGAGCTATGTACTATAGCCTAACCATTAAACACTAATACAAGCCTTTCAGAAACTAACAGATGTTCTTTTTAAGAGTGAAGACAAGTGCCATTCAGCCTTTTTAGATACCTATAAAAATTCAGATAATTTTAAGCTATTTTAATAGCTGCCTGACTATTCTATTAATGTGCTTTGCTACAGTGTGATCCTGTTTCCTCCACACAAAGCCTGACTCATACTGTAGGTATGGAACACAGGTGCATGTTGCTAATGCCTTCCTCTTGATTAGTAAGGAAATGGAACCCTATTGTAGTGACCAGAATGAACAGAAAGATCACTGCAGGATTCAACACAAACACGGTGTCAGCCTGCAGAGATCCTGTCTCAAAACTATACATGGAAGCTTTAATGATTTGGTGAGTGTAAACTGGCAGGCTAAAGCACAGAACCTATGAAGAAACAATCCTGTGGATCAAACCCCGGCTTTGGACATAAGCAAAAATGAATTTTAAATTTTCATCTTGAAAATATTCAGTTGACAACAACTGAATATTTTACATCCTCACAAGACCAACATGCCTATAAAAAATACAATCTTTGTGGAAGAAGAACCTATGCCTATGTCAGGTATAGTTTATCAAGACAGCACTTCACTGACAGAGGCAAATTCGGAGAAATTTTGTACCGCTCCTGCTGACTCTGTCTGACTCTCAATGGTGCCATCAGCATTTCACTTTTCGACACACAAAATTTACACAGAAAGTTATGCATGCATTTGATATTACAACTGTACACATAACAGCTCTTGTAGGAATATTATTACTAAACCACTACACAGGAGATGCTGAATTTTGTGATGGCTGTGATTTTTTTTTTGTTAGCTTTTTTTCCTAAAGAAGCTGCAATAGCATGAACATGGACTGTTACCTGCAGCAATATACCAAAGCACCAACATACTTAGTGTTTACAAATATGAGATTGACTATGTGCCAGTCCTCTTCAACTGTGGCCATTTGATCCTGCACCAAAATTGCTGTTGACCTTCTCTGGTATTTATGATGCCAGTATGGATTTTTATCATTGTTTGAGCTTTTGACACAAAGCAAACACTTTCTATTGCATGTTTTTATCTAAGTATGAGTATGGCGATTTCAGATTCTCTAGCAATCTTGGCATTTCTCCTCTTAGATGCCTGGTTGATGTGAGTAGGTGACTGTTTTAATGCCTTAACTGGGTTTCCAAAGAAGACTTAGTTGCACAGATGAATAGTCATTGTAGTTTCAGTTCTGCGGAGGACTCAACCTATGTTGAATTACTTGAAATACGTTACTTATTTCCTAACTGCTTTCTTAGAAGTACTTAAATTTTTTACCTAAACACTCTCTACTTAAAAGTACTCAAAATAATTACAACATTAGCCAGCTAGACTATATTGTGAGACTGATATATAGTAGTAGGGCATCACTGTTTAGTGTAGCCTCTGAGTTACTATATGAACTTAGAAATACCATGGCCTTAGATGAGGTATTCAGTCTAATGCAGAGGCCCTCACTATTTATCTCGACAGGGGTTATTTCAGGTCTCACTTGTGAGTCTCAGTTGTGACTCATGTGAGGCAATAGCCTAAGAGATCTACGTACAGACAAGAATTGCCACAGGACGCTAAGCGATAAAGTGCAATAAAGCACAAAAACAAGTCTCTTTATAAATATATTCAGCACCCAGCACAAGGAGACTATGATCCTAGCTGGAAAGGAAACCTGTAAACAATAATTATTATGACTTTTATAGTCAGATACCCAATAAATTCAAAACACCATTAAAATCCGTGCTCTTGAGAATCCATATTTAACAAATACTTGAATTCAAAATCAGATGCTTGGAAAAAAGAAACATTTCACTGTCAAGAAGGTGGGTGAGCAAGAATAGTAAAGCAATTAGCACATGTGGCCTTTAAAATAACTTAAAGTTGGATGGCATAGCTATAGAGAGCATAGCTCTGGACTGGTTCTTTTCTCAGAAGAATTCATACAGTTTCTGCAATAAAAGTGTATTGGTTACACTAATCCTTGCTGTCTTAAACACTTTGCAGCACTTTATCCAAGAGTGCTCACAATCTAAAGTCGCTTTCTTCTGCCCTTAGGCTAGATGCTTTCTCAAGTTTAGAACTGCCAAAATCCAGTGAAAGATGATCAGAAAACCTAAGCAGTGTCAACTAAGTCACAGACAAGGTGCATGAGGAGTTATCTTCACCAGAGTGGCTGCAGCCTCACACCTTTGAAGTCAATATTCTCGAGGTATCTATCTGTCCTAGATAAACAGTCTGCTTATCTTTGAGAGAGTAAGGGAGAATGAGGATAAAGTAGAAATGCCCAAATCCCATCTGAAAAGCTGGATCTCACTCATGAAATCTCAGTAACTAGTTCCCAAAGACAAATTTATGCACAAGAATTGAAACTTTCATATAAAAGTAGTAATAATTATACAATACCAATAACTGCCACGAAGAGCCTCTAAAAATCATATTGCCTGAAAGACACTTCATATTGCCTGAAAGACTGTTTCAGGCTACTGACAAGAGGTGTGAATTCCTCCCAGAGCCTAAGGTTGCCACTTCAAAGAAGAGAATTTCAAATGAATTCGCATATGTGAAAAACTTAATTTGTGCATTCAGCTACAGAATAGTTGGAACATTTATTGTAAGGACATATGCAAAGAGCTTATCAGAAAAGGGCAGAAAGTGCAATAATTTAAAAAGGAATATTACTCTTTTTTTCCATCTAGAGAGGGAATGTAATAATAGTTTTACCAACTAAAATATTAAGTCACTATGTGTGTAAGGGCCTGATCTGTTCAGCAGCTCTTGGGATAGGTGGAAGAAGCAGCTTAGTGGAACTGGGATACTGGATATGCCGGGTGCTATTTAAAACACTGACTTTCCACACAGAAGATTGGACCTGGCTAAACTACAAGACAGCCCTGAGTCTGAGTTTCCTCCAAGAAAAAAAAAAAGGAATTTAAGCAAACCGTCCCTCTTAATCATCATGTTCATCTGGGAAGTTCTTCTGGGCACAGAAAGATTCACAGACTCTAGGACCTTCTCTCTCTTTCTCTGCATGGCAGGAAATTGGAAGAGACTTGTGCTGTCTCTTATCTCTTACCTGCCATCACCCTACAGAAGGAAGCTCTCTGCTTTCCTCTACTGCTTGCTGTGTGAAGTCTTTTGCTTGCTCAAACAATCTCAGGCGAAAACAGGTTTTATTAGACAATTATAGCCAACAATTGAGTGTTTGAGCATTTCTAAAAGGAGAATCAGAGATTCTAGAATTACTCTCCAAGCTGGGGTAGAGTACAGTGTGAGGCTTCAATGGAGGTTATAACTTTCTATCACTGGAATGTTATTTCTTTTTTTGTTTAAGTAATATTTTAACCAGCACACTAAATTGCCCCAAAGAAATCCATATCTTACCTGGGACTTCTTGGGATAGGAAATGCAAGGAGACAGCTAAAACACTAGTTTAAAAAAGATACTCTAGAGGGTTACTTGAGGTTAATGACATGAAACATCATTTGAAATGACACTGTCAGGAGAAAAAAAAAGTAACAGAGGACAAATTAAGAATCACTATATGATTAAAAAGAACTTTTTCTAAGCTGTTGTGAGTCAAAGTCAGATGTTGCGGGGTTTTGAGTGGCTGCATCAGTATCTCTTCAACTTAACTACCCTCACTTTCCAGATCATCTGTTCCCAATGAGTCCCACTTTCCTAATGGATCTCCAACCTGTGACACAGGCTGGAGCACAAGCATAGGTTAGGACCCTTACTCTTCTCTTTATTCTCCAGGCTGCAGGGTCACTTTGGGCATACATCCCTTCCCAAGTCCTCTCCTACCCCACTCAGCTCCTGGGGGGAGGGGACTGTGCCATTAATTCTTTTTTTGCAAGTCATATGTTCTGGGAGATGAGCAGATGCAGGCAACAAACCAAAGTTATTGCTAGGCTTAAAAATATAGTGGAGAAGCAGGTGGTTATCAGAGATCAAAAGACAGATCAGACAACTAACAAAATCCTTCTAAAACAATTTCCTGGCTTGAGGGCCAACTCTTGATTTTTGGACTCGGGATCATGACAAGTATGTTTTGAGGGCTGGGAAGAATTCTGCCTCTGTGTGTGTTGAAGTTTCCCACAGTCGCAACCAGCTGAACCACCTTGCCTAGCTGTCTAGAGACTTGTGACTGGCACCTTCTTTTTCGATTCAAATAATCATTCATCTTCCATCTTTTCTGCTTATATTATTTTTCAGTCTTAGGCCTCCCCCCTGCTTCATATTCCCTTCTTTACAAGTAGCTTTTATGCTTGGTTTTCTTTTCTCAGTAAAAAGGAGAATACCCCTGCTGTGCATTCACCAAAACTATGGAGGGAAATTTAAGTGAGATGATCCCCCATATTATCTTAAGTCCCACTGCAACATCTTTGATCATGCAGTGCTCTAATTTCCCTTGCCTGCTATAGCATGCTAATATAGCAAATTCAGTAAAATATCACTATAATGTGACAGTAGAGCAGAGTGGAACAGTACAACAGCATAACAGGAGTCCCTGTGCATACATTTAAATTACTGTTGTCAAGGTATATGTTTATATGAAATTTGGGGTTCGGGGTAGGGAAAGGCTTCATGAAGAGTTTCTAACAAAAAGAGGAGGAAAAACTTTATATTCCTCAATGAAGCAACAGTTTGCAGCTGGTTCAGTAGAGTAAAAGATGATTGCTTCTGGCCTCCTGAAGGGATATCAATATTTCCAAAAAAGAGAAAGGAATTCATTGAGAAGCAAGCACTAGAATTGATTCCTTGACCACAGAGCCGAAGTTAGCAGCTACTGCCTTGTTAGCTGGATACTGGGAAAGTCAAAGAGACAGTATCAGTATCATGTAAGTACATTAAATGTACTCTCTTTTCTATCACCTTTGTAACTAGGTGGTCTATTTTGTTTTTTTGCAAATAAATACTTTCATTTGCTTAGGCTGAGTTTTGCTTGAGGTGATTTAAACAGAACTGACTAATACCAGGCTACAGGTCTTACAAGGCTGCAAACCATCAAACTGTGATGTCTCTGCATTTACCAGAACTCCAAAACGTGTTCTAGGGGGAACAGGAGCACAACAGGGCATGTCTCTAAGTCTGAAAAAACATAACACTCTGGTGCAAGACAATTAAGTAGCTTCAATAGCAAGTGTTAGCAGGGAAAGGGCTCTGGCTTGTGGCAAGGTAGCAATCTCCTTTGTAACAACCCCTTTAATGAGTTACTCTGAAAATGTCCTTTCTTGATCAAACTTTCAAGAAAATTTTCAAGGAGCTGTGGGATATGGGGATAGGTAGAGAGAATTTCTACAGGTGGTTACGTCGTATCCAGAGATACCATTATCAACTCATTAACAGGAGCAATACTAAATATAATTCATTTCTAATAAATAATAATTCATTTCAATTCACAAGCAAAAATCTGCCCCATTCATCCTTCTCTCTAGTCCAAACACCATCCTGAATGTACTAACATTCACTTCTGGTGGCAACAAGAAGTTATATTTAAAATAATAACGAGATTTTAGAAATAAAAAGTATTATAAAACAAGTTCTCTCGAGTGTTGAATAACGAGAGGTATTTAGAATGATGCATGAAGAGAGAATCCTCATAACCCTTTCTTTAAAAACATACTGTATTCTCAAGCTCTCACCTCTTTCAAACAATTAGACCAATAAAACAAAGAAAGAGATAATTAATGTTGTTAACCATTCTATATGTAAGATTGTTGAGGAAAACAATTGAACAATGGTTTCACGATGGAACAATTATATTCAAACATCAGAACACGAAAGAGTGAAAACATTTAACAAATCTAGATAGTCCTCTTATCTCCGCTCTACTGCTTACTTTAGTAAACCATTCTCTCTCCCAATAAATCAAGAAATTAAAACATCTTTAGAATACCTTTGAACTTGTGAAAGACGGCCCATAGCTCAGCAATGTCAGTGGCAAATGTTATGTCTGTGTCGAGGACAATGACTCGCTCAAGTTTGGAAGGCAGCGTCTTAGTCAGAACCAGCTTCATCAGCCCGTAAATACCAGAGTAGTGTTTGTTGGGGATCCAAGACACTTCCGACTAACAGGAAACAGAAAGTAGAAAGAGGAAGAAAAAAATAAGCTTCATTAGGGATGAATTATTTTAGGATAAAATCTTTTCCTGCAACCAGTTTCTTGTAATAGTGGAAGCTCTCTAAACACCAGCAAAATCGAACCATAAAATGCTAAGTGGAAATACATATCTCAAATCTTAGTTTTAAATTAACTTCAGAAGATCTGTATTATGTTAGAATTTCTGAAGCCTTCAATAAAAACACTCTTTGAGACAAGCACTTCACACAGTAGAATTAAAATTAGATCAGCTTCTTCAACCTGGTACATTTTTTTCTGAGACATTTTCGTATGTCTTGACAAAACATACATACATACTTAATTGCATTGCATACATACTTAATCCAAAATGCTAGGTGTATTATAAATTGAGTTCCTTTTCAAACAAACAAACAAAAACTTTTGGGCTTGTCAATCTCTATTCTTTTTCCTGATATATAAGTTGAAGTAACAAAGATACATATTTTCCTTTTATGTTTTGCAGATCTGAAGGTCACAATTTCAAAATGCTAGTAGCCATTTAGAACAACGGGCCACAATGTTTCATAAAATTTGCTTCTTAACAATTCAGATATTACTTCAACCCTACATCTTTAACTTGTAACTAATCAGACCACATTACACAAAGCAGAGAAACTGAAAAAAAAGATTTTTAAACATTTTGTGTTTTATTTTTATATATAAAAAGGCTACATCCAAATACTTTATATAAATATATATGTATGTGTAATATGGACTAAACAAAAATTTGCTACAGCTTCCAAAATAAATTAGGAGACTAAACTTGCTGTTTAATTGTGACAGCGTCACTAGCATACTTCACAGGCCCTGAATCCTGTTTCATTATCTTACTATGAGAGTCAAATTCTTAAGTTCCAAAAATCACTGCTGGAAAAGGCATAGATGTTTATGAAAAGCGTTTCCTATTGCCCACCTGAAACTCCTGTCTCTTAATGTTTTAAAGAGCATCCACTAAAAATCTGAGATTTTTACTACATTTTCTCTTAAGCGTTGTTCCCTTTAACTTCAATCAGTATTTCAGTTACAGGGGACTTGAATGAAGTCAGACTTCAGGATGTGGCCTAGCATCTTTGGAGAACGTAGTCAGAAACAAATTGCATTCATAAAACTGAGAAGACTTATTCTGTGGTTTAGCTGTCTCCTATCTATTCACTGACATTGTGAAGTTTATTATGTGAAACAACTTCTGTGCAGAAGAGTTAATTTCCTCTACAGTCCCTCAAGAAAACCCTTGTATAGTAGATTGGGTTTGCATAGTAGATTGGGTTCCTAAACTTTATTTGGAAGTTGGAAGAGTGGTGAGATAGAGGATAAAAAGAGCTGCCTGGAGTGTATTTCTCTTTTAAAATATAAAATAAGAAGGCCTGTGATGATGCATGCTGACTTGCTACTTTCCCTTTAAAACACCACACAATTTTCTTTTGTATTCTCAGCTTCTGCACCAAGGCTGAATTTCCCCAACCGCTAAATTCATTAAAAATACCAGATACTGCAGCAAGCCTTTAAGCCAAATTTTAGAGGGAAAGGCAGGAAAAGTCTGATGATCTTAAATCGACTCTTAATAAAAAACTAAAAACTGAAGCATGAAATTGGCATTGGCATTGTTACCTACAGACATAAAAGGTATTTGTGCTCTCCTGTATGATTTTGCACTGTTAAATATCAAAAGTAGCACAAGGAAGTGACCTGGTGCAAACCTCCACAACTCTGTATAAGCCACCCTGAAAGACACTGGAGTTAAGTAACACACAGCAAGCTTTAATTCATGGGCTTTAAGAGCTGTCTTTTTACTTCATCCTTGCTTGCTTGCCCTCATTCTAATATGTATGGTCCTTAGAAAAGAAATCTAGATACATACCAGCATTAAGTCTCTGAGTATACATACATGAATCTCAATGTTCCTCAGAATTACTATTTTTTCTATGCCTAAAACTGAGATCATTTTTGAATTGACATCACCAAAACTCTTTATGTGTGGTCTCAGTTGTCTCCTTTGCATGACAGTCCTAGGAATAGACCATGAATCAAGGTGTCAGCAATCCCAAACTTTGGATGTCACCCTGAATTGACCACTTTAAGTCTTTGTGCTAGACCAGCCACAGAGATGAGCTCTCTAATCATACGGACATAATAAAAGACTTAGTGAAATTTTAGAGATTTGAATTTGCTTCTATTATTGCCCATCCCTAAGTTATTACCTTTGCATGGCATGTCCTTCATATAATTAGTTCAAATGCAGTATTGAGATAGAATAAAGTCAAAATGCTAAAGCAAATAAACCTAAAAAGGTAGGGATTTGGCAGATTCTGGAGAGTCTGAGACAAGCAGGGAAAGGAAGAAGGGGCTGGAAATGTAAGAGTCACCTACAATGAGCCACTACTTTCTTTGCCCTCAGGATTCCCAATACATAATTCAATTGCAATGTATCTCTGCAAGGAGGAGACTCTTGCCTGTGAGCTCACTCAGACCTGGTACTCAGAAGCAAAAAGCCTGCCATCCTGAATCCTGATGGATGGTCTGAAAGGATCGCTTTTGAAAATGACAGCAGCAGTCCCTATTCCAAATGGTCTAGCAGAGCTGGCAAGCATGTGTTTGATTTGTGCATGTGTTGAAGCCTGAACTGTCAAGTGGTTCCATGTTTCTCAAGTTTTCTCTCCCTCTGATGTAGAGTTGACTACAACATAAAGAGGAGTTCATCTTAGTCCCAGCTTGACTATTCAAGAATAATGACAACATTTCCAAACTCATGCCAAGGGTAACTCCTAACTCTACACAACAGCATTGTGGAGACTCACTCTTTCTGCATCACATTTAGCCTTACTAAAAGAAATAAAAGAATAGGACTGTTAAATAGACATTCAGTAGTCAAGAAGTGCAAGAATTTGGGTTAATTAATCAGACTGTGCACAAATTCTGGCAAAATTCAACAACCTTCATGCTATCCACTTTGATATAGATGTTGATATTTAGCCATTTAATTTTCTAAATATTGTCTAAACATTTTGTATAAGCCTTAAAATACTTTTTTTTTTTTTCTGTAGCACAATAAAAAATGATTCATATATGGGATATTCGTGAATCACTTGCTTTACAACTAGATCAGAGTTGCTTTCAGACAAGTATACCTAAAAGATTTAGTATGAATAGAAAAGCACAAAGGTTGCAAAAGAGGAAACTGAAACAGAATAGTGTGATATTTTTCTATTTGTATAATTCTTAACTCAGTACCAATACCACAGCTTGTATCTTTACCATAGATAACTTGATCTCAAGATCTGGATTTCTGTTCATGGAAGGAGTGGCAAGAAGGGCATTTTGCTAGTGCTCACAGTGATTCTTATTTGCCTTTTAGTAAAGTAAATCATATAATATCTTCCTATTAAAGATCTTTCATCAGAACCATCCTTATTCTTTCCATTACCAAAGACTGAAAAGAACCTAGATTATCTAATCTATTTAGTCTTTTTAGTATGAATACTGAAATTATATACCCATGAGTCCACATGCTATACACACGTGATTATTCTGGTAAATGCTGGGCAACTGACAACAAGAGCCTTCATGTCCACAAATTCTTCAAAAACTTGTCTTCCCTAACTCTACTCAGATCATCCCTGGGGAAAGCTGCCTGTCTTACCTAGCGGTTGCTGACAGCCTACCTCAGCTTTCTCACTACTGCTATGATTGCAAAATGTTCATTACAGTTAGCAGAAGTGCCATTTTTACAGAAAGTACCCTGATGATACAAACAAATATCATAAAAATGAAATCAACTCTTCTTGTTTCTGAGATGGTAGAGGGTAAAAGGATGGTTTCTTTTCTGTTTGTGAATGAATTGTATACAGACTACATTTCCATGGATTTTATGCATTTTTATTCTTAGAAACACTTGAGCCTGGTGGCCCACATATGGAGATCAGAACATACAACACCTCTACCAAACCACCACAAATACAGTAAACAAGAACCAACTCTTGTAGTGCACTTGCTCAGAGAATTGTAGTGATTTTATTTCCCCAAATTTATTATTACTTTTCAAATAATGTTTCATGAACAGCAGATGGGGTAATTTGTGCTGGATTTCCCATGTGAATACTTACTGCTAACTAGATCAAAGTGAAATCTCTACATGGGTGAGTAACTTCAATCTCTTTGAAGGGAAAGGAGATTTGGTCTGGTTTGGAAGGCTCTACGAATATGAATAGATGGAAAATGGGAACAGTGACCAACAGGAGAGGTCAAAGAACTTAGGAATGCCCCTCTGGTATCAGACCAAAAATCCATCAAGCTCAGCAGCTTATCTCTAATTGTGGACAGTGGTAGGTGCTCAGTAAGGAGTATAAAAACAGGAAAATTACATATCAATACTTCCCCCATAAATATTCCCAAGATTTGCAGCAATTTTCTGATGCAGAGATGGAATCTTTGTCATTAATAGCATTTGATGGATATTTCCTTTATGAATTTAGTTGATTTTTGAAGCTCTGCAAATTTTAGCAAACATTACATCCTGTAGCAAAGAGTTCCACAGCTTATTGGTGACTCCAGTTTGCCTCCACCTACCTACCAGTTTCATTTGGCTTCCCCCAGCTTTTGGATTAGAGGAATTATTCTGTATTTATATTCTCTATTTCATTTTGCGGTATGCTGGATCTTGTCATCCTGAGTGATGCTTTTGATATATTGAATCAAGCCATACAAGTCTTTTTTTTTTTTTTTTTCTCTTTTATTTCTGTCATGTCTATTTTATCTTTAGTTTTACAAAAATCTTTTTGAAACATAGGGATCAGAAGTGCTTGCAGTATTTATCATCTAGTGCCTCACATATTTACACAATAGTGTAACACGGTTCTTTGTGTTTATTTCTGTTTCTTACCTAATAATTCCTGATGTTAGATCTTAATTTCTAGCTGCTAGACAGCATTGATTCAATTATTTTTCACAGACCTCAAGGTTTCACAAACCTCAATACATCAAGGTTTTTTTACTGAGTGGTAATGGCTACTTCAGAGTCCATCACTATACAAGGCAAAGTTAGGATACTTTTTTTCTCATGTGTCTTACTTTTCATTTATTAAAAACAACTATTTATTATCATTGGGATAAAGATAAAGATAATAGCTCTTAGATGCCTATGGCAAATAGCATGTGAGGATGGATGATAGTATGACAGTAAATGTGTAAAAGAACAAGGCAAGTGCACTGGCTGCGTGAGGAGAAAAAATACACTTTGAAGTTATGTATCAGGATAGGATACATACTAACATGACACCTTGTTTTCAAATATGATTTTTGTTGCACTCACTTCTTGTTGCTACATTATCAAAATTATGACAAATAGAACAGTAAGGTGAAGCTCAAGAGAAGGGAACTTATTTCACTTTTGCACTACTGCTGGGTTATACATATGCATACTGGAAGCTAAAAATGGTACCTAGTTTTGAAAATCAGAAAAGAGAGGAAACATTCCAGGTTACAGAGGAAAGCCAAACTAAAATTTGGTGGGACTGCACGTTTTCCCTTATGCACTAGAGATCCAAGTTTGACAAAGTGCTAAGAACTCGGCTTGCCATGTACTCTTTGGACCGCGAATGGGTATGTAACATCACCATTAAACAGAGCACTGAGAGCTTCTGCTAGCCAGCTACAAAAAATGAGACCTTCCTTTCTTTTCCAAATACAACATTTCCCCACTTAACCAGATCTGACTCCTGCCTCCTTATCAGAAGAAAATCTATCCTGACTCAGGTTGCTGTCCATATAACTTCTTCTTGCCTGTTAAGTAATGTATCTTCCCATTCTCAAAGAATTCCTCCCTGTCACACAGAATACAGCACTGGAGCAGTTCCTGAGCTACAGAAAGTGCCTCCTGTTTAATGTAGTAAGATGAGGAAAGTGTAGCTGATGTGTTTTCCCTGGCAGCATGTTCTTAAATACTTGACATTGGAAAAAAAAACAACCTTCAATACTGTATTGATTTCTCTCTACATTCATTGCATCATCCTCAATATGCTGGAGAAGAAAAATCCATCAAAACAATCCTCAGCAATAACATAATGTTCTCCTCCCACACCAAATAAAATACATCCTTTCACCCTTCTGCTCAGCTGGCATTCACAAACACATTTCTAGCATCTGTATCTTGCAAGATCCTAAAGGTCGGACTGCCTGGACTCATGCACCAGGCTGAAAAATTGCAAGCCTGGAGGCAGAGGATGCCTCTTCCAGTTATCCCTGTCAGAAGCAGACTAATAAATGGGATCAAATATGCCCAATGTAATCAGTTGCTACTGCCACCCAAACATAAAGGTTGCAGGTTCACCATGGTGGGGGAACTGACAGCAGCAAATGCAAGGAGTCAGAAGACAGCATGGGATGGGGAGAATGGGAAGAGCAGACTGTAAGTAATGTTGATTCCCTAAGGCTCTCCTGCCTAAAGCTCTCTTCTGTTATACTGGCCTCTCAAATATACTGATAAAAATAAAGCAAAATGTGATATTAGGCTTTGCAGTGAATGACCTGGTGAAGATCTGGATTTCCAACAGCATGTAGCATGCAGTTGCTCTCACTAGCTTTATCAAAGGCAAGATGTTTCTGAAGGTTGTATCAGAGAGGTAAGAACCAAACTTTGGAATTTTTAAAAAACAGGGTGAAGAAAAGCATAGCAAAACTTCCTGGCTACAAAATAATCATGTAAAGCCTTGTAGGTCTGTAAAAACCTTCTGAATTATACCTTGCAATGAGCAGAAAACCACTGCAATTCATATGGTGCCCAAAGTCACAGCTGATGGGTTCTCTCTGAAGAAAAAAACATGCAAATTCTGACATCAGGCAGCTCTTATAAATGGCCTAGGTATAGGAAACAGCCCTGGAAACTCTGATGTGTGAAACAGATGACAATAAAAATGTATTTTATCAGATTGGACAAATATCTTCCCAGACACAGTTGGTAAGTTTCGTCCATTGCTTTTTCATTACTTGTTTAGTGCTTTATTGCTGCTATGAATATGAAAAGGGGAATGATAACATTCTTCTTAAAAGCATGTGACCCTTATTTAATGTAAGGATACAAGAACTGTGGCTTTCTCTAGTTTCTAAATTGGAGGAAAATACTGTCACCATTTTGACAGCATTCATTTTACTAAGTCTAGGAAAATAAATGAATTTGTAACACAAAGCTTAAGAAAAAAGGCAAATAAACAAAACTCCATTGCTAGCACAAGATAAGAACTTTCCTTAGTATGCAGTTTTTCTCATCACTGTTTTTTCAGTTTCACACAGGGACAACTTCTTCCTGCTGTGAATCTTCCCATGTCTCTTCTCATAATCACGAAAACAGACTCACAATCCCAGCAGCATGTACACAGATCAGGCTTAGTTCCAGTGTAGTTCCCAACTCACATTGCCCATACCTCATGGTATCTAAACTCTTGGCAGCGACATCTGACTGATTCTCTTTCTTACTTGGATGCTTTTCAGAGATCAAGATCAACATTTTATTGCTGAGGCTGGGTTAAATGAAGTTTTGAGAAAGAAAGGAAGCAGAAAGTTAAAATTCAATATGGGTGACATTTGTGCCTATCTTTCGCACAATGTATCTGATTTTGCATATAATTAAAGAAAAATAAGAATCAGAAAAGAGAGAGGGGCCAATTCTGACTGACCAAAGAACCCAGGAGGAAGAGGGTGTAGCAGTTTCCTTGGTAAAAATACCCAAAGAAATCTTGCACTTCACCTTTGGAAATTCACTGTCTTTGCTCCACCCTTATCAAATATCCAGCAAACATAAATAGAAAAGTTGTATTTAAACTCAAGCAGACTCTTCTGTTAATGTTTAACTATAACTTTGACTGTTATTTTTTTCCCAGGTGATTCACAGGTTTTGCTTATACTGATACTGTCTCCCATAACCAGTTCTTACTATTTATATGAATGGTTGTCAAGGAAACCAGAAATCAAGCAACGGTGTATAACTTTTCTAGATTGATGAATGTCTTCTGCCTATTTAAAAAGAAAAAAAAAAACTTGAAAAACTGTAAGGAGACTGGAATTTATACATTTTTGCTAAAATTATTTTTCTATTTCTGTTGGCCTTTGCTGCTGTTGTTCTTACTCATCATAAAGATACCAGTCACTTTAATGGAATTCTGCTTCATCTCTTGCTTTATGAACAGATGATATCTTCAACACATGCATGCAACAAGTCTGGCCACAAATAGCAGTGAGTGAAAAAGTTGAGATAGAAATGGATGATTATCTGAATCTGTGGGTCCAGGGTAATGTAGAGCAAATGCAGAAATGATGGAGCAAGCCACAACTTTCCAGTTGTGAAAGATTAGATATGAAAAAGGCAGAACAAACAAAACCTCTGAAATCAGCATCAGCATACAGTGAAGTAGAAGAAATGCAAACGAATTCTCCTCTCTTTATAACATAGTCTATAAGACAGTTTGGCTGATGCTTGTTTTTTTTCTTCACAGATCTCTCAACAGGACATACGGCAAGCGAGTGCAGAAAATGTCATTTAAGAATGCTTTTTCAGTAACAAGTTCTTCAATAACAAAACTAACTGAGGGTGCCAAGAGTTAGGCCATGCTCCATGTTTGAACTAACATGCTTTAAATGCATAAAACTACAGACTATTATATAAAACAGAATGTGTTTTTTTTTCTTTGTCTTTGCTATTTAGGTGACAAGACACTCAGACGTACAGCTTACTTAGAAAACAAATGACAAGCAATAGTGCACCTACTGTGATTTTTAAGGATTACCTCTCTCCTCTTAGGTGCTTTTTTTCTGGCTTTCCTCCACAAGATTTCAATTTCTCCCTCCTTGCTTAGCCCCACCAAACTCAGATGGCCAATTTCCATTTGACTCTAACTCAGTCTTTTTCTTACCCCCAACCTGAGGCATTCCCTTCACTGTTTCATGCTACCTCCAAAATCCTGAATATTCTGTTTTTATTCCTTCCTTTGTGCAAAATGAGGATGGAAAGAGTGGCCAGTCTTGACTAGCACCATTTCTTGTTCCTTTGGGGCCTCTGGCCTCAGCTCTCAGCTGTTTTACCGCGTGGCAGCCAAAGGTGGAGGACCTACTGGACTCAGTGCAATCTTAAGAGTGGGGGTCAAAGAGAATAAACCAACCACCAGCTTCCTGGGGCTACTTCTCCAGCAAAGGCCAAAGTGCAAGTCTTACCCACATGGTAAGATGAAGCCATTTTTTTTTCCTTCCTGGCAGTGAATGAGCAAAAAGAGACACAAGGGAGCGAGGCTAGATAAAAAGGCAGGAAGCCAAAGCTTCCTGCCAAGAACTGACACACAGGCAGACCTGGCTAGAATTTGGGCAGTGGTCAAAAGCAAACTCATGGCTGCCCTTCTCCCTTCACCCGTGTGAAAAGATAAGAAAGATCAACTGCATGCTTAATTGCTAGTGAACTCAATCAACCAGCACTTTGTACCAATCCACCAGGGAAGATATAAATCCATGAAAATTGCCAGTTTTTGTTTTTAGCAAGTATGCAAATATGTGCACCTTAGCTGCAGCCATTATATGTTCTAGCAAATTTCCATGCAGCTTTTGGGGTGAAAATCCAAAGATATCTAATCTGTATTTCACATGATGTTAAGATATTAAACAAGCATGTCATCAGAACACACTGGTCAGACTAAAAAGCAACACCACCTCCTGCACAAATGCATGTTATGCTGGGTTGACAACAGCCTCCCTCAGTCACAGAAATGCATCTGAAGTGGGATGTTTTTCCTTATGGGATTTTTGGCAAGAGTTTATTTATTTATTTTTTAAGATGATGAAAAAAGGCAAAACAGTAACTAGTATTAATCAAATAATGTCTCTTAGAAAACTGTAGGTCTAAAATATTAGTTATTATGACAGTGAGGTTGAGAAAAAGACTTCCTACCCATTTAAGAACCAAAAATCTGTTTGTAACCCATACAAGCAAGAATGCACTTCTGTGTAAGAGTTGCAGAAGTTGCTGATACAAGGAATGAATGTAGCTTATACACACACCTCTGAAATCCTAATGTGAGGTTAGAACTTGGTAAATAAACATAAAAATAAAAAAAGGATGATGCTGCTATTCAGAAGGAAATGACTTGCTGGCACCCAACATCTTGCCAATAAATCAACATACTCCAGAGCTATATTTATGCAGTTTCTGGCTTCAGAGAGAATGACAGAACTTCAACAGCTTAAAATGCTGCACCAAGAAACAAACATCCATGGGTGGAAGGCACCTCCTGCTGGTGGGGTAAATGACATATCCATAAAGAATTATTAGTTCTGTTATTTCCAGTAAAACCAAAAAATTAGCAGAAAACTAAAACATCCTCAATCCAACCCTCCTGGGTTGGAGGACAGGTGAGTGGGGACCTATTATACTGCAATTATTTCTTCAAGAGAATAAAAATTACATGAAGAAATGTTCTTTTCTCCGGTGGCAAGTATTATAATAGATCCATGCTCCTAGAGGCTAAAAAGCTGCATTGGGCATAAAAAAGATAATAAAAGATGGAATGTATTACAATTACAAGCAAGCCATACTAACAATATCCTAGTATAAGAAGCACTGACTGAAACAGTAAAAAATTATTATATTTCTTTGTTACTAGAAAGAGATAAGATGTCTCTCAAACAATACAGAACTAACTAGAGAAACACTGAAGAGAATAAAGACATAATTGAGAAAGTTGGGCTCCTCCACAGTATGGAGTACTGAGCTTGATTTTAGGGACACAGATTTAGCTTCTTACCCATGTTCTGGTTAAATATTAGTCAAATACCATGTCAGTTAACAATGAAGATGCACAAGTGGTGTTTAAAGGAAGTCTTCACTTAGCAGCCATGTATCGTTCTTGAAACTTTTGGTATGAGGTTAGCTAAGGCCACTGGTGTCCCTCTTGACTCCTTGTGACCTTAAATTTCACCTAAGGATTATCAGATATGAAATGCAGTCAGATAGATAGATGAGGACAGATCCTAAACTGCTGATTAAAACAATATAATGGTACCATTTTATGAAGGCTGTAGTTGTCATAAAAAATAATAGAATACGTTCAGCTATGGAAAAGGGTCAGATTGTAAGCAATGGAACAGTGTATAAGAAAATTATCAGCAGATTAAACATTGCTCAGATTTCATCCTCACTGTTGAATGAGACCTGGACATCACCTTACCTTTTGTGTTGCCCTTGAAAGCAGGTAAACAAACTCCAAATCAGTCTGAATGTGCCAGTGCTATGGTAGACACACATAAAGCTGTCACAGAAAGAGGTGTGCCAGGGTAAGATGAACACTGTTTCTCATCATCAGAACTATGATTTGATCCCTGACCTTTCAGAAATCTTTCTGTCTACACCAACTACTTGAATGAGAAAGAGGAACTTCTGTCTGAACTATCTCGCCAAGCTTCCCTGAACTTCAGTTGTTCCTCAGAAACAAGTTAGAGGTGATTGCTTTATGAATGGTGAGTTCTAACAATTTCAGCCACCTAGCAGTGGCACAGGAGGATCAAAATGACTGTACTGCTTTATCCTTATATATCAAGAAACAGGTAGAAGCCCACAACCGTTCAAGACAAGTCACAAAATTAAAAAAAGAACTACAAAGATTTCAAGACACTAAAACCAGCATGAAAATGAAATGGGATTTATAAAGCCAGGGATGAGTACTTCCTTTGGAATACCTAGTTTAAATTGTCACATAGATAACTATCCAAAATTAGTTTGGAGACTTCAGAATTCACTCTGGTATACACAGTAGAAGCACTCTGTAATAAAACATAGTGAGAAGACTCCTCTTGAGAGAGGCCCCGGAAATATTGCCCCTTCTTGAATTGCACTGGGTTGCATCCCAGGGTATCAGTATCTTAGAATTTCTAGTCTTAAATTAATGGACAACATCTGTAAAACTTAGGAGAAATTACACACACACACACACACAAAACTACTACAAAACCTTCTTCCATTTTGGCATCTTGTCTAGCTTTATAGTCAAAGTCATAGATGAGAAAAAAGTGGCACAGTGAGAAAAAAGCAGCATAGAACAACTCCTGGAAGTCTGTAAAAGCAGCCATGGGTGTCATTCCTATGACAGATTTCCTACTGATCACCTTAACTTCTACAAAACTAGATGGACCATCCTTTAACCATGGAATATTTTGAACAGGCACAAACTTAAGATTTTATGTAAAATTATTTTTTCATATTCTGGGCCTGAATAATAATGGAAAACACTTCTATTTTTAATTTGCAATTCTGCACAATTTTTTTTTTTTGTACAAAACAGAAGTCAGGAGATCAGAGAAAGCAGTACTTAGGCTACTCAGTCTGTATGAATAGGTTTTGACCACATTATAAAGGTTCCCCTGTGCTAGGGAGCTCGAATTATCATTTGTTATTGGTAGATACTGATTTCCTCCCAACCAGTTTGATAGAAAATATCTTGGCTTACAAAAACTGTTTTGTTGATATCCAGCCATTAGCACCAAAAAACATGAGCAAAGGAAAGTTGACATCAAACAGTTCTTAGCATGGTAATTTTGTGTCACAACCACAACTATATCTTATTACCTGATATATCAAGACTCTAGCATTTATTATGTTCACCGGGAAATACACAAAATCTTAATCTTAATGTGGGAAGAAGTAAATTCAGGCTAAAACTATGATGTCATGCAAGCTATGAAAAATCTGTACAATGTTTAGTCTATAGGTTTTGTTTTTAACCTCTGCAATTCACATTTTCTCTCTTTTTTAATTATTTAAAGAAAGGGAAAGGGCAGCAAGAACAGCAATAATCTATGTGTTCTATTTCACTGACATATACAATAAAAAATTCACAGAAAGACCTAAGGCTGGTGAAATGCAAAAGAAT
The DNA here is from genome assembly GCA_013398735.1 of Nothocercus julius. Lineage (NCBI taxonomy): Eukaryota > Metazoa > Chordata > Aves > Tinamiformes > Tinamidae > Nothocercus > Nothocercus julius. Next base: position 5,466,716 of record VZSV01000032.1, read on the forward strand.
TGCATAATACGACAAAATGCATCCAAAAGTATAATGCTGTAAAGACACGGTAATTAAATACCTACTCTTGTACACTTTAGTGTCAGCTTAAGCAAATGCTGTGTTTCCCATCCTGTACTGCATTAATAATAAGTATAAAGTAGAAAACAAAGGAGGAAAAGTAATGTATGTCTGCTTTATAACTTTGTATGTCTGCCTCTGAGGTAAACAACGAAATACCTACCAGACAAACAATCGTGTATTGCCTTTAAACACTACATAATTTGCATGCAGGGCAATGCAAATACAGGGTAATTATTATAATCAATGATAGTCAGTAGATAGTTACTGGTCCTATGAAAATAAACTCTTCTGGATGAATACCTCTGCAATATCCGGTGCAAGTGCTAGGGAAGGAGTATCGTGGAACACTGTGGCATGCCAGTCCATTTTGTTACTTGATGCTTTATCAATATTGTTATCATTGCTCTTACCCTCTTCATTTGATGCAAACAAGCTGAAACATCACAGAATCACAGAATGGTTTAGGCTGGAAGAGACCTCTAGAGATCATCTAGTCCAACCCCCCTGCTCAAGCAGGGACAAGATGGTATCCAGGTGACTTTTGAAGATCTCCAGGGAAGGAGACTCCACAGCCTCTCTGGGCAGCCTGTGCCAGGGCTCTGTCACCCTCACAGTAAAGAAGTTCTTCCTCATATGGAGATGGAACTTAATTCCTTCTTCTCAATCAACACCTCCTTCGCATGTTCAGCACAGAGTTTTCTGCAGTTCTGTTGGAAGGAACTGATCAAACATGTTTCCAAAATTGGTTCATGGCCATGTATGAAAGTTGCAGCCCCACCAATGCTATCACCGCTGGGAAAGCTTCCATTAGTAACAAAAAAATGGAATGGCTACTGTATTTGTTGTTACTGCCATCTGTTGTACAGACACTCATGAACACAGTGTTTATTAAAAAAAAACCCCTAACCTATTACTGGGATTTTGGCTTACAGTAACTCTTGTGATGTCAATCTAATCCTTTAATCAGCGCAGTCGATTGCTGTCTAGGTGCTGAAGGGAGTCTCCTTTGCAATGGTTCTTGCAGAGATATCTTACCTGGATTTGGTGAGACCTCCTGAAATGTTGTTCTACCCAGTCCTTATAAGCTGACTTGTGATCCTGCCCCCAGTACATGCATGATACATCAATATATATTATCCTGAACTAAATAAAAATCATCTCTTGACCACAGTAAATATGCGTATAAGACTATCCTACATCTGTAGGAAGAGTTTCCATTGACTATTTACAAGTGTCTTACCTACGAAGAATCAATTTTTTTGCAACAGGAATTCTCTGGGAATCTCTGGGACAACCAAATTCTCCACCAGAGATATTAATCAAAACATTTACATATACAAATTGGTCTAGACATAGAAGAGCTGCCTGGGGAAACCTCTAGAACTGTCTGAAATTCCCCCTGGGAGAGCTCCTGTAAGAAGCAGGCAGGTGTGCAGGTGGCTTGCCAGTCAAGCAACCACCTGGTTTCAATTTGACCCCCTGTCTCAAGTCCATTAGCTCATCTGTGCAGATGTCTAGCCTTTGAGTTCCTGAATCACCCAGGGAATTAGTAATGTATGTGCCAAGGGTGGGCACACACAGTAAGCACAACCCTGAGGTCCACATACACTACAGTGATGACTGAAGAACAAATCTGATTTTCATACTTAAAATTTCATAGCCCTTGCCTCATATCTCGTATCTTGCCTCGACCAAATGATGCCAATGTCTGACTTAGTGAAGTGCTTTCACAGCTTGAATAGAAAAAAATAGGAACTTCCTAAGGAGTGATTCATCTCATCCTAAAGTCAACACCTAAAGTTAGATGATACTGATTCCACACTTTAGCCCAGATTAGTTTTGCCCTTTGGATCACACCACTGATTTTGACTGAGTGTATAGACTATATGGACATTTCTCATATGAAACCCATATACGGCAGCACTGGTAGTGAGAACTAGTCAATTAGTCTGGGGAATGAAAAAAAGATGGAATATTTTCCATTAGCAGAGAAGTATTGACTTTTTGACTTTCAGGTCAAATGCTCAGTTATTGCAAAAACCCATTCACCATTTCTACCTTCCAGTTCACAGACCAATTGCAACATTCTTGTGGGCTGAAGTATTTAAAGGACATGGCTTTTCTACTTTACTAGTGGTGACAAAACTACATTTATCTGGGTGATCAACATTTATACACAGCAGGAAGATAACTCTTCCTTCTCTCAGTTCACCTGATGTTGTCAGCAGCCTGTCAGGCAACACCTGAGAAAACAAACATGCCTTGTCTGTATTCCACACATCACACATTCAGTACTGCTTTATCAGCTGCTACTTCTGCTCTGGGCCAATGGGTTTAACGTCTGTACGTCCTTATGAGTCAACTAATACGTGCTTCCACATGTAGCAGTGAAGTGCTGAAGCACTAAAGGCTAAAGTGTTCCACATCGTCATGTCTTCTTCATACTAAGATGGAACTGAAAACCACAATATCTTGCAGCTTGATACTTGCAAATCACAGCTGTAATGGCTTTTCTAGATCAGTGTTTTGCTGGTACAGTTTCAGGTACACTGCTTAACCTAATTTGCAAAACAGAGTATCATCTGCCATGATAAGATCTATTCTCCCACTGAATTTAACACTACTGACCAATGCATTAATATAGTGGCTTTTGCTATCTACTATTATATGCTTCTAGAATAGTTTTGATTTTAAGCATAGATCTCCTTTGTGGTTAGTGGCAAGGCAATGAGGAGAGAAGCCAGGTTATGTTGGAGGTGACTACAAACATTTTAGTAGAACTGGCGGCAATGATCGCCAAACTGCCTGTTTAAAAGAAATGCATCCAGAAACTACTGTGCCAATCATGGGTGACCTTTCTCTTGGAAACACTGATGCCTTGGCTCTTCTCTTCCTCCTCATCTCCTATCCTGTCCCCCAAATAAAGTACACATTTCCCTGGTCCTACCCCTTCTTACTCCATGCCTCTTCCAAAGTGGCTGGTATTAGCTTGAGAGCATCCACCTTGAGGGAGAAAATGAACACAGGCCTGTAAGTGGTGCAGGATGATCATGAACAGCTGTGACACCTCACAAAAGAAAAGATCAGTCTTCTCTAAACTTCAAAAAAAACTTCTAATGCGCTTAATTCTGCAATCTGCAGACCGGCAGACTGAAAACAGATATGCTGGTTTGCTGGCAGTAGAAAGTCTGGGATAATGTTTAATATTGCCTTTCCCTTCTTGTAACAAAGATCTTCCATTCTTATTTCCTGCAAGGAAATGCCACCTACCAAAGAGCCTTATTTTCTCTGCCTTTTGTTTCAGGATGCTGATTACTCTAACACTAGAGCGAAACAATATGCATTTTAAGAACTCCAGGAAATGCTAAGGAATCTTGCCAAGCATTTTAGTCTCCAAATTCTGCCTTTTAAAAAGTTAGTAATCTAGTGGGAAATGTTGCCTGAATTCCTGAAAACAAGCAAGTATTCACATTATTTATGGAGGATCTAACATCATATGTTCCTGTCCAAAGGCAGAGTAGGAGTAGGATTTTTCCCAGGATTAAGGGCTTAAGCTAACATGCCAGCTCCTGCTGCATTAGGAAGTGAGGGGCTGGAAGCCCATATTTATGCAAAGGGAGAGGGACAAACATGAAATCATGTTTTCCAAAATGTATTCTGTTTCTAAAATGTGTTCCAAATGTGAATGAAAGCTAGGCAGAAAATCCCCAAACACCTGTTCAGATTAAATCTTTTTAAATTTCAGTCATTGGTATCAACAAAATTAGAAAAGAACTGTAGAGGGTCATGAAAATTGAACATGGTATATACTGTAACACTGGATTCATAAATTAGTGAAAACTAGAATTTTTAGTAAGACTTTACAGTATTAGATCTGTTTTCCTAATAATGGACAACCTAATACAGCTCCCGAGAGTACAATTGAAAAAAAAAAAAAAGGCAAAACAACCACAAAGTCCTCTCTAGAGGGTATTCAGCAGACAAAAAGTGAGTTCCTACAGCTGTTTGTAAACAGCTCCTCTGTGCTCTTCCCTAAAATGTGCAGAATGATCTGGATATGAGTCAGTATTATACATAGCTTTTTAAAACTCTATTTATATTTATAACTCTCTGCTGTAATTTAGCCTTGTTCTGTTGCATTCACCTATGCTGAGTACTACCTTATACGTACTTTTTTGGCCACTAAAATCGGAGGAATTGCTTGATATGTAGTATGATGAACTCTAAGAGGAGTGGTAGATCTAGAAAGATATATTTATGCATCAATATCTATATCCAGAAAGAGAGCGGTTCCCAACCTAAAGCCTCTGGGTTACATGCAAGGTGTCACTGCTGAGTGAGAGGTGTCAAGCTGAGTCAAAATGAGGGGCAAAACACAACCTTTTTCTATAGTATTTTGTCTGCACAATATTGATGCCTATAAAGCAGCAAGTTGGGGATCATTGAGGTCTCAGCAGTAAGGTCTTCTGGTTATTATTTACTTAAATGGATTGTTCTGTACTCAAGTGACCAGAAGGAAGACAGTAAGAGGTCTGCATTGCCCAACTGAGAGGCTAATTAAGCACTGTGAAAATCTTACAATTTACAAATGGCTCATCTAATATAGACATGTACAAGACTTACAATAACAAAGCTCCTTCTTGCTTTAAAGATATAAAGAAGCAATGGAAAATATCTACCTAATTGGGTTAATAGCTGCTTATTGCTTCACGTAGGAGGATCAGTAAAGCAATAAAAATAGATACAAATGAAATATTTTTCTCAAGGATCATTTTTCCCCTTTACCATCTCTTTCTACAACATTTTATACTCAAGATTATACCAAGTGGTGTACTTTGAATTTACCTCAATTAGCACAGCAATTTGCTAAATTTTGTTTTTCTCTGGTTTTGGGATGTTCATATTTATGCTATATAAACTATTGCCGCCAACTCCAAATGCTAAAATTTGAATACTTCACTCTGCCTTCACAGAAAAAAAACGTGCAGTTTTGAAATGCAGTGCTATGCCCCTATGATCTAATTTAAAGTTTTCAACTCCATAAAAAGGTAATTACTTTATGCTTTTAGTATTTTTTTCCCATGGAAGTTTTCTTTCTTCCCAGTCATTCCTTTTGAAAGGGCATCCAGATAAAGGAGGTAGCTATTTCTAAATTCAATACTGAATACCTCTTCAGTGTGTGTGTACTTATAGTAGTAGTACATGCCCAGGCTTAAGGAAGGCAAAGAGGCTGTTTTCAGTAGCAGCCTTAGGTTTATTGAACAAGATACTTAAGATTCCATCACTGTTACTAGAAAGAAGCATCCCTAGTAAAACATAATGAGAGCAACTGCAATACAACCTGGGCAACCAGAGTCGTCTTGATAGCAGACAAAATTCTAAGCTGCTAAACAATATATTTAATTGACAGAGAAACTGCATGGATCTTAGAAAATCAATATCTTTCAGTTACATTTAACTGAGGACACAATCATGTGTGTTAGAATTATTTTTAAACGAGGAGAATGTAGTGTTCTCCACCCTAATCCAGACAGATGAATAAAAAGGGGTAACATGAAACCAGGAGTGCATAAGTAACATATGTTTTGTCATTCTTTACCTTGAGCTCATCTGCATCGTAGAAGTCTATGCGCACAGCAGGGACCATCCATGTCTGGAACAGAGTCGCCAGGATCTGCTTGGCAATTGCATCTGCAATGAGGTGGAAGTGGAGTGGGTTTCGCCTGATACAAGAAGGGAGAGAAAGGAATTGGTCCAAAGGTTTCTAACTCCTATTGTAAGAGAACAACATCAGAAATTACAAAATTTTAACTGTCTAATGTCATAGGATAAAATGTACAGTATGTTTGGTGGAAGTCTACTTCCGTGGCCAAGATGTGGTACAGTGTTACAATTCTAGGAAACATGACAATTGTAGAAACACTGGACCAGTTTCTGGATATAGGTCTTTTGACTTCATTGGAATGTGATGATTTATAATAGCTCAGGACCTTGTCTCTTCTCCTGGGTCTTTAAACGACAGCCAAGTTAATCTGCCTTTGGGAACAGGAGCTGTGAAAGTGATTGCTTCCAGTTTTCTAGGTCAGCCTGGTAATTTATCCCTGTGGTAAAAACAGTTGTCTATAGAGAAGTGGGGGTGGCGGGGAAGTTTCAAAAATAATCTCCTAAATGAGGTGACAGTCCAGGACCACTGATTTTGCATTTACCACTTCTACAGAGTAAACTTGGGATATCAACAGCTCTCCTACAGGAATCTAGAGCAAAGTGTTCTAAGGGAGTGGATAGCGAACAGCTTCACAAATAAAGTGACCGGAGACTGTAAATCTCCCCACATCCTTTCTAAGAGGGAGAGAAGGCTGAATTAAAACAGGAAAAAAAAAGTATTTTATATTAAAATCCCAGATTTAGGTTCATCTCTATACTCATAAGACTTGGGGTGAGTCAAATGCTCTGAAACAGGATGAGTGATTAGACAATATCAACAAGAGTGGAAAGGTTTGACAAAGCGTATGGATTTTTTCTGTAAGAATATGAGCTTTGCTATTACCAACACTAAGTTTAAATCACTTTTACTTTCTTCTCTCTTTGAGGGAGGCTAAGCAACGGTCTGATCTTTATTCAGCTTCTGTGGCAGGAGTAGGAAAACCTACCAGTAGATCTTGGTTATGATCTGTAGTAAAAAGGGAGTCTTCCCTGTTTATCCCTAGCTTAGTAGCTCTCACAGTAAAGATGGAAGGACAGGAGTTAACAAAAGCCAGGAAGAAGACAGATGGTCCATTTAGCCTTTAGCATTGGCTCAACCTTCCTTTGATCCCTAGGGAGGAATAGTGGAGTCTCATTTCTGTGAAATTTATAAGGGAAAATGGGTGTACTTGTCATCTGATATTTTTCATCTAAAAAAGAAGAGCATTTAGTTTTAGATGCTGGCTAAGGTGGAGGATGACTGATGCTACTACATTCTGCTCTGTGGACTAAAAGAGAAGAAATCTATGCGAGTTTAGGCCAATACACTTTCATTATGCTTTTGGGCTCAACCCAAAAGATCAAGGTTATTTCTTTCTCCATTTCCTGCCTTAACGAACAGTATGTGCTTTTCTCCTTAATGCTATTCCATTGTACTTTAAAGAGTGATACCGTTCCTCACTAAATAAAGTCCACAAGAAAACATAAAAATACATATAATGGTTTACACTACCATAATACACCTCTCAGCAGAAGCAGGAGATTGTTGTAATAACAATAAGCAATGTGTGCCCTGATTTGCCGTGTTAGAAATACTGCACCTAACATCAAATTCAGTTCCCAGTGATCTCAGTGAAGCTGTTGTATTGGTTGCAAGAGGTTCAAATTACACACTTGCAGGAAAAGCAGAACAAGGGCAGGTTAGAAGCCTCACATGTGGGTTAACCACCACAACGGCAGCTGATTTGAGTTCAACAATATATCCAACACACTAAGGCACAATGTCCTTTCCAAAGAGACAAAGTCTTTTTTAATCTCCAGCATGATCTGGAATGGGCAAGGGAGAGGGGATGCTGCAGGCTGCCAGTTGCTGAGTGTCCCATTACAAACCCAAAGGCATCACATCAGTTATGTCTGCTTCACCCGCCCAGCAGGAGAGCAGAAGAGGAACATCCCGGCTCATGCAGATTCCGCAGTAACCAGGCACCTTGCCAAAAAAAAAAAAAAAAAAAAAAAAGGAAGGAGAGGGAATAGCAGTGATCAGGAAACAGATTTCGTTAGCTGAGAAAGGCCAGGAGAAACGAAAGTACAAAAGCGGTGGATCTGGGTACAGACAGGGCCCTATCTGAAAGCAAGTATGTGTGGGATATCAGCATATAAATTCCATATAGGTCCCTCCGCTCAGCCAGGGTTGAGCCTGGTATCATGTTTAAGGCTACTTCCCAGCTGTTTTTCTTTTGCAATGTATTCTCTTTCTTCAGGGTCATCTATCTACATACTCTTTTAAATCATCTTTTAGTAAAAGGGATCTGATACCAAATATTTGGAGATAAAATATACCCAGTGAAAAAAATTCTGATATAAAAACAATCAGATTTTCAGTAGCAGTTTGTTCTTATTCAAATGACCCTGAGAGTGTGAAACTTAAATGGGAGCAAGTGGGTGATATTTTCTTTAGTTTAGCTCCCACCGGGGGAGGAAAAAAAAAAAAAAAAAAGTAGTTGTACTCCTACACAGAAATATCTTTCAAGTTGCAAGCATTATGGCAAAGATTCACCTGGAAGGGACGTATGTGTCAACAGACAAAGCAGAACATTAACACTTAGAAAAATATGTCTCCAAAACCAAACAGTGACCTACCGACATCTACAACTAAATATGCACTGGCCACAGAAAATCTTACTCCAGTGGAGATTTTAGCTATGTGGATTGTGGTCTTTGAGTGTGGTACTAAAAGGGAACAGAGCACAGGCTAAGACCTGGTAGACCTTCTGAAGGTATTAATACTGGCAAACACACAGGTGACATCTTTTACACATTATGGTATCTGCTATATGCTAAACCTAAAAGACATGGATTGCTTCAAAGTGTTTATGAAACACATGCAGAAGCCTAAAGATCAACCAGCACGCACTTCAAGAGTTAATGGTTTAAGATGCCTTCTTTCTCCTTTATCATTTGTCAACATGACTTCATCACTGGATGTGAGAATTAGAAATTATAATTAACAATAGTGTGAAGGATTCCACTAAAAGCTACATTTCATTAGACTTGGACCTTTTGCTGTACCATTTGGAGCCAATAAAACTGTTCCATCCTTCAGGCTGGTTTCTTTTGAGGACAGAGACATTCTGGGATACAAGAGTCATAAAATTGAAAACAAACTGTACTGTTCCTACTCTAAGTTAAAGAACAGCTAGGTGCACAGCTATTCTTCAGATGCATTTAGCAGTTACAGTTTAAGGAATCTGGGGAAGGGAGGGAGAGAAACGTCTCTCAGAAGGAAGTTAGAGAGCCCCTCCCTTGGGTACAAATTTGGGGGAAAAGGCCACTGATGATCTTTAACTAGCACCTGAAGACAATGAAGTTTGCTAGAGGAGGCCGAGTGCATTATCAAGGTAGATAAAAGTTATGAAAAAGATTTGTATGCTGTGGTTTCCTGTAATATCTGGGGCATAGCTGTGATAACCCAACAGGGCCTTTCCACTCTGCAGAAGCTCAGAACTCTGGTGCAGGACAGCTTTCGTGGGCTGAAGGGAAGCTGGAACGAACTCTCAGAGAAATGGACGACCAACACAAACTTCTCCCACTGCAAATGGGAAATGAACTTTGACTTCACCTGCTTTAAGCAACTCAAAGCACAGCTATCTGTTGTGTTTATTCTTAATGTGCATGTTATCCCTTACAACTCATTTTCCATTGGACATGTGGTGTGAGCAAATGAATCGCAGCATAAATTGGTTATATTACGTAATGTACCGCTAGAAAACACAATGTTAGTAGTGATGGCTGTATATTAAACTGTACGGAAGAGTAGAGGTCAAAAGATGACAATTTTGATAAATCATTTCTCAAATATTAATAGATTTTAAAAAAAAATAAAAAGGTGTGAATTTTCAAGTTTGGGAGGCAAGGTTTCTAGTGTACCTGTTTCCAGAGCAGATAGTCCTGAAATTCTAGAAACAGATAACAAAGTAGCCAGGGAATTTCTCTCCAATTCCAGACAACCACCTACATTCTTTTATCTCAAAGACTTTGAACATATGAATTTTTACCAAATACAACTTTTCACAGTTTCTGCTACATGTAAAATGCTGACATGTTAATAATAATGTGAAAGAAAGAAATTTCAAAATGCGGACATTTTCCATCAAGTAGAAACTCAAAGTTTCACCACTCCATTTAGAAAACTACAAATATTCACATAGTGTTTCCACTTATCTTAAAAACAAACCACGGTTTGATGAAGTAAACCATATGTAAAATATACATACATAGATCTCCTTAAATGGCTTTTCTCCAAAGTGAATAAAAAGAGATTCTGCCAAGATTTTCAAGCACAAATTCTTCAATATAGGCTCTTAGACATAAATGTAGGACCTTAACTGAATGCTATCATTTTCAGAATTGCTGAGGTACTGCAAGGTATACTTAAATGAACAGAAGTCAGTAATTCTAAAAAAAAAATGGGCTATGAATTTTGGAATCTATCCTGAGTTACTCATTTCTATAGAATTTTTATCACAATGTTTTATTTTTACATTTCAAAAACTTCTTATTCCTCACCAAAGTTTTGATCTGCTTATGCATTTGTGGCCTATTCTTTTGGAATAGCCATTGCCACAGAATTAAATATAAAAATCTACAATTGAAAAAGGGATAGTGAACCAAGATTCACTCTTCCCTTCTGTATCATTATTCCATAGCTCAATTGTTAGCAATTCAAAAAGCAGCTGCTTGGTTGCATGATTCTCTCTTTGCAGCAGAGGAATTTTATTTTCTAAGAATATAAAAAGGTCAGGAGCCTAGGGGGGTTATTTCCAAAATCTATACCTTATTAAGGGAAGCACAACAAGGTAATACTTTTTATATCTGTAACAAATGGTTACAAGAACTTCAAACAGAAATTATAAAAGACAGCTTGGAAAAAAAAAAAAAAAGAAAAAGAAAAAAAAGAAAAATCTTTCCAATACCCGTATGACAATCTCTCTCTCATATGGGAAGAATTTCAATGGGAAAGTAACTAAAGACTTTTCATACCCCTTCACATCCAGTATTGATTGAAACGCTCCCCGAACTACTGGAGAAATCTTAAAGAGGTGCAAGCTGCCTCATTCATGGATCTTGCTTCTTGTCAACCTATAGAATCACTGTGGAAATAACTGGAGATTTCATGGCTAAATTTTCTGAACATTGCTTTCTCTGTTATGTCTGCATTTTTAGGATATGTAGAAATACAGAAAGATGTATTATTAATGCATGTATAGTAGTGAGAAACTGGATCATACGTTAGAGTTTTTGCCAGAACAATCTACTAAGAAACAGACTAATACATTAGAAGAAATGGAAATAATGACAAAGGTTTTAAAATCTCAAATTATCTCCATTAAAGCAAAGTGGTCTCCATGGAATATAGCTATTAGATTACATAAGCTTTAATTACCAGCCAGAGTTGACTTGTGACTTATTCTTATTGTGACTTGTGATCTTATTCTATTTCTTCTAAGAAAAACTTTATTATTCTTAAGATTGCACTGTGATACTGTTTGAAGTCTTAACCTTGAAAGAACTAAGACATATGCTTGATTTTAGCTTTTGAACCTTAAAGTCAAGAGGAAACTTCATAAAAGAAAGGATTTGTCTAGTTGACTTTGACTTCATTTATTCTACAACCCCTCTGGCACCACTGCTATGCTACTACTGCTTTAGGATAGTGTGCACCTTTAGAAGCAACAAAGCTTTCCCAAACTGGGTGGGCAAAAAAAAAAAGAAAAACAAAATCACTTTTCTGCTGGGATACAAATGCCTTTATACAAGGGAGTTCATTGGCAAGGCAATAGTAGCTGGCAAGAAAGAGAAGACAATTTTTCACAGATTCTCACACTGACCTAACTCTTAGCAACATTTTATAATTGTTCATTTTTGGCATTTCTTCATTCCCTAATGTAACATGTTTTTAGCATGTTTAATAATTTCCCTAATGTAGCATGGTGTAACATGGTTAACTCAAGTTAAGAGTTACCTAAATTAATATGGAAATGAACTTTACAATATGAAGTTATAACTTATGGGCTTCTTTAGCTTCTTATGAGGTGCTCCAAGCTTTACAATTTTCAGAAGACACTGAAAATAACTTGGCCATATAGTTGCAGAATTTCCAATGAAAGTAGCAAGCCACGGGACATTGTGTTAATTCTGAAAACAAATTGCAGATTCTTTGGGGAAGAATATGTACAGTCTTGCCCAAATGACCCCAAATTTTTAATTTCTGGTGTTTAATCCTTTGCCTTGGGAGAACGAAACTTAAGCTGTGCTCAGAGCACAACGATATGAGCTCAGGAGAATCAAACTGTCTCAGAGAGAGAAAATTTTTCATCCCTGAAACAGATTTATGAAATCTGTCATAATCAAAAACTGATGCCCAAGACAGGAAAGTAGAAAAGTTGCAGGCAAGGACGGAGGGCTCATTCTAAAAGCTTCCCCCTGAGCAGACGTTCCAATGCATATTTATCAGTCTGCAAGCTCCGCGCTATCCCAGCTCTGCCGAATCTCCCCCTGAGAAGAGACTGTCAGTTCTGTCAAACTGGGTGTTAAAAGCTGCTGGGATTTTGTGGCTCGAACATACGTTTTCTAAAGACAAAACTGAAATCAAGCTCCTGTTCCACTGGGAATGAAATGTGTTTTTGAACTATGGTATTCTTATAAGAAATCCACCATACCATCCCTTCCTCCTCCTCTTTCTGCTCCCTGGAGCCTGAAGACAGACATAGTTTCTCAGATTGCTTGGACAAGTAGCTTGCCTCTGTCTCATGATACTTATGGTATGACTAGAATCTGTTTCAGACCTGGCAGAAGACCTGGAGAGAGCAAAAATGTTCAATATACAGTATGGGCTGTACAATAATGCAAGAGAGGATACAGCTCACTCCATCCATATAAAATCCTGTAGTTTGCACCCAGCATTCCTGCTGTCTTGTGTCTTTCTGTCCTGCACTCCTACCTTAAAGTTGGGGGCACAACAAATAAGCTAACGCATCTGGAGAGGATGATGAGACTGACTGAGTGTCCTTTTCTCAGAACTTTTCTACAAATTGAAGTAGGCAATCTAGAGACCTGCTTGTATCAAAATACACAGAAACACGCAGCTGAAACATGCTTTACTTGCTGAATTGGAAGGAAATGCTAATAAAAGCTTGTGTGACATCTTTGTGAATTGCAGACAGATTCATTGAAATCAGTGCTCTACACAGAACACCAAATGAAAAACAGCAGGAGCAGAAAAGGGCATTAAGGTTGTTTGCTTTGGGGAGCCAGCAGTTAGTAGATTATGTTCAGTATGTTGTAGGGCAGGACTGAGGTGTAATGGCACTGTTGCCTGGGGAGAATCTGCACCGTGTCCGGCCAAATAATAATGACTGTGTTTTCTACAAAAGTTTCTTTCAGTTATACATCTTGTTAGAGGCAAACTCTTCCCCTGCTATATCAGGTTTGCCCGAACATTGATCATCAGAAACTTCTAAAAAGGAAAAACATATTCTCTTTGACAATATATGTGGAAGCATGCCTGTTCTCCTTCTGCAAAATACACTTGAGATTGAATGTGATTGTTCTGCAGGTGGGGGACTAGGTAGCCTCGACTTAGAGCTTAGGGTGGAACAAGTAAGCTTCTATTCCACTGCAGACATGCAGAATGTTTTTCCTGGCAGTGCCAGACAGGATATATTTCCTGATACACATTTAGGATTTAGAAAGAGAGATGTTTCCACGCCACTTTTCACTGACGACCCTCAAGTCAGAAGGTGAACCTACAACAGATGTCAAGAAGTAGCCACCATGTCAATCAACCACCTTCATCTGTCCTAACTAATTCCTCCTGATGCAGTATCATGACCTTCTTTACCCTTCTTTCCCACAATCAAACAGAACCTAGCAACTAAAAGAAAATTTCTCTCCAATCACTCTATTTTTTTAAGTGCATACCAGTCTCCAAGATAAAACTGTTTTCATGGCAACCAATGCAAGGAATGCAGACTTAAATATATTTTTCAGCTGAGGAAATATGGCAAGTTCATGGTTTATTATTCAGCCTACTTCACCATTCAATCCAAAAAGAAAAAAAGGGGGGGGGGGGGATTCAAGAAAGAATTCCTGAGACATGAGCCTCTGCACATAGAGCCATAGCATCAACAGATGCTTAAGAAGCCAAACCAATTGCCTGAATTTTCTAGAAGAAAAGTAAGAAGTATCTGCAAGAAGCTCTGTTTCTTTTTCTGAGAACATCTTCCCATTTTAGCAGACAATTTAATGCCTGGTGAGGAGAACTACTTCTAGGCAAGAATTGACTTAAATTTGTCTTTAATTATGTTTTGAGCAAACAAGCAAGATAGGTTACCTTGAATGCAACTGACTACAATAAAGTTTCATTAGTTGTATTGGGCTTTATCTTGATCACTTCTGCTGAGCAAGGAAAAATCCTTTGAGATGTGCAGTATTGCTAGCCAAACAGCAAGTATGTTCTTGACAAGGGCAGATTCCATCAAGTTACTTTTCTTTGTATGGCTTTCATCCTTTTAATTAGATATATTTCCCAGATTATTTACGGCAAAATTGTTTATAAATTGCTTATTTTTCAGCTCTATGCCATAGGCAAAACAGAGACATTTCCTTTAACACAAAGAGACTATTTAATTTTTTGGGTTACAAGATTCCTATTATTTATAGAGTATTAGGAAACACATTGAGTATTTGAATCTTTTCAAAATGGAGTTAAGTATTATGGGAGAAAAACACCCAGAAGCTCATCGCTGGGAGAATTCATATCTCCATAAAAATGCACATTTGTCAAAAAAAAAAGGGGGAAAAAAAAAGAAAATAAGCTAGAAATAACAATCAAAATAGATAAAACAACCCACATTCCTGGAATATGAAGGCAGTTTACACTGAATAATTCAGGAGTTTAATTGGAAAACGATATCATTTTAAAATTTAACATGATTCTAACTGCTAAAAAATTCCAGTCAGAACTTAGTAAGTCTATACAGTTTTTTTTTTGTTTTTTTTTTTTTAATCATTTAAGCATTGTTTTTTTCTGTACCCTTTGTTATGCTCATCTGGGAACTCCCACAAAGGCTGTGTTATGTGTTAATAATTAAAGTTACTCTCATACATTGGACAATTTCACCCCTCTACCCACCTTTCCATCTCCCTCTTGCACTTCCCTACCCCAGCCAATCTCTTAAAAGAGTATTTACTGAATCATTTCTACACCATACAAGGTGGGCTTATCAAAAATGCGTGAAAGGTGCAATGTGGCACAAAAACTACTGCACAGAGTGACTGCTAACAGTGTTCCAGAAGCGGTTCATAGGTAAACATAAGGAGCAAGGTTGGGGACATTTATGTCCCGGAACAGGTATGTGTAACAAGACATCAACATGTGACTTCAACAAGATTCATCCTTACTGCTATAAAATATCATTAAATATGCAGTGGCATATTGAAACTACCATCTTACCAAACTCTTTATGCTCTAAATTGATTTTATAGCCTATTTGTGCTGTTTGTGTAAAGCTGTTTAGTCTCTCAGTTCCTCATTTTGACCCACTTTCTGCACCACTGGTGGAAAAAGTCTGAGACACTTTACTAAACTGGTCAAGGGACAAGGAACAGGATGTACCTGTCATCCTGCTCATACACAGTCTAACAACATTTAATGTCACTGGAACTCCTGTTTATTAAGGGAATTCCATGAACTGACTATCTTCTCTTCCTTAGACATCCATGCCTCTAGGCTTTGGGGTCTGACTGTGCTCCATGTGCTAAAACCAGCTTGGGAGCTCCTGTGAGGGGCTCCAAGTGGCCCTTCCAAAGTCAGAACAAATAATCTGACTTTATGAAATAGTAGTGACCATAGGGACAGGTTTACCTTGGAAAATAAAGGTCTAAATGGGAAGCTGGGATAGTCATGTAACCTGTGCGTATTTGTGTGTATGGCTTTCAAGTTACTGTCTACACCCCTGCCATAAACTGGTATCAGAACTAGGTTAAATGAGTATGATAGTGTTCTTATGATTTTATAGGATCCATAAACAGGTAGATACTTTACAATTCGCATAGGTGTTGCCCCTATTGCCACAATGCAACTGTTGGGCATTGGATCCTTACTGTTCACTGCAGAAATCTTTTGTCAGGTGGAGCTATTTCTAAGGGTGATAAATTTCACACTTCTTTCCTTAAAAAAAAAAAAAAAAAAAACACCTAGGGAAAGGGAATCTGATTTTCTTTTCAAGAGGGTAAAAGTAGCAAGAGCCATTTAGCCATAATCAGTTATTAAAATATACAACAAAAGAAAGCTACCTTTACCTGTGAAATAAGACAGACTTGACAAGCGTGACAACATCCCGACTGGCATTGTACCCTGCACAGACAATGGCAACGTGGATGGTCTGCAGGAGAAAAGGAACCAAAAGAACAAAAATTTAAGCCTGCATTTTATCATTCATTAAAGAGAACGCGTATATGACAGTGCTACTATTTAATGCAGCAATTGTTGAAGATTTGAGTGGGCATTCTGCAGCTGTTTGCAGCCCACTTGAGGCAGTTTGTTAAAAACATCTTAATTGAGTTATAACACCATCATCATTTCGAAGTCATTACTGGCCCTAAATTACATCAGATGTCTGAACAGAATTGCATTTATTAGCTAAGAGCATATGTGTGTGTGTGTGCCTATACACAAACACACCCATTAACGACACACAAAATTCTGAATATGCAAACACAAAAACACTGTTTAACCTTTTGAACCAAAGTTTAAAAATACTTTTGCTAATTATGGACAGATATGCTCTTAGAAATTTTGCATAATTTCAGTCTTAGGGATAGTTATTAAGGAGAGAGAGAACAAGCTCTGATGGAGAAGAGCATGAGTGGGACAACCTTTCCGCCCAGGGCTAGGTGTGCCTCAGTAATAAGACAGGGCAGTGCCTGAGAAGCCAGGTCATCTTTTCCCTGCCTGTGACTAGTAGCATGGGCTGTATTACGCCGTGTTAACATATTAGACTGTGTTAACAGGAAGTTAAATACAATTCCTGCCCCCCCCCCAATTTTCCTAATTTTCCTTTATTCTGTGCCTTCTCCCTTTTAATCTGAGGTGGAGATTTACTCATGTGTTCAAGCAGAAGGGAAAAATGAAAGGTGCCACTAGTCTTTACTTCTAAGGTTGTGAGTAATAATTTGAAAAATAATGTTATTTTTCACTGGTTTTAGAATTAGCCACTGCTATTCCCTGGGGAGAAAAGAAAATTAATCTCAGCAGATTTAGACGTCAGCTTCCATACTTTTCTGTTTCTTAGCGGTCACAGAAACGAGGAAGAGTTCGCGACGCCGATAGCACAAAGCTGTGATCAAGGACACAGCTGTGAAACTGCAGGGAAGCCTCATTTGGCTCCCATTTGAAGCTTGGCTAGCTGGCTTCTCACACGTAGCTCTCCTTTTCTGCAGAAAGCCCCCTAAGCGGGGAATAAACAAGGAATTCTGCCTCCTCACAAAGTCACAGACTCCCACAGCCTAGCTTGGAAGAGCAGCGGGTTTATACATAAGGCAGCATGTGGTGGGGATGCCCGAAGAGCCCATCACCCCATCCATTAACACTGCCTCGTGCACTGCCTTGTAATTACAGCAGTAGTTTGTACCATATATATTGGCAGGTGTGCTGTGGGCACATGCTGACCCCGCATGCCCTGCCCTCTCTCTGGCTGCCCCCCAGGCTTTCTCAGGCCTTTGGAAAAATCTAAGAACCTTCACTTTGATGCCAAATAAACCAAATTATATGAAAGTAGTTTCATTCTACTTTAAATGCTTCATATGGAGACTATGGATCAGCCGCAAATGCCCTAAAGGTTTTGACAGAATATCACTGTGATATCACTATCAACATCATTTTATACTGTATATATACTTGCCAGAACAGTGTTCCCTCCCGCCCCACCAAAATCAGAAAGTTCATTCTGTCAGAGACTTGCCCAGATCTGTTTTCTCTTTCCAAAATCAATTTGTTTCAGAATTGATGGTATGTTTTTCCTGGTGTCTTCCAGCAGGTACCATTTCTTTCAGCCAGGGCACAGTATGAAGATAGCCCTTGCTGCTCTGCTGAATGCCTTCCAGCTTAGAGGAATCCAGATACTTTCTGCTCAGCTTCTCCATGGTGTTTGACACTATTTATCACTTCTGTTCCTGTCTATGACCAGCTTTAGGAAGGAACAACGATCCTCAAAGAGAATGGAAACCCGATCCTATTTTTGCAAAGCTTTTCCCTGCAGTATGTTGCAAGACTCTGTCTATTCCCCTTTTTTTTCTGGTTCATTTTTTTTTTTTCTCTCTCATTGTTCAACCACTGAGCAAAATCAACGGGAAAACTGATGAAGCAACATGAGGTCAACAGCTCAAGCTGTCTGCAGACTTTTGCACCCCTATTAAAACAGCATTAGCTCCAGCTTTCTGCATATTAGTCCCAATTCCATGTTTGAATGGAGAGCAGCTGGCTGTAGCCAAATGCTGGCAAGGCATGGTAATGCTGGCTGGAATAAGCAAGCACTGCAAAGAACTTGCATCCTCCTGAGTATGCTACTAGAAGCATCTGCTTTCAGATTACAAAATGTGTCTGCAACCTCAAAGCCCACTGATATTCCCCATTTTCCTTCTGCAGCTGGCTAGAAGGCTGTATCCTAATCCTATCAGAAGTGGCCACTTTGACTCAAGCATTCACAACCTCAGGACTCAGTTACTGCAAATAACATCTAGGAGTAAAGCTACAAAGCCCCTAGATGTTCCACCTTCCACAAAATGCAGCCGTCAGTCTGCTTAGTCCAACATGCATATCCAAACATCTCACACCAAAGCTCCGCATGCTACAACAGCTCCTCACTGCTTAGAACCAGTGGTAATTCTCGTTAGAAAACTCTGGCCTGGGTATTCAGAAGTTACCATGAGCCTGAACTCAGCTCCTTGAAAGCAACCATCACTCTTCCACTATCATTCTCCTACAAGGCTCTTTTTAACCTCAGCCATAAACATGTTCATCATCAATAGATGATGCAAGACGTCTGGACATAGGCCTTGCATCCTGTAGGATTTGTATTTAGACAATGGAACGCAGGGGTAGAAGATCCCATATTGATACATCTTGCTTTCAGAACTTAGTGAATAACAGTCCAGTATTCTTTCTCTGGTTTCTTAATTCCCTTGTCTCCCATCCACTTTCTTATGGCAGAAATTAATCAGACTGTTGCTCAGATAAGTTGGGCATTAGGGACACAACGATAACTATTTTCAGTTTTAAATAGTTTAGAGGGCATTCAAGCTCAGGTACTGAAAGCTATTTAAAGAAGGTAATATTCTTCAGGAAAATGAGATTAAATAATACATTAAATAATACTCAAGTCCATTTTAACAAGGGTTAGAAATTATTATTTTAGCACTACAGATCACGAAAATTCTGTTTCGAAAGCCAAATTTCATCTAAGCCTATTCTGGAGTGGTTTTAATGGAAAAAAGGTATCAAAAATACATGAGGAACTGGTCTTCAGATCCTATGATGATGTGGAGTATAAAAGTGCTTAGATAAAACAGATGCTATCTTTTGTCTCCATGGGCAACTTTTTGGAAGGGTGAAATACTAAGCTTAACAAACTCTAATTGGCTTTTATAGCTAAAAATAATAGTTGGTAAAGTGTTCTATACTTCAGCAATTTTCCAGTAGTACTAAGCAGGCAATTACTTTTTAATCCTTTATAAATAATTTTGGAATATGATTAAGAGATATTAAAAGCACGTTACAAGCATATAAATATGCTACAAATGATTTCCCAAGGCAGGTGTCATCTGCTTTCTATGAGTTTACAAGGTGCTTAAGTTTGTTGTGCCCTGTTTTCACGGCTTTGAAGCACTACACACTAAAAACTATTAAGAAACACTGCTGAGAATAACAACAACACAAAATAGCCTGTAAGAACTGTTGCAAATGCTTATAAACATCCTGCTAACCTGCTAGATGCTAATTGACTATTTTCTAATATATTAACCCTTTTAAGAATATTTATAAATGCATCCTTAATTCAAAGTAAATGCCTAGTTTATGGAGGCACAAGCCAGAAAAATAGAGGGGAGGCATCATAAGAAAGAATCACATAGTTCTGTTAGCTTTTTTCCACAGCCTGCATTACAACCGTCTCCTGCTGGGAAGGCAGGACACAGGGATCTTTGAGACGGTCCTCAACTGGAACTCTATATTTTTTCTTGCAATATAATGCTAGTTCATACTATAGTATCAGAATAATTCTCCTGCAATGCAACAGAGTAGGAAGTGGTGACTGGAATACAATGGATACCCTAACTATTTTTGATATAGATCATAAATATTATCATGCAGATTATGCTTTATCAGAGATTTAATGTTCATTCATTGTTACAGAGTTTTGAAATGTTTTATCACCGTTAAAGACCATCCCAAATTAGACATGAAATTTTAATTTCAGTAAATTCGAAGAACTGCATCATTGAAATAAATGATCTAGACTTTTCACCTCCCACAGAGCCCCAGTCTTATTCTCAAGACCTTGTCTCTTCCTACCCAAGTCTTGCTATAAGATATTCCAGGGTTAGAAGCCTAAAAAGATTTAGTTTACTTCACCAAACCACTGAAAACAGGAGAGTTGAGTCAAGATACTGCTCTCACGCAAACACACAATCAGAATCTACAGTAACAGGATAAATGATGAGACCCCTGGCAAATCTGATAATAAGGAAGTTTAATTTTAACTTCCATTGCTATAACTAAATTACTGAGTGAATTCCTTAAGAAGAAAAAGCTATTTAATTATCAAAACAGTGTGCAGTAAGACAGAGGGATAGCAAATGAAGTGAGGTTATATGTTTATATAACCATTGCCTCTAGCACAATGCTAAACCCCAATGAGCAAGCACATTTTTTTTAGACGAAAAAGACATAATAATCTGAAAGGCCACTTAAACTGTTCTTCCTTTAAGTTGCTATTTTTGTGCCCCAAATTGGTTGGTGTATTGAACATTCTAGAACTGAGATTCAGCTCATCACTGCTTGGCCTGCAAATAAGGGGGAAGTGAGATTTGTTTACTGATGGCCTGAACCTTATTAAATGTAATCATAAAACAAACGTTTCACAAGCAGAAAAAAACAGACTTTCATTTTCAGGAGAAGGGAAAGTGAAAAATAAACTCCTCCCTCTCCTTTTCTTTAAAGTAACATTAGTACCTTTTTTTTCTACAGCACCAGACAAAAATGTCCAGAACTGGAAAACTGTAGTTCATTTTTATGCAATATTTTTTATTTGTCATTAAATAGACTATCTCTGAAGAGATAATTAGAACATTTTTCTTCTTTCATCCTCACTTCCTTTCAACTTTTATCTTCCAAGTGGCACAAAAAAAGATAAAAGGTAATATGGTATTAACCTCTGTGCAAAAATAAACTGGTTTTTTTTTTTTATATCTTCATCATTGAGAATGGGTACCAGGTTTTTAAGCAACACTTTCAGTTTCGGACATATACATTTTTGGAATAACTGTTATCATTCCAATGGCTGACTACCAAAGAGCTGGCCAACATCCAGCAACATCAGCTTGTGTGCAGAGCTGCACAAGCAAGCGAGTAAGATTTTTATAAGCACTGTGTCATTTTCCTTTCTTTTAGAAACACACAAGTCTGGTTTGCTGGTCTATCAGCTCTCAGCTATCATGAAGGCTTTGAGTTTTTACCAGGTTCAGCCACGTGAGAATGAATTTTTTTTTAAAAAAGAACACCTTTTCATAATTGAAAGAGACGTTCAAGACAACATTAAGTATTTCTAAAGAAAAAAAAAGAAAAAGAATAATTAAAAAATATCTAAAATGTAGTGTCCTTCAGTCCTTAAGAGTCTATGAGCACAGCAGAAGCTTTTAAAGGACCAAACCTGTCACGCTTTGTTTCTGGCAGACTGTTTTTATTCTTTCTTTACCTCACATTTTTCCACTGCTGGTTGCTGCCCACACTCGGAGCTGTTCCCTGCCACGATGCCAGCCCGCAGGCTCTCGCTGTCCCCCGTCCCCTCTTCCATGGAGTAGGTTTTGGAGTGGTTGCCGTGATGGTGCGAGGGGCTTCGGCTCTGGGCCAGGCTGAGCTGCTTGCGGAGCACCCGGTTCTCCTCCTCCACCTCGCGCATTCGCTCTTCCAAGCTCTCGCGCTCCCGCTGGCTTGACGCTGTGTACCGAGGACTGTGTGCCTGGGATTCAAGCGGAGATAGCGACACTGGCTTCCCATCTGCAAGACGTGGAAACAAGAACACCCTTCTCAGAATATCATTCAAGCTGTGTCTTTCTTCAGCGTCAGCTTTGTGTTGCAGGGATGTATTTGAATGCAACCAAATTTTACACACATCAGGAATTTCAAGAAAATGGTGAAGAATGTACTGAACTTTGGACAAATGTTCAAGTTGGACAAGCCTCAGGTCCCACTAGTTTCAAAAACACACTATGAGATAACATAAAACACACACCCTATGAGATAACATAAAACAAAAACACACTGTGAGATAATATAAGCTTATGTTTCTTTTGTTCTGTACTGAGCTGCTTGCCAAGCTCTGGTCTGGGAAGACAGTCAAGAAAAGAAGAATTTAATTCAAGGACAATTAATACACAGTTAAACATATTTTAGAAACGCCAGCAAGACATAGTAATTTTCCTCTTCTCCATTTTCTCCACACCAAATTACAGCATTTTGGTTACCATTTTGTGCCAAACAGTAGCCCCAGCTGATTCACATGTAAAGAGCAGATGGTCTTTATTCAGCAACCCAGTATTATAAGCTTGCTGAGAAATGAAAGGTTCAGAGGATAGAAATATTTAATACCCGGGTCAAATCTGCAAAGCATTTTGACTGAAAAAGGCAGTATGGGAACTTTGAAAAAAAATTAAACTGTTTAATTTAGCACCTTTAAATGAAAGGTTATATTCTAGAAATACAAAACATTTCATTTTCATAGTTTCAACAGGTATCTTGTTTGTTCAAAGCACTGTAAAAAATAACTATAAAGGATAAAAAAGATAAATTAATCTGATATAAAGGTCTATAACCAAAAAGATGTCAGCTGGAAGAAGTCTGACTGTCAATCCCCCATACATTATTGCCACTACATTATGAGAGAGCAAATACAGACATTTGCCATAGGATTCTAACAAGGCTCACTATATATTCAATGCAAATGCTTAAAAGGTGGAAAAAACACAAATTGATCTACTGTTCAAAAATGTTTGATTAAAATGAAGTAGAAATGCAGCACAGCAGACCGTGAGAGTTCTCCGGCGTTGGAATTAGCAAGGCATTCCACTATAGGGAAGATGGCAGGTGAATGTCTACCAAAGTTTCCACCTGCATGCATTGAAAAGGTTTGCTATTTAACAGTTTCTCCACACAGAGTTGCTTTGGCTTTATCAAACAAACACCAGCTTGAGTAGTTTAGAAAACACAGAAATCATGCAGTTATTGTTTAGCAGTTCTCCTTAGCAAGTACATTTCTCATCCTCTGACTCAAATTACTTCCCTGCTATAAAGACTTGTTCCTTGCTTGTTTTCTTCTATTGTGTCTTATTTACATGTGTGCAGTCCTCTAAATTGAGCTTACCAAAAAAAAAAAAAAAAACAGATACAGCACAGCTCATTTCAAATTTTCACTGTTGCCTGTTCACACAGGTGTACACACAGCCCACTATCTATATAAATAGGTAATCTGTTTTTAATCCACACTTGGCTAGAATACATTTGCTTGCAGACTTTCTTCTCCCCAAATTTACTAATTTATTATTTTTACCATCATCAAGACTGACAGATATATTGGAGCTTGAAAAATGTCTCGGGACAGATTCGGAAGTCTGGGCACTGATATTTGTGAATTCGTATCCTCAAATAAATAATTATTAAAAATGAAATCACAGTTTTGAAAAGACTGAAAATCATGGTTGTAGAACAGATCCATGCTATGATCAGACACACAATGGCATTGAGCTATTGGAATATTCTTTTTATAGGCAAACAGCTTGAGATGCACAACACTGAAATTGTGACTGCGTGGACACTGGCATGGACTGTATAAGTTCACTCGAGACATCCTGAACACTTAGCTGCGCAGCTAGTCTGCACTTGAGGATGTATTGTTTTATTTCTCAACTGCTGATACCAAAACTGTTTGGATGTGCTTATGTTGAAGTCATTTTATTAGACAGTACAAGTGCATTGCATAGATGTTCTCAGATAAAACAAAAAGCAGCAGCCTTCCTTACTCATACAACAATGAACCTGCATTATCATCAGATCTATGATTACAATGCAAACCTAGGCAAAGACTTCATTAGCACTCCTAGCTCCTTGCTTGGTGAATATCCAGTGTGACAGAGATGTTACTTATCTCTTATCCTTGGTATGAGATTCTGCCACCTTCTCAAATAATTGCCATAAGCAAATAAATAAATAAAAAGACAAAATATTGATTCTTAAAGGTAACAAGAAATTGAAGTAAATCTCAGAACAACGTTCATCAGAATTCCAAAATGTGGAAAAAAAAAAAAAAAAAGAGACATCTCTAAAGTTATTCTAAGAACATAAATCAGTTAGTCACAGGCGTTGATTTGCCAGAATTCAAAAGTAACAAAAAAGATGCAACTTTGTACATTTGACCAGTTGTACCTTTATTCATGAAGACTGAATTGTTTCTATTCAGTCTTTATAAAAAAAGAATAGAGTCTGAGAAAAGAATTGAAGAAAATGCCACCTGACTCCTTTAGACTGAAAGTTGTAGCAGGTAAAGGGGGCAGCTCAGTGTTTATGCAGCCTTAGCATTAAATGCCCCTTAACTCCCCTCTGCCTTCCCATTAGTATGCATTGGTGCAGGTATGTAAAAGGCAGTAGTAGAATCACAGAAGGAGTTACAGAGACAGCTAGCCTTTTGATCTGAAAAGCGTAAGTACTCGAAGTGCACTGTTTTGCATTTTTGTTGGAAAATGCTAAGTACAAGACGTTTTGTGAAATGATCAGAACTCCTACAGCTGGACATATACTGTTTTGTGACTAATACTGGTTGATTATTCTCATATATCTTGATGTACTTGACACTTCTGTAAGACTCCAACTCCTTAATGCAAATGATGACAGTTACAGAACCCATTTAAAACAGAAGTATTAAAGATAAAAGTGAATCCAGTTTGACCTTCAGACTCAGAAGTCAAATAATTTTTGTCTTTATTTTTGAGAACTCCTCATAATCTTTGCACACCTGAGGTTGGCAAAGCTGGTGACAACACATTTGAATTAAATATTATTAGCAGACTGTATGCTGATTGATAGAAGATTAAAATGATAGCATTGCACTTGAGTTTTATAGTTTTAAGTAATTGTCCATGTGCTCTGAGCTGATGTCTGGGCACTCTTTATCTAATCTAAATCAAAATAAGATAATATAATGTGTAATGAGGTCTGTGTGACTTTGGGCTGAAAAATCTCCCAGGGAAAAACACGAGGAACAGTGCTGTGCTCTGAAGCAAGTCATTCACTCTTGAATTCTGCAGTAAATAGCAATAAAGCTATTATTTTTTATTCTTCATTTGGCGTCATTGCTCTATTTTGGGGCTTTGGTAGTCTCACACAGTATTTTTTTTTGTATCTACATCAAGACTTTTACCTCTGACTTTCTTTGCTGTAAGCTGTACCAAAGAAATAAAAAATGACCTGTAAATTTTCATCACCTAAAAACCAAAGCCTAAACACAAACCTGAGCAATTCTTCATGGCAGAGAGCAGCTAATGACTTATCATCACAGCAGGGCCAACAATTTGGGGAACGTTATGATAGGCAAGATATGGATTCTGTGGCTTTGTGAATGCTCCTGTGTATGTAGAGTTGTCAGCCTTATGAGGCAAGGGATGTCATTAAACCTTCCAGTCTCCTAGTCAGACAGAGCCCCTTAAGAGATTGGAATATAAAGCCTAGGGAAAGCAATCCAGCACAGTTTATCTGATAGGAGGGGGATTGAAATAGTAAAGTTTTCTTATGGGTAAAATCTAAAGGATAAGCTTTAATACTAAGCATCCTAGATCTGTAATTATCAAACTCGGAGATGTGAGGGTCCTGAAAAGGACCTAGAGGCATCAGAAGCTGAGAGAAGAGTCACAGAGAAAGCATGGTTAGACACAGATTAACTGCAGGTCTGGATGAGGAAGAAAGAGGAAGAACAAAGGAAAAAAAAACCCAAGACTGAGGAGAGAAGACAGTGCAGAAAAAGCGATCCTGAGTTTCTTAGATGACTCTGGCTTGAACTCAAATGATTAAAAGTTAGCAGCTAACTGAGGCAGGGAACTTTATGTAGCAAGCTTTGGACATTTTTTTCCTTATTTTTTTTTTTACACTTCTTAATTTCATTTACTATCTTAAGTGAAGCCTGCTTTTTTTTTGGCATTTGTACAAGATCTAGAGGTTTCTATATAGCTTTAGCTATAGCCTTAGCTATTATTTGTCCCCTGACTAATAGTGTGTAATGCCTTTATAATGAATTAACTGATGACAGTGAACTCTAGGCTGTCTCTGAGATAAGAGGAAGTCATGCTGCTCACAGATAATATTTCAGTCTGTTGGGCTGCAGATGGAAAGAAAAACACCATTCCATATCACATTTGTTAAGATTTGAAAATTCACATTATCAGCGCACCCTTTGAGAGAGAGCAGTGTAACAATTTTAACCAAAAGCTGACATTCTGTAGAGAGAACTAGTATAGCAGTCAACCACCCTCATGAATTTCCCCCATTAAAGCCATAGGCAGAATCATTTGAAGTTCATTCTGCAGCTACTTTTTTTTTCCCATTAAGAATATTGTACAGAACTCCACAGACATGAAGGGAAAAGAAAAAAAAGAAGACTGCCATCAGGGGACATAAAGGCTGTGTGTATGTGTGTAAAATATTCCTTCTTTTTTGGAGCTCTAGTTCAGCTTTGATCAGCTACCACATTAGTACTCTGTGTACTTTTGCTCAGCTGGATGCTGTGGTAGACCCTGGTTACATGGGCTGCTAGGAATGAAGTACTTTTTGCTAAGAGTTTGGCACGTTAAAGCGTATGACTCCACAGGTAGGTCCTAGAGCATCCCAAGACTCCCACACTCAACCTAGATTTTTTTTTCTGCTACAACTTCTTAAAAATCACTCCAGCATGATCACAGTTGGAAATAGAAAACCTTGCCCCAATAACTTTGCTCTTAACAGTAAAGTACAGTCTAAGCAATTTACTTCGGAGATCCGATCTCTGCTCACAGAACTTCTTAATTCTCACGTGACAGAGGCCCACGAGGCAGTTCTGGGCTAATGTTGCCACGTGTCAGTAGTAAAGAGCTGTGCTACTGAGGGATGTGGCAGTGAGGACACTGAGGACTTCTGCCTGATAGTTACGGACAGTGCAGATAATGACAGCCAAGTCCTCCCTACTGCCCAGGCAAGTCTACTCAGCTCAGATGAAAATTACTTCCAGCAGCACGAAGCTCAAACTCTTCTCAAAATTTGGCCCCAGTAACATGTGCTAAATTTCATGTTCCTAGGTAAAAAGAGAGTGCTTTCACAGGAAACACGAATCAACTCTCGGCCAATTCCTGCACCTTGGATTGAGTTCAGGTTTTGAACCAGAAATTTACTTATACATACCCTTTAGGTGCTCACTTCCATTGAGTCTAACAACACTTAGGCACATGCTAGTATGTTTTATTGAAGTGAGGCCCCACACATGAACCATCCAGCTCCACCACAGGCCAGCTTTACTGAAAGCAGCATATTATTCCCTGTTGTTCATTTACATCCCTTCCACATTCATTCTCCTGAACAAAACAGCCACTCACAATTAGTGGATTTGGAAATTACATGCGTCACATTGCAAAGGCCTACAGAAACAGTACATGAGGTTTGCAAAATCAAACACTCAGAAATAAGTGAGAATGATATTCACCTGGTCAGTCTTCACTGTCATTCTTGTATGGCTGGTGGCAGGATCACTAATTAGGTGATCAACACTTTTTCCCAAAGAACCTTGGCATCCATCCTGAGTGCACAGTATGGATGCTGCTCACAGGTGGCTTGTTTAACCCTCATGATTTATTTTGTGACCACTCCTACCTTGCTCTGAAAAGAGATGTTATTCCCTCATTTGTCTATGACACTCACTACTATAATACTAGAATGCTGCACAGATGATCACTGTCTTTTTTTTTTTTTTTTTTTTTTTTTTTTCCAAAAATAGGGGAAAGACAGTATTATTAGTCCCTCTTCACAGGTGGGACACACAAGTTTGGAGTCATTAACATCTAACGAAAATACCAGTTGCACTATTGCTCCAAATAAACAACTGAAACGGTTATGGTGCAGTTTTTAACAAATAACACTTTTTCTGTGCTTCGTATCTTCAGAAGACAGGGTTCCACTTGTATATGCGACTGTGTACATTTAACAGGTCTGTAAATTAAACTTTGAATCTGCTGGAACCCAGAAAAGGAAAAAAAATACAGTTAGCAGTCCCTTGTAACAACTTTGTTTCAAGACCACCATGTAATGAACTTACTGGTAGAGACAGAACAGTTTTCCACATCAGATTCGACTTCATAATCTACAAAACTGACCCCTTTTCTTTTCCTACACTCCTCTAACCTGTTCATGACACACCTTCCAGGCTCTTTAATTAATGAAAACAAGAGTTTTAATTCTTGTTTAATTCTTTAGTTAATGAAAACAAGAATTCCCCTTTTGCTGCATTTGCTCTGCATGAAGGAATTGTGTCCCAGACGCTAATAGTAGCTGTACTGGCATCGTGTTGCATAGCTGGATGAAAGCAGATTGCGTGGTGGCGGAACTTAATTCTGATATATCTAATCGGTAGTAGGGATGGTAAGCAGAAAGACTGTGGATCAGGAAAAAAACTGTAACAATATAATGTAGGAAGAAGAAGAAACTCTAACCATATGATGTAATGTTCACCTGTCCTGACAATGGATATGACTCTTTCAATAGGTTGTGGTTTTTTTTTTTCAAATGAAACATTAAGAGTGTTAGGCAACTTCTAAATTTAAAACAAGATCCCACTAAGTCTTAACATTCTTTGCTCTAATCTTTGTCTAGAGCACAATAACGTCTTTTTCTCCTTTCTTCTGTCTTTCTTTTCCTACTTTGCATTTTCTTGGTAAAGTATATTTTTCTCTCCAAGAAAGGGACTAAAAGTAATGTTTCCCCCGCTTTCCACTGGGAGTGGAAATGTAAGAAAATAATGTCTTATCAGAGTAAGCACTGAGTGAAAATAAGATTTTATCGAGGACTCGGTTTGACAAAGATAACGTTATCTAGAGGGGAACTTGGCAAAGATAATACGTTATCAATATCAGAAGTAAAGCTTGGGCAAAATAGTGTTTTAATACCTATTAGATTCTAAATAAGCCATCTGTACTCTTGACAAATTGTTATTTTCTCCAAGCTCCATTCCTGCAAAGATGCTGATCTTTTGGCAAACTGTTTCTGGTAGCAGTTGGGAAAGAGGATGAAGAAAAAGGAGAAAAGGAAAGCTCTTTCTCCTCAAAGCTGGAGGGATATTCTTTTTCTTTTCATAGTGGTGAAGAGTGCCAACATGAGAGGCTGAATTATCAAGTCTTTATATCCTAACCAGTATAGCAGGGAAAACTCCTACATCCAGGCTATACACTGCAGAGCATTCCATAAAAGCAGCAGAGGGTCAATAACCCTTATGTCCTTAACCTAGCTATCCAGGCTCAGAATATCTACCTGTTTTTGCAGTGTTTATGGCAGAGGCACGTGTCCACAGGGCTGAGGACAAGCCATCAGCTAGCAGCAACTTTTGCTCTTAATTGAGCACATCAGTTAGCTGTGGCCACTTGGAAGCACAGATAAATGACTCCTTCTGCATTCAGCTGGGGACACAAGTACCTTCAGGTAGCCAATGTCACCATCCAGCTCGAGGTCACCATTCCCACCACTTAGCTGACTGAAAGGATCATGCAACACTCACCCCCATTAGTGACAAGCATCCAACTTCATTTAAATATCTATTGGGTCAGTGGGTGTCTGTGCCCTGAAGCTGAAACCTCCTGCGTTTACAAATCTCGAGTTACATTTTGGATGATTTTAAATAAATTGTGGCATCTCCTGGAAAAGGAGAAATCCAATCGGTAGTAGGATGGACTTACTAACTGCCTTAAATGGCAAAATATGGGTGAGTGCCACATTCATGGGAATGGGCAAGCAGGGGATAATTAGAAGGAAAGCTGTGGAGGGACTGTAGGAGTGTGATGTGAATAATAAAGCACACTTAGGAAAAAGCATATGAATGATATCTGCAGGGTAAGTATGTGTAGCCAGCTGAATTTCCCTGATGTACACTAGGAGTGGGAGGAAAGACAATAGCATCTGTTAATTTGAAAATTTCCTATGGAGTTGCAGCATCTCTTTTTTCCTTAACCATTTGGATACCTTAAGCCCAGAGAATTCTCTGTGTTTAGGTGTGATCTTCATATTAATGTAATTTCTCAGGCCTTGATTTAGCAGAATGCATAGTCAACAGCAGGCATCCATTACAGCTCTCTAAGGTAAAATGCATCCCCTCAGCTCTACACAGCGCTGTGATTATCATTCATAGTATTGGGGTATAAAAGAGTAAAACCCTTATATGTTGGCTCCAGTTCAGTAAAATGCTGTGGAAGAGGCAGAAGAGGAAAAAAAAAAATAAATACAGCATTTTCTAGTGTTAAGAGCATGATAAATGTAAGAAATAATATCTATAAGCTTATAAAAGACTGTAGAAATACCTATAGGTTCCTACCATTGCTGCACATGCAAGAGACAAGTATGCTCAATGAAAACCTAGTAGTAGTTAATTCAGAGCGTCTTGCTGACAATTTGCCTCAGCTGCTCATCAACAGACACTCCAGCTGATAATTATTAAGTTAAACTTCGGAGCAGTATTTGCATATGTAAGGCACACTCTCCCTGCCAAAGCAACAATGGATGCTATAATGCTTTTCCTGATCGTACAGTACTTGGATTTGGGGAACCTGGGTAAGAGAGTCTGCTTTGCATATCCTTCCTTAGCCTCCTCAGGCCAACCATTCAGAAAGAATGTACTTACATGTACTGGCATCTACAAGCTGGAGCAAAAAACAATACTAACCCTGTGTAAGTGTTAGAAATGCAACCATTCATTTCAAGTAGAATACCTCTAATAAGAATGCTGCTGTCTTTCTCATCCCTCATTGCTTATAAATTCCAAGCTGAGATTCCATGTTGCAGAAAAATCTCCCGTCTCAAAAGTGCTCAGTGTCACAGCTGGTGACATTGACCACAGCTGGTGTTTGACTTTGCCTGCTCTGCAGCATCATATAAGTTAGTAAGTGACCACAAATTCTAAAAATTTTTTATTCAAAATCATATTCATTGTTTCATCTGGGGGATCATCTTCATTCTCCCTCCTCTGCTCCTTTTTATTTTATTTTATTTTTTTGGTTATTATTTTAAAGTGGAAGGGGGCATGAAGCATACTATAAGGTAGAGTTTTGTATATTCCTGGACAAATTCACTTGAGCTTCCTTACATCCTGAAAAATGTGTAACAGCTGCTCTGTGTCAAGAGAGTCTGATCACTTTAAAAGACATTCAGAAACTCCAGCAGACAGATACAGTCCATTACACACCATTAGTGACCTCCAGATGTGGCTTCCTTTCCCATGGAATACTGAATAGCATTATGTGGTTCTCCATTTAGCTTTCTCTCATCTCACCTTTTGTGGATTAGAACATCATTTCCTGAATGTGATTTTTGTCCCAGTTGTACATGTGCCCGTTTTGTAAACTGGATCAAAAATCCAAACAAGCACACAATGTATGTTAGGTTTATGTGTGCAATTCTCCATGCTTTCTTAGCTACATGACAACACTTTTATACACACCAGTTAAGTGTGTGCAATAACTCAAACATTCAATGTAGAAATTTTGGAAAAGGATTAACCAACTTCATGACAACACCTCAAAATCAAGACAAGGCATGTCCAGATCTGCTGAATGCAATAAAAATTCATAGACATATTTGCTTCAGGCATAAGGAAACATGCTAAAGAATTGGGACAACCTTTAAGTAATCCATACCATGACTACCTGCTCCCACAGAGCCACTGTACCACATTGGTTTAGGAGTCTAGTACAGGCCTATTATTAATAGAATCAAATGTTTTGTGTCATACAGCACAGGATGATGAAGTAAAAAACATCTTAGTTTGGCTTTGGTTAATCATGGGAAGTAGGCTGAAGAATGGAGGTGCAGGTGGCCAGCTTCTCTGAAATCCAGGGTGTAGGCTCTTAAAAGGTAGTTTCAAACTTGGCTATAGCAGAATTTATGCATATAGGTGGAAGTCACCCAGTAATGGTATTTCTGTGTAGTAGCTCAAGCTAGTTGGTGCCACATAAATCTGCTGGGAAGTTTGTTCTATTCTTTAATCTCCCTTGACATGGAGATGCCTTCAGAGAACCATGCACTTGTACTTTGATCAAGACTGCTGGAAGAAGAGATTTTCTGAATCCTGGCTATTAAAGATTGTTCAAGGTTTAAAAAAATATAAATAAATATGAACAAATGAAGCACTGTGCATTTCTTCCTTAGCAGGAACCAGAACTGCAATAACTTTCAAATCTGATACTGCTCTGGCCAACAACAGTTTTAAGATAAGGATATAAAGGCAAATAGCAAAAAACAGATTTTCAAAGCAGTATGATTTTTCTACTTTCTAAATGTGTGAGAGGATGACACATGCAGCCAGAAATATTGCAAGTTTATATTTCTATTTTAATATGCAACTGTATTATTTCACTGGTGACAGAGAAGTCTCTAAGTTCTTAGTATCTTTCTATCTGGAGAGTCTTACGTTTTTCCCACACATTCCCAGCACTTTCCATTTGCTGCACCTGTCATTTAAGCAACTTCAGTCATGAAGAACAGTGAGGGGAAAATGCAAATAATGGCACATTCAGAACGCATGAAGGCTGATCCATGTTATGACATTTATCTTCACTTATGACACGACATAAAATAACTCATGAGTTCCTTTACTGTCCTCATGACGAAAAATGTCATAACAGATCATCATGCACTATATACAGCAAAATCGCTAACATACCTTGCAGAGAAAGAAAAAGATCTGTCACATCACAGCAGTGATGAAGACAGTAGGCTATGTCATGGCTATGACATCAGAAGTGAACCATAAAGCATGTAAAAATAGTAGATATTAAAAAAGTCATAACATTAAAAAGAAATAGAACAGCAGTTCACAAATTAACAAAAGGGAATAGGTTAGATGTACTTAACACTACTGGCCAACATACTGTATTTAAAAAAATAACACTTTTCTTCTTAAAATTAAAAAAAAAAAACAACCTACATAATATATGTGAAAGAAATGATGAAATTCAAGAACAAACAACAACCAAGAAAAATAAACAAAACTATACAACACTCCCAAATCTGATGGTAAAGCTATTATATTGAGCTCATGAATATCAACAGCAGTTTCAGAATTAACTTCAGCATGGCCAGGTATCTACCCCCAGGATTATGATATCCTCTGTGGTGACCAGGCTCCATAGACATGTAACATGGAACTTTTTTTTTTTTTGCATGAACATCTTTCTTAAGAAAAAGACTGGTTTAGTATATTAGAGATACTCCTTTTACAAGGACAGAACAAGTATGTAGAGAACTGATTTTATATCAGGTATATTAGATAAATACAGTGATTGGGGTTTCCCATAAAGCATGAGGAAATTACTCTTCCTCATGATATTTTTGTTTTGTTACATGATTGAAGACAGTATATTAGGAAAAAAATTCTATTCCAAGTGAGTCAAAGGCAAAACTTAGTTACTTAATGAAAATAAGGAAATTTTGCATGTATATAGCATGGTGTTGTTAGTCATTTTTATGCTGTAGCATAAATGCATCCAATCCTGTACTGTGGCAGGTCAGAATGCAGGCCAGATCCCCAGTGCCCCATCACTACCCAGCAGGGCTTCCCATGCGGCAAAGACACATTTTCTTTCCTGAGCAGACACAAGTTTATTAAGGTTAAATATCACCAATGTATGGCAAATTTAAATGCTCTGCCTACTAACATTTTATTTTGTAATAGATGAAGCATATCTTCTAATTTAAACTCCTGCTTCAAAGTACAAAACCATCTTAATATATGTTTAGGATCCTAAATAAGGGTGCCTATTCTTGTTTAGGACAATAAGTTCCACCGGCATGCTTACCGGCCACCTTAAAATAAGGCTGCTTTATTGAATGAGGACAGCAGTGCTCAATATTCACAGGATCCAGAGGTATTTAAATAAATACTCCTAGCTTCCTTTTATTTTATTTCATTTTATTTTATTTTATTTTATTTTATTTTATTTTATTTTATTTTATTTTATTTTATTTTAATTTTATTTTATTTTATTTTATTTTTGTGGAGTAGATATCTCCTTTTCCTTCTCTCCAGGCATTTCTCTCAAAAGCAGAAAATACTGTGGGAGACCTCATTAATACGAACAAATGCAACACTACAGCATGTCATTTTTAATGATGCTTATGTTAAGGTAGTCTGTGATTATGTCTAATAGCCAAAGGCTTTGCAGAGTGATGCATATTGTGAACTAATTGTTTCATCTCTATGGCAATTTTTTTTGTTAAAGTAAAGGGAAGGCGCAGGTATTTACAGAAATTCTTATATTGTGCTTATGAGTAACATGGATGTGTGTAGTGGTTGAATGCAGCCTTGTATTTCCCTTTATTTTAGTTGACGGAC
Organism: Nothocercus julius; assembly: GCA_013398735.1. Lineage (NCBI taxonomy): Eukaryota > Metazoa > Chordata > Aves > Tinamiformes > Tinamidae > Nothocercus > Nothocercus julius. Next base: position 5,501,395 of record VZSV01000032.1, read on the forward strand.
TTTCATTAAAAAATCTATTAATTTTCCTTTGTCAGTATAATAATGGATGTATTCTTTCAAATCACTTACAGTATCTTTTGTCATCTTAAAATCAAAGCAGAATAGATGGAAACTTGATGAAAAATGCTTCATATCAAACAAACAAAATCAATTAAAGGCTCATGCTTCATATCAAACAAACAAAACCAATTAAAGGCTCCCCCCCCTCACTCCTCTCACTCAATGTATAAAGAACAAACAAACATGCAAAAAAGTAATAGGTCAGCTCTATAAAAAAAATACCACATCTTTAAAGGCTCTTTAAAGGTCATGCTAAAGAACAAATATCTCCCCATCCCAAAAAGAATTACCTTCCTTTCTCATCAACTCTCATCTTGTTCTGGCAAAAGCACAGGATCCTGATCATTATTTTTAATCATATATTCTCTATAAACTCACACACATTTGAGACAGGAATCAACTTTTAAGAGCAGGCACATGATAAGGCTGAGAAGCAAATGCTAAGAGAACTTTTGTTTCCTTCTCCTTTATTTCCCCTGTGAAAGAAGACAGACAAAACACATCCCTTATGTTACATGAGATAACATAGCCTTCTTCCTCCTAAATTACAGCCATCCTCCTAGGAAAGACTGAACCAGACTGTGGAATAAAACTACTTCATAATTATTATTACCAGGATTACTTTCTAATTTATGCCTTCTTCTGGTTTTAATTATCATTGAAATAATACAGGAATTGAGTTACAACAGCTCTGACTTCAAGCACTCCTCTTAAAAGATGCCTACATTTTAATTAGTTAATATATATTTTGCCCCCTATGGTCAAAATCTGCTTAGGATGTTTGAAGTTTCCTATATTTTAAGGGATAGCCTTTCTTCTTTTGAGAGACCATAACTTTACCATGTATTCAAAATGCTTACTAATTGGCCCCTTTTACAGAAATTATTTTTTATTTTGGGGAATATATATATCTCTTGTAGATTCTGTCGGAGAATGCTTTTCTTTCTTTACCTGAATAGACTAAATAGATGAGATTGAATCTAATCAAAAGGGAAAGTAAAATTCCAAACTTGCCTGACGACCTTTATATTATTATATGACCATCACTGAATCTTTTTCAAATATGGAACATTTAGAGAAACCCAGAACATACAAGAAGAAGCAAAGAATTAGCTGCCTGTCTTCAGTATTCCCAGTTCTTAAAGTTTTATTTGAAGTCTTCCAATATTTTATATTTATGGAAAAGTCATATCTTGGAGTTACATGAGAATATGATTGCTTTTTGCTTGTTTGTTTTCTCGGCAGTAAAATTTCACTTTCATCTTCGGGGAAAAAAGGTGAAGAAAACATGACTTGTCAAGGTGCAAAAATCAGGGGACAAAACTCTTAAAAAGCTTGTAAATAAAGGTATCCTGATTTTTTTAACACCTTATAAGCATCAATGGTTTTTTAAAGAGCACTAAACATCCCATGGTAATCTTCAGCAGTATTTTTAAAATTTCAAGACAAAACTATTAGGCCAGATAAATAAACATACAAAACAAACATATACCAACCATTTCAATTACTGCTTTTTGATTTATTTTTTAAGTATTATGCTTGAGAGGTCTATGCAACCAAAACACTATGCTGAAAACCACATCACCTTCACTGATGTCTCCCAAATATGGATAGCTCTTTTTCTCTATTCTGGACATTCAAAACTTGTACAGATTCCAAGAAAAAAAAATGTTCAGATAAAATGAACTGAGATCCATTTCATTCTATCACACTGTGGCTCATGGAAAGCAGAAGTTTAACTCTGCCAAAAATAAAAAGCTCTGAATACGTTAGATATCAGTCTGTTAACGTATTTAATTTAAGAGCTCTCTACCCGCCCCCCCCCCCTTTTTTTTTTTGCATGCTTCTCTTGTTCAAGCATTTTGGATCTGGTGCTTAATCAAGTCCTGGTGATCCTTAATGCTTTAATTTCAGAACCTACCATTCCCCAATTCCCTTCTTCATTCTGAAATTTCTGCAAATTCTGTATTCATCCTGTGTGCCTGTGCAGACTGTAATCCCTCATAATAGGCTGATGCTGATCCTGCTGTATGGATTAGCCAGTGTAAAATGCTTATGTAATGAATTTTCATCAATTCTTGCCTTCCAAGCTCAGCCCTGAGCAGCCCAGGTATATCTAATCTAACCAACTGGCTTTTATCAGCTGCACACAAGAGATGTGAAAATAAGCTTGATTTCAAACCTCAGTCATAGAGCTACAACCATGTTGTTATTTATTTTACTTAAAGAACAAAGGTGTATGAAGAATTCTAAGGTAAACTCTTTAGTTATACAGCATGGACATTGATAAGGTGCATGTTTCTTTGAAAGTTAGGAAATGGCAATATTCTCATACCCTTTTTTTGATTACTTCTGTTAAAAAGAGAGAAAAAAAATATAGCTGAACTTCAAGTGTAATTCTGTTGCCTTCTTAAGAAATCTATATCCCCATGCCAAACGGTGTCTAAATTATCAAAGTTATTACCCTAAACTCAATTAGAGATGGATGAAAGTATATTGTATGAGGTGACAGAACTATTCAAGATATAAAGCATCTAACAGCGGTGACAATTCTGTAACTTAGATAGAAATTCATTTATAAATGAATGGCATTTATAAAGGGCAAAGAAAAATAATGACAGTAAATACATATACTTTTTACAATGAAACCTGTAGACTGGAGGCCACAGAAGTGTTGTTAACCCTTGGTTTATTCTACATTAATTTTTTTCTTCCTCTATACGCTCCTTCGTTGGTGGAGTAATTGTAAATAAGTGGCACTGACCTTTGGGCATGACAGAGAGATGGAGCTTCAGGTTTTTAAATGCAATGAGGAAGCAGCTAAAATTATTTTTTGATCTACTAATGACAATCTACTTGAAGGAGAAGGATGTAAAACAACCTAGTGAAAACAAATAATTTTTATTTTTCAAGACTCAGTTTTACATAGTTTCTATTGGCAAGAACAGTGCATTTATAGGTAAAACTAATTACGATAATTTAATAGTGCTCTGCCAGCTGTTCACAATTTTTTTTCTCTACAGGGATTTATATTCCCAAATTCTTATTTATATATAAGTGAATGAGGATGGTAAGGAAAATATTTTTATGTCCTGGAAGGCTCAGAACCTGTGCTGCAGCATTGAAAGAAAAGAAGCATTGGGATGTAGCTTGCACTCCTGCTACAGGCAAATTCCCTGGGCAGAAAAGGAACAAATTAGGTCCTAAGAACATGTGCATCTCTTGTTCCCTCAGGCGGGAATAGAAGTGTTGGGAGGGGAAAAGGGCTTTTGGAATATATACAGATATTGTACTGTTCCATAAAATTACTATGTGGAAAGAATATGTAAGGACTTAAAAATCAAGCACTGAAAAGTTATGAAACACCAGCAGTACCAGCAGCTGAGACGCAAATTGCAGCAGTGGTGCCAGTTCACAGAGTGGATGACCTGTCAGATTGTAGCATCCCGCTTAAAGGACTCCCACCCTCTTTTCCCACAACTGCAAGGAACAGGCTATTTCTAAGGCAGACCACTTTAATCTGGTTTGCATCATAGCTCTACAAATGCCCTGAGCTTCAGCATTGAAGCAACAGTGGGAATGAGTAAGTACTTAGGAGGAAAAGTAGAAGTATTGGTGAGAAGTGAAAACTTTGTAAATCAGCTTTGCTGGGGTGGCAGGAAAATCCATCTTCAGTTACATCCTTTCAGCAACCTGTGGCATGCACCCTTCCTAAGGAGAGCTGTTCTGCAGTGCTCTTCAGGAGGATTTACTGGGATCAAACGTGGACACATTCAAAACATAACACTCAATTACCTGCAGTTCAAAAAAGAGAAGAACTGGAATACGGTTACAGCAATGCAACCAGAAGAATTAGAAGTCTAGAAATACAGTTCATGAGCAGAGGTTAAGCGAATTTATACCGGCTGGAAACAACAATCATTGCTGACGGTATTCGGAAGCACGTGTTTTTTGATAAGTCACTGAAAAATCATTGGGAGAGATTAAAGAGAAGGTCCTGAGATGAATTGGTGAGACAAGCAAAAGCCAACAAAACTCACATGGATCTTTTTGGACAGATATGTAGAGCAAAAAGATGGTGGCACGGGTGACAGTTTTTCTTGCCCATGTAACAAAATTTCCCACCTTTTATTACGCATACTGAAGACTATTATTCCATCTGTAATTGAAAAGATAATCTGCTCAGGAGTCAAAAACTTAGAATTGCAAGACATTTGAAGGTTGATATACACAGTGATCCAAATTAAAATAGATCCTGAAAAAGAGAAAAAAAGGACTAATGAAACTTCTGTATCTCTGGGGAATTGAGCCACTAGGATCACATATGGAATGGACCCAAGAGGATATATATACGTTAAAGACTTTTAGAGAACAGAATCCCATCTGAAACTCTTATCAGTTCAGCTGCAGCTTTGACTGAAAATGCAGCAATGGCCCGTGGTATTTTCATAACCTTTACTAGTCAGGACAGGGGAGGCAATGACACTTTCAAGTGGAGTATGAACAGTTCCACCAAGTCTCATGGGTAGCATAAAGGAACAGACTGCAACTTCATCCCTTTTAGTCCACTCCCACCATGTAATGAAAGCCATTGATATTTCAGAACATGACAATTATATCTTGCTGATTGAATTTCAATGCATGGAGAATTTTGAACCTAGGGTAGGGTACAATGATGGGCTTATATATGTGCTGAGGAAAAATAGTTTAAACCATTAAGGCAATGGAGTATGCAGAGACCAGTGAAGCACTGCTCTGAGAAACATGAAAATCAGTAACTTGAGGTCACATTTCATACACTCCTCAAGAGAAAGAAAATAGCAAGAAAGAGAAAGGCACATAGCCAATTTAGAATAGGGAGCACATGAACCAGAAAGAAAGTATAATGAAACCCTAGCAATGGAGCTGTTAAGGTAAAGATATCAAAAATAACTAATCGAGTTTAAGAAAAGCACAGCAGATGCTGACCTCAATTTAAGTTTTACGAAGAAAAAAAAAAACATATTTGCTAGACTTTTGGTTAATTTTGTGAAGAAAAAGAATTCACACACTCTTAAGACATAAACTACCAAATATTAGAGGCATCTGAAGAGTGCATACATTATTCTCACCAACCTCACCTCTCCCAATTACAAGGGACAATTAAATCTTTTAGAATTATAAAACCAGGTGTATGCACATTTTTGTAATATCTGACTTGCTGAAGAGGCATGAGAAATAAATCCAGAACAACGGATGGTGAAAAAATGAATGTTGTATACCTGTATAAGAATAATTCTTCCCAAGCATTGAAATGTCCACATGCACTTTATTTTAAAGAAAAACAAAATGACCGAATCTGGTAAAAGAAACAATGAAGGTTCATTTTAACTATAATTCAGATGTGAGTGATTCCTACCAGTCACCTAACAGTCCAGTATCATTAACACAAATTTCTGTGAAGAATTGCTCTACCAAAACTGATTTTGTACCCATTTTTAAACTTTACATTTCCCTTAGCTCTCAAGACAATAATGGCAATTGAAGAATTTTTAGCTTTTGTTTTTTCTTCCTTATTTCCATTTCCATTGTAGACTGAAGAAGTGAGGCATAATGACATAGAAAAGCACTCATAATGATTGCTGTCATTTATGTGAGAAAGACAGACACTGTTTAAATTTAAAGACCCACCTATATTGATAGTTGACAATGAAATTCCTTTCTGTGGACTTTTTGCCTTTCTGATTCCCATTTCTGATTGAAATAAGATCTTCAAGGGCACTTAGCTGTTTTAGAAGCACATTCCATTAAAATAAATAGGCACTGAGGAGCCTCAGAAGTGAAGATTAAGTTTGAGACGACCAGACTTTCAAAGAAAATAGGATATATACAATGCAGGTAGGTGTACCTTCAGGCACCTACCCTCACTGCAATTCCTTAAATGACTTTAAAAAGAAGGCCTTAACTGACTAACTTTGCTCTTGAATATGGGACTTAATATTCCTTTGAAAATGCTCTCTGAAGACCAATCATTAATTCCTTCTGACAGCCAGGGACCAGCCAACACATTGTACTCAGACAAGCCTCAGGAAATGCAAGGAAAGTTTAAAGGAGATGAAATCCTACAAACCTGGAACATGCTTTGTATGTCAATGGCTGCTACCAAGGCGTTTGACTGTGTCAGTAATAATTTTTATGTAAAGTACTGCAATGATTTGGCTTTGAAGACTTCGTTGACTCCTACTGTACATTTATCATAGGGATAACAAAAAGGCTGTGAAAGTTTCAGGCTGCTTGATTCATTCCAGTGACTCTGAGGTGGTGCGTGTCCAGACTTTTCAGAATCTGAACTTGTGCTGCTGGTTCAGATCTTCCAGTTAAGCAACATCTGGGACAAGTATCTCAAGTGGCCTCACAAGACTGTATACCTCGAGCAACCACATGTGAGACGTGGAATACCAACAAGAAGAACAGCAGCTCATTAACTTCTTCTTAGAAAGGATCTGTTAATTACAATGAAAATGTTCCTCATTTCAGCAGCTTCACCAGTTCCAAGTAAAATAGAAGGCCTTAGTAGTACCTTTTTCCCCAGCAGAGAGCAGGAATTAAGAAAGGAAAAAAAGCCTGTGCAGATTTTATATGACTGAATTAAAAGCCCTAATTCTGTGATAATAAACTAACAACGAAATCTTTGTTCAGGGGATCTTTCAGGCTTTCTGGGCAGTACACCTAAGCTTAACAGGAGATTCCTTGAGCCATGAAAAGGGATATGAGAATATTTAATCCTTGACTGAACTGTAATCCTTGTGGAAGCACTGTGAGTACATACAATTACACCAGAAAAAAAAATCTTGTGTTCACCAGCAGTACATTTCATTGTTGGGCAGTGGGTTTATTGCATTAATCCAAAGCTGTTTTACCGGTCCCACTGCTTCCCTACTAAAAATGCTTTACCAGTGTAACATCAAGTGGTCCTATACTGCTGAAGCGATCTTTAACAGGACATTGCTCAGGCCAATGCAGTATTGCGAGATTCCTCTATCACTTTCTTTCTTTTATCACTGTATAAACAGCATTTTGAATTATCAGTAATTTAATGTATACATAATATTTAGGAATTGGAGTGAGATTTTCATAATGACATTCATGTCTTATGAGAAGCAGCAAATTGTGCTTGACTTCCTAATCAGATACATTTGAGAGACACTCTTCCTTTTTAAATCATGTAGTCTATTTACCTAGCTCCTGAATCACTCACGTGATGTAGGAAACCTTTAACAATCTTATTCCTAGTCACAGTATATTTTCTCCAGGACTCTCAAAATGGAATGGTCAAAATTAGGCTTTAAGTTAATATTTAAATACTGAAATGAATTTAAAACTGTTTAGGATCCCAGAGGATTGCTTAGGGGATGTAAATATGAAAAATTTGCATGAAACAAGCAAGAAAAGTTGAATTAAAATCTAGATGCATTTGATGGTTTCCTTTTATAACTGTAATTTATGACTCAAAATAAGCATACTCAGATGTTATTTTGACCTACTGATAGTTACTGTTAGTTGATATGCTGTAATTTTTGTTGCAAATGCTTTTGTGTCTCTGTTTGACAAAGGAAGTACAGAGTCTATAATGGGACACATTACAATGATTTATGCTATTGCAATATGTTTGTTAGACAAATTTCATTGCCATCCACAAATAAAACTTTCTGTATTTATTTTAAAAACATGTGCACAAAAAGGAGCTTTCTCCATCTTACCAGTTTCAGAGATTTCTAACTATTTCATATTAACTTTACTTTTGGTATTAACAGCATTTAGGCCAAGTACTTACTTAAAAAAATCACTAGGTTCCCCAAATTGTAGGTTTTCTTTTTTTTTTTTCAGATTTTTTCTTTTTTTTTTTTTTTAAAAAAAAATGCTCTTCTAACATTTACTTTTTCAAGTTTAGCTTTGGAAGTACAAGAACTAAATTTTTTACTTCAGTTAATAATGAGATCAGGCAGCAATCATATTATGCTAAAAGACCAGTTAAAAAAAAAAAGGGGGGGAGGAGAATATTACAGAGAAAAAAGATATATGCTGATAAGCTGGCTGGTTTCAGACAGTTGCATTAATGTCAGGCAGAAAGATTGTTCTTGTTTTGATTGTTGTATTTCTTAATATTAAACAAACTTACTTCACAAACAAAAGTATGAACTATATACAGATGCCAAGTTTGGCACCAAAACAGTATAAATTGTCCTCCCTGTTGTTATTTTATTCCTTTTTCTCAAGAGGTTCCTCGAAGACTAGCAGTTCAAACTTGTATGCAGTATTTTTGATCACCACAGAGGGACTACTTTAAGCACATGCTGTTATGCAGCAAGAAATTATATTTAAAAACTTAAGGATAATGTATACTTTTACTCATATATGGGCCAGTTTCCATTACACAGATTTGGAACAGTGATCAGATAAGAAACTATTTAAGGATGGGTTGACCCAAAATTTCCTGCTTAAATCCACTTAAGTAAGTTCTGTAAGCAGATACAGTAAACATAGAAATTCTTCTTTGCTATTACTGAAAACAAAAAACGGAAAACAAAAAAAAATAGTTTTTTTTATGTACTATGGAGACTTTATATAATATTTGAAACCTCAGCTGTAACAGTGAAATCTACTACTTATAAAACCAGACTACAAGGAATCACATTTTCTTATAATGAATCAGCTAGAAGTACATCCTTTTAGTCGAAATGAATTTCATGGCACAATTGGACGCAGCCATCTGCTGCCAATTGTCTTGGCGACTAATAGCATCGCTGCCGGCAGCTGCCAAAGAGAACACATTGCCATACAGCTGTTAGAGCTGCCACAGCACAGACATCTAGCTCGCTTCACAGCTCCTCCCCATCTCTTCTTCCTCCCGTATCACCCACGGCTGCATTACAGCCTAAGCATCCCCAGACATAGCAGAGGAGGGAGGGAAGAGTAGCTGGAGGTCTCGTAAAGAATTCTGGCTATACTGAATAGCACACAGCATCTTTCTCCCAGTTTTTCCCCTCCCTCTTGGCTCCTGTGAAGGAGGAATAAGACCATGCTAGGACCCCCATTAGGCAAATCCTTCCTTCTGATACTTGTTGGGGATGATGAGACAGTCACAGGCAATTCCGGACTGCCTAATTTAGACACTGCGCGTGCCTGTTTCTGGGGGCTATCCAGAAAACTGTGGTTGGGCTGCAGTGTTAACCACTGTCAGTCACTCAAAACAACTAGATTACAATGAACTGTAAGAAGGAACTGTAATGAACACAACAGGAATCAATGGTAAAAGCACCTAGACATTCTGATCACTGACGTGAAACTCTCATTATTATGAGTTTCAAAATACTTGCTGATCATCTCCAGTCTCTTACAAATACCAAAATAGACTTATGAAGGATTTCAACTTCTAAATGGGCTGAAATACACACTTATCTCTCCTGGAGGGAGAAAGAGACTGAAAATTAGATCCCTAAAGTTTAAAAATAAAAAATGAAATAACCCTCTGTCACTATCCTTCAAATTTTTCTGAAAGAAATCTTAGCCTACTGATGCCAATGCTAAAGCTTCAGATTTTGAGATACCGCCTCTTTTGCTCTTGGCTAAATAACAAAAAAGGATATGAAGAAAAAAAAAAAAAAAAAAACTGAGGCACAGCTGCTTCTTACATCATCACATTTACTAAAAATAGGCAAAGAGGTCAGACTAAGCTGCCTGTGTATTGCTACTCTGACATGTTCTTGGAAGTTTCACAACAAAAGCACCAGCAGAAAGGTCATAAAAGACATAAGGAAATCCTAATTTATTTTCAGACAATACTTGGATTTAAAAAATGAATAACAATTTCTTATTGGTTAGGTTGATTTGATAGATTGCCAAAAAATAGAAGTCATTGTTTTCATATGCATAAACTGGAAAATTAAAAGTTAGAAATGAACACAATATTTAGACTTGATGCTTAACAGGGATTAAGTCAACCACATGTACACTTATTTTGCAGTGCATATCTCTGAACAGCAAAGGAAGAAATGGAAGCTAAGGAGTAAGTGAAAACCGCAGAAACCATCATCTTTTCCAACAAAATGACTAGTATCAGAACAAACAACCACCTTGCATGTATAGAAGTCTGGGCATCAGCAGTATATGATCTACAGTCCATAAAAAGTCAGCATTAACTGGGTTAACAGAATTCTCAGCTAGCATTGACTATTAGCATAAAGCAAAAGTGTCCATTTGGGGAGAATCCTGTATTCTCTCTGCTGCTCTAGATAGGCAGTTCAGGAAACTGTAGTCAAACTGTCAGACAGGAATCTTTAATCTAGCTGAGACAGAAAATATGCTTTGAAAAGCAGCTGTGGGGGAAGGAGGAGGAGATAGGCTAGCGTCTTTCAAAGTCAAACGAAAGGCAGTGAGTTTGTAGGCACCTTGCAGCATAAATGGAGTGACCCCAGGGACAGCCTTCAATACCATGGGAGATTCCCTCCTTCCACCCATGCGTTAGGTGATCACATGGCCATCTCACTATGGTCTAATGCCCCTTCCTTCACCAGCCACAGACCAATGACTCCCACTCACTGCCTAATAGTTTCTCACCTAAGAGTGCCCATCAGAGCTATTTAAGATAGCTAACCAGGGAAGGCACCCTGCTGAAGACACATTGACCCAGTTCTGGCCAACAAGTCAGTACTCCAGTTTTGGCAAACACAGACTACAGTTTCAAGATCCTTCACATTAGATGAATCTGTTCTCTTTAGTGTCCATGGGATACTGCCAGCTTTAAAATTAGCTGATTCTTAAAACCTACAGGCTTCCATACTGCATAGACTACTTTTTCAGTTATTAGTTTACGTTGTTTCTAGATATCTGCTAAGTAAGCCCAAGAAAAACTTATGTGCATATAAACCGCATGAGGAAGAAGTTATAGCAGGCAATGTGGCTACTTAGATGCTTGAACTTGTATTTATACAGAGTCAGGGCCTTGTATTTTTAAACAGGACGTAATTCATTCAATGGAAAAAGAGCTGTGAGTGAATGCAAGCTTAGGGTTCTGAATTTAAAGTCCAGAAATTCAAAGTCATACATGGTTCCCACAGCATCCATTACTCTCTCCTCTGATACATATGTAGTGTTTTGCATTGCTGTTTATGCTAAGAAATTTATGCCCTGAAGTGTATGTAAAACATTACCAACTTATGTTTCCCACAGCTGCTATAACTCTGAAGTTCCTGGCTTTGGTGCATTTAAATTAACAATCATAACAATACACCAAAGTCTTTTCTTGCACTGAAATTCAATTCCAGATTTTTTTTTTATGGTATATAAACAAAACACTTATACCAATCTCTTGCTGAAATAGATCTTCTTTGTATGTTCTGAAAAAAACAGTGTCAGCTCATTTACTGCTGCTTCTGCACAACAGCTTATTTTCATATCTTGCATTTTTTCAAATGTGTGTCTTCTTTCCCAACATGCCAAGGTCATTTGCCCTTGTAAAGATTCTTATTCATGTGTAAAGTTTTTGAAATAATAAGCCATTCTGAAATTATCCACTCATAGAAAATAGCATCTGAACAAGAAAGTTAATGTGTGAAACATACTGTTTTATCACCCACCCTGTTATGAGCTGACTAGCATTTTATTCAGCTCCTTTGTACCTATCCCCCTCTTGCCATGAAAGAAATACACTTCTCAGCAAAGAACTAGAACTAGAAACTTGAACTTAATGGGTGACTTGTTTAGAAAAGTCAGAACAGACAAGAATAGGGAAAAAGAATGAAAATTCTATGCTGTTACCACGACAAAACTATGCATAATACTTGCAAGATAAATTCTTTTTCAGGAAAATAAGCTATTTTGTTCAAACAATTAAAAATGGATTCTTGCACAGAGTCTACACAAAGACATGAAAAATTTTAGCCTGAACAGTCACAGTCTCTTAAAAAATAAGTAAGCCTCTAAAAAAGGACATTCAAAATAGAAACGTTTTGGCAATCTTAAATTTTGACACTTCTTTGCTTTTCTCTATGTGTATTTACATAATATACATACATAAGGAATACAGAAGTCTGTTCTGTTCTGGTGATCCTAATTAAACTAGAAACTTGAAAAAGAGGATTATGAGAATAGCTGCAAGACTGACCCAAGGGCTAGAAAACATTTGAGAAAGAACTGTTGAATGACAAAAATCTTTTCAGACAAAGAAAGGTACGGATAATAGACAAATCAAGTACCTTTTAGAAATGCTGAAAGTACCTATTAGGAAAAAATGAAATTCGTTCCAAAAAGACTATTCCAATTCTAAGGTAATGGTACAAGGCCCAGTAGCTGAAAACTGAGGTTTCAGAAATGCAGAGCAAAAATAAGATACAAAATTTGAGTGCAGAAAAATAACTGATTGTTGAAATAGCTAACAACGATCACTACCAATTAGAAAATATACATAGCTCTATGCATTTTAAAAGCAAGAGCAAGTTTTTGTAAAACACAATAAAAAATCTCCACTGCCTGTGTTGAAGAGAGTCACAACTGTGTCTTTGGCTTGGGAGTCTAGAAATTCCCTCTACTTCAGGGGTTGGGCGAGAGACTGTGAGCACTAGCAAGAGCTGCAGAAAGTGCAAGAAAGAGGTCAGCCATCCCCAAACCACCTCAGCCTCAGCCCAGGGGACCGTATTTTTGAACTTTGAAAGAGAAGTATAAGAGTGTGAGAATCTACTCAAAGGTTTAGGACATACGAAGTAATGCACTGCTATTGTGTTTCCTTGCTGAAGCAAGCCAAAGGTGAACTCTGCTTTAATCCGCTGCCCTATCTCACACCACCAAAATGGCCAGGTCCTGTTTTGCAAATCTACTAAAGCAAACAAACCTTGCGCTTTAATATTATTGGCTGGAACAAAATAAAGGAAGATGCAATATAAATGTTAATGAGAAGATGTCTGTTTCACTTTATTTAAAAGTCAGACTAATCCCCTAATCCTAACAAGTAAAAATATTAGGCTATCCACAATTACAATGTAATGATGTCCAGATGGTGTCTGACTATGGGGAAAAAGATGAACATGAGATTTTACAGGCTAAAATCCAGTGAAAAAAGTCCGAGTCCAAGGAAAGCAACATTAAGACAAACTTACTAGTGGAGATGTTGAAAGAGCAACTTGACGACAGATTGCATCTATTGCTTTAAATCTATTCCATTTCATTTTTGAAGAAGAATTTTAATAGTGTAGTGCACAGAGGAGTGAGAAGTACATACTCTTATATTTTAGAAGGAAGCAGACTTTGTGTAACATAGCTTTAAAGTTTTTCAGATCTTGTTTGCTTTTTAAAACCATATAGTTTATTTAAGATTAATAGAAGTTATAAATTAGCCATAGAGCCTCCAATGATAGCTGCTCTTTTGACTTTTGTTAATGCAGAGCTTTAAGAATAGACTTGTAGAGAATTAAACAGAAAAAAAAAAACATTAGAAAGAGTTTGTAACTTTTCCCTCATGAAACCATACTGTGGTGAATAGTTGGAAGTGTCATTTTAGTCATGCTAGTGGAACTACTGCACAAAAATATACCCATTCAGTTCTTCGTAATGTAATACCCCTTAGTGTAAACTCATCTTACGATGTTCCAATGCAGGCTTAGAATGGGGCTTCTGCAAAAATTTAGAGGGGGTCTTGATGTCCCCAGGTCTTCAACCTACAAGGGTATATCCTCAAACAAAGCTTCCGAAATGCAACTAAATAAATGAAGGAAGCAAGTGTGTTGATGGAGGTCAGAGTAGTGAAAACATGGCTATTCATCCCATACTGAAGTCTTGGAAAGCATTGCATCCTTGGAAAACGAAACACAGTTGAAGTCTAACTGAATGTGACTGTTTTCATTATTAAGAGCCAAAATCTGCCTTCTGTACATAGTAAGACCTCTGATTTTACATTAAAAAAAAAACAGTTGTTAACTGCAAACAAATTTCAAAATTTGACTTTTAGTAATAGGAATCAGGTATCTTCTATCTCATTGTGTATATAAACATTCAGAGGAAAACTGTGCTCAAGAATATAGAAGGAGATGTGTCCAGTGAAGCGCCAAGAAAACTATATAACTCCTACCAGAAAAGATAGATTGTTTTTACTGACTTAAGAATTTATTTTGTGCCAGTACTTAAAAAGGGGAAACAGAATGATCATGACAACTCCAGGTCTGCCATATTGATGCCAAGTGCACTAAGTGCACTTAGATAATGGAAAAGGTAATCCAGAACTCATTAGAAAATTAATTGGTAAGAATATAATTAAAGATACTCAGCTTTTTGATCAGACTTCAAGTTGGCAAACTAAGATAACTGCACAGATGTAATACATTCGGGTATCTGCAAGGTGTCTCATCTAGTAACAAATTTTTGTATTGAAAAAATACAATATCAGGACATTCAATTTTATGAAGAGAGTACTGGCTAGCTGGCAGATTTCAAGAAGTCAATTACTGAATCAGAAATATCCACTGGGATCTCAAAGGAATCATACTCTGCTTGTTCCTAGCCCGCATTTCATTGTCACTTTGGAAATGCATAGGAGTTTGCACATGAGGCAGTTCAGAATGTAAGTAACGCTAAAGACCGAGCAACTCCATGGCACGCTGCTCCCACTCAACCAAAAGTTAGGTCAGGACGACCAATTGCAAAGCTACACTTTGGGGAAAAAACAATGTGCATCATTCTATAAAGCTGAGTAGTGTATTTTGGAACATATGGATCCTAGAAAGGACTTAAAAGTAAGAAGTACTGACAGGACTGATACTTCATTTCGTGAAGGTTTCTGGCATACACATTTTCAAAAGCAGGTTGAAAATTTGGAGAAGATTCAGAGGAGAAACAAGAAAATGAATTAAGGACTAGAGATAATGCCTCACAATTGAAAGAGATCAATCTGTTTTGCTTGTGAAAAAAGCATTGAGAGGTGTAAAGGCTTCTTCAGAATGGTGAAAAAATACCAGGTTCTTCTTTAATCTGGTGAAGAATGTTATAGCAAGAAGCAGTGATTTGAAGCAGTAGCCAGACTGCTTCGAAGAGCTGCCATTCCCTGCATCTTTAGAATAGATTTAAAATCTAATGGTTCCCAAATCTATTTTGGAGTTAGGCAGGGAGATGCAACAGTTGGCATTCTCATGCTGTGTGCAGGCAATAAGGGAAGTGAATAAGAGAAAAGGTGCACATCACAAGTACTACTTTAAATGTTACATTCCAGAACAAATCTCATCCTCTTTAGGACCGTATGACAGATTAAAGAAGAAAATTCACCAGCCATTTAAATGATAAGCCTCTGTACCTGTTTGATGGGTACTGCTTAGAATATATAGCATCCCATAATGTGAATGAATGTATGGACTGTCACACACAGGGGAGTCTTGGTTTTCCTTTTTTTTTTTAAAAAAAGGGCATTTTTAGTCCATATAATGCCAGAGCAAAGCTTAAAAATGTAATCTACTTACAAATTCTGATCTAATAATTCATAACCCAAACGACAACTAATGAGAACTTTTATTTCTGGGAGTAGAGATATGTTAAGTTGCTTTAGAAAGAAAAGTAAAAATTCAGTGTCATGATTTCTATGATCCAGAACTCACGATATTAGGACATTTGGGATTGGCAATTCTGTAAATGGTATTTTTTTGAGCCAAAGAGACACCGTCAGCCAAATTAAATTCTTCTAAGTCTTTAAAAACTTTGGAAGTCTTTAGAATGTTTTAAAAGTCTAGGATACTACATCCATTTCTTTTTTCTTCCTTTATTTTTTATATCAGATTTTCTTATTTTACAAACTATGAAAACAGAGGGCTTTTCACGTCATACAGAGATATACAAAGGTAGTCTTTATATTTTTTATTGCCTATTTTGAAAATGGGTACATAGGGAAGCTTTTCTATGGGTTGGATTGATTTAATTCAGTCCTGACAGTTATGTATTACCCTGTCTTGCATGCTATCTAGATAGGTAAATTTTAATGTATCCCCATTTTTTAAAAAACTCAGATTAAAGAAAAAAAATATTTTAAATTGCTAGAGATAACATTTATTAGTTTCACGCTGGGATTTACCAAGAAGTGTGAAGCTTGGTTAAGTATCCATCTTCTTACGATTAATCTTTTTTTCTTCTTTTTTAAAATGAATAAAAATATCTTCAAAATGGAAAGCATGGATAAGACTCAGAGAATAATTGCCCTTGAAGGTTAAAGATTTTCAAACACTCATTAAAGAAATGAATGAAACTATTTAAAAAAATACTGACTTTTTTTCTCGATGAATTTCAAGAAAATTGAGAGGTCCATTTTGATTTATGTGGCAAAAATATGTTTTAGTGTCCTCCCTTCATTGCCTCCAGTGAACTGATAACTAATTCCTTCCTCCAGAAGCTCTACACTTTTTGATGCAGTAGACTAGGAAATGAACAGGAAAAAAGTAGTTAATTTTCTTCAGATATCTACTATGAAAACCATAGTTGCAAATACCCTGAAGTCATTCCTCTCAATCTACAACATGGTGTCTCTGTGTATGACCCTTTCTGGCTTCAAAGTCATGGAAAGAGGCCTAGAAGAAAGCTAGGAGACTTCCGTTGGAAGGTCAGCATCCTATGCCAGGCTCTGTAGTAAATTAGCTGCAATTCCTATCTCGGTGTTCAGTTGGCAAGGAGAACTCTAAGCAAATCAAGAACCAAGTGAGGAACAGATTTACTTCCTTATATCATTCCATCTATAGAGCATTTATGACTGCCTTGTAGTTGCATAGAGTGTCTCCTCGTTTGAACGTACAGTAACATGCACACGGTTTTACTTCCCATGCATCAAGTTTGCATTTTCCATCACTTCTCAGGTAACAAGCATTTCTGCTCTGCATAGACATTTGCCACTTGGGCCTTATCTACAATTCAAAGACCTCAGGATGCAAAGAAAAGCCTTATAGACAGGGAATAATTCTTTTTTTTTTCCCTCCCAACTTCTGCTCCGAAAGTCAAAAAGGATCTATTTAAACCTCTGTCATTTACATGCTAGATTTTGTTTTCATCACTTAGTCAGAAAAAAATAAAGGACATATCTGTAGTTTGTCCATTATCTCATCTCTTTAAGTATTTTTCTAAACCAAATTGCTGTTCATGCTTTCAAAGTTCTGGTCTGACCTCAAACAGATACCAAAAAACTGCCCAGTTGTAATTACTAATAAATAATTTGGAAATTCTGCTAGCTTTTATGCCTCAAGGCTTTGCAAATTTCTGACAGCAGGAACTAAGCGGATATATAGGAGGAATAGAAGGAATATCGGAGGAAAGTTGCCCTCTCTCCGCTTACCAGAAGCAAAATTATTACTTTCTTGGAAGGAGGCTGGTGCTGGATAAGATGTGACATAACGGGACAGATCAGTGGCTTGAATCACTTAGATGGTGTCTCTTCTCCCTCTGCTCTTTCACTTAACTCCAATTTCTCTAACCATTATATAACCGTATCTGTAACTTCAGTGATAGCAGTTGCAAAGGGCAGACAAACCTAAACATTTTCATTAACTAGCTCAGATGCTTACCACAGTGCGGCTGAATCAGCCTGAGCTGCACAAGGAGTCCCAGATATCCTGGACATCTGAAATCCCCACTGCTACAGCACCAACAGCAGTGAAGCTGTAGGACATGCGTCTGCAGCGCCGCAAGTGAGCTTTGATATGCAGCACGGACATACGTGCACTTTCGTCACTGCAGCCCCCAAACATAAAAGCTGTTAACCAACATTTAAGTCTGTGCTTATAAACCAAATAAAATGGATACAACAAAACTATACAGGTGAATAGCACGCTAAAGTAAGCAAAAATGCATGTCTGTTTAAAAGACAGAGTTATTTAGGACAAATCTACTCATAAAAAGAATAATTATTATCATATAGGAAGGAATCGCAACACGTGAACTCCACGGACTTTTTTTATGTTAAGAATTTCTAATCAGACATTTAGATGGTGGAAAATATTCAGCATAGGGAAACAACATGCAGGTGAAGTTTGCGCAACTGATTTGCAAGACCTTTCCATTTTGAAAATGTTTCCTGTTTACAGAAATACTGGGTCTTGTCTGTTATGGCTACTGGCTACCCATATTGGGACTTGTTTGATAACTGCGAGGATATGAGTAACACTGTTCTCTTTAACTCCATTTCTGGGTTTCTTGGCACTTTTGCACAGAGCAGAACACATTGCTACTTAGCTACACCACAGTGCATAAACAAATAAATAAATAAATAAAATTGTTTTGCTAGTGTAAATCAATTTTAAAAAGAGCCAAGAAAAAAAATTTATATACATATATATGTACATTTTTTAAGAAGAGAAAGAAAATTAATAATGTACATGGGAAAGGAAACTGGCAATGGTTAAGGATTTTTGATCACATCATCATTGGTGCTGAACAAGGAACATAAAGACTATTAAGAGAAACACTAAAATAGCAGCCCTTATTCCCACAAGGCAGCACTGAAAATCTATCCCCAGGAATTCAGTGATAAAACAGAGAAAATTAAACATGTGTGACAGAAAGGCAGAGTGAAATCAAGCACAAAAGAAAGTGCAACAGAAAAAGCTTAAATGGATGCAGGGTGTGAAAAGACTGAGGAAAGAGTAAGAGTGTGAGGGATGTGTGAACCATTGCAATTGCAAGAGAAAAACAGGAACAGGATTTTGAGTGAGTGAGAGGGTAACTAAGCATAAGCATGAAAGGAAAACCAGGAGTACGAATGAATGTACGATTGAGCAATAGAACATGGCAGAGTGACAGGCTGTGATGCTGTAAGAAATGGAAAACCAGACAGAAAAGAGTTTTAGTGATGATTTTTTTGTTTTCCTTTTCCTTTAACTTCATCATTTATCAAAATAGAGACTATTAAATGAAAACAGAACACCAGTCTAGGCAGGAGCACTGTGAGACAAAAAGAAGAGCCACACTGACTGCTATGAATTCGCAATCAACAAATCATTTGTGCATTTTCTTAAATTTGGTCCACCAATCT
The DNA here is from genome assembly GCA_013398735.1 of Nothocercus julius. Lineage (NCBI taxonomy): Eukaryota > Metazoa > Chordata > Aves > Tinamiformes > Tinamidae > Nothocercus > Nothocercus julius. The sequence goes on from VZSV01000032.1 coordinate 5,520,476, forward strand.
GAGGTGATAAGAATGACCATACAACCTGTCCTTTGGAAAACAGCAAGCTAGAAGAAAAGGGAACCAATTATCTTTAAAGTGCGACTCTGCATTTAAATGTTCTCTCCCTTACATGGTGAACTGTTACTATGTCATACACATTCTCCTGGGAAGTCAAGGATACTTGTGGTATCCCAAAAGGAAGCCTTCAGTGTGCCAAGCTGGGAACAAATGCCAGTCACAGATGTCTACTTGGTTGTAGTTGCATAAAAATCTTCATTATGAAAACAGGAAGTAATCCAGAATTCAATTAAAATAAATTTAAAATAAACACAATTATTTGAAGATCTGCATAATAACGGTTAGGGTGCCCAAATTACACCACCCATCCTAGCAATGGCCTTAAGAGATCTGCTCTAGTATTTCTTTAATATCTAAACTACAAGGTGCATTTTTTAAAAACGGTATTTTTTGCAAGATTTCTAGGACAATCCCAGACTATGTAAAATGGCAGGTAACCTGCAGAAGAAAGAATGAGCTATTTATCTCATGTCATTCATGATAGAGAAATAGCTTCCTTTGCTTTTTGGCGACTGTCTTAAGTTTTTTAGAGTATAAGAGCACTAAGTCAAAAGGCTGGATGTTTTTCCTAAGAACATTCAAACTCTCAAAAATAATGATTTTATTTGAACTTTTCTGTGGTCATTTTACAACAAAACATTAATCATATTCATGTTGTACTGTTGAAAAATTAGAACACAAGATTCCTATAGATTAAGTCATATCTTAAAGGCCACTGAAGATCTACTTAGTCAATAAATAACTTATGCATACTTATCCAAGCTAAAATTTGGAAGTCATGGGTTGGATTTCACCCATAGCTTTCTAATCAATCGCACAGAGAATATCTCAGAAGGAATAATGAAATAGACCAAAATAATCTTCTCAGCTTTAAATTGGAGTAGTTTCTATTTTCACAAAAAAAAAAAAAAAAAAAAGGCTTGATATTTTACACATAAAAACACATAGTTTTATAAATTCTGTATTTTTTTCACTTATGGTTTCTCAGAAATTTGGTTTAAAATAAAACTACATCTTCAACAACTAGAAAATCTCAAACATAAACATGCACTACAAAACTAAAAGTTTTCTTTTTTTTCCTAGAAATAATAGAGTTGTTCATGGGAATGCTGCTAGAAATACTGTTGATGAGCAATTCAGAATAGTTTCCTATTCTAACTCGTTCTCCTATACTTTAAATAGCTTTGCAATGCTAAGAAAAAAATCATTCATAAAACAACATTTTGAAATCATTTTGAAAGTGAGTTGATTTCATCTAATCTCCTTCCTACATTATATAAAGTTATACCTTGAAGAGACTATTTTCCTTTTAAAAATCTATAGACCTAGACATTCCAAATGTAGCACTATGAATGCTAAAAGAAACCCCAAACATGCAAGAAGAAAAGGGGATCGAGGCTTTTGGGCCGTCTGACTTGGACAGGCAGCAGAACATGGAAATTACAGCAGTGATCAGGCTAACCACATCTTATAAACACAAGTTAGCATTTAATGTGATTAAATTAGCAGGACATTACTGTGATTCCACCTGAGAAAAGCTGTAAGAGCTACATCAGAGATCCTGTTAGCCACAGTATATTCAGTCACTAAGACTGAATGGGGCTTGAACATATCTAGTTTAATGATGACAGGAAGAGAGATCATGGCCACTTATAATTAACAATGTCACTGCATTTGTTGCAGGACAGGGGCTGCTTGCTCCTGTATTCTGATCAAATGCATTATATATAACTATATAACTACTATATAACTATTTCTACTATATTTCTTGTATGTAACTACTATATAACTACTATATTTCTTTTTTTAATAGTTCTGTCAATGTGCTACGGCATTACTCTTCAGTTCTAAACCTTACCTCTTGTGCAAGACTTCTGAATTTTTTTCAGACTTCGACAATGACAGACACTACCTCCCCATAAATAAAATCTAAGTCATTGGGAACTATAAGTTCTCCGTATCTCTGAGGATAGATTCTGTATTTTGCAGAATGCTTCTGTATCCCCCAGGACTCGAAGTATAGCAGGAGAAAAATCAATGTTCCAGGCAAAGAAATAAAAGGATCTGAACTTTTTCAATACATGCTGTGTATTTCTTTACCAAATGCGTTCCCTGAACCACCCACATTGAAAGAAATCCACTTTCCCACACAACTGCTTTGAGTAGCTCACATTACATGGAGAGACTGTCACTCAAAAGACAACTTACAAGTAGCGTGCCCAGAGCTTAACAGACTTCCTCTTTCTCCTTCAGGTCGTCTTTCTATTTGCCTTATGAGGTACATGCAATTAATTAGTCTTCAACACTCAATTATAATAACAATAATATTACCTAGCCATTACAGAGTTTTTCATCAGTAGATGAAAAAGTACTTAGTAAAAAAGGCAACTGTCATCCGCACCAAATAATACTAAGTAATCAGCTCTGTGACCCTAATCTGTAAAAATTGTGTGTTTTAAAACCATGAAGAAGCCAAAATATAAGCTCCAAATAATACACCTTCTCTAGCAAAGGAGATTATTGCCTGTTCAGCGGAACTCAAGCAGGATCCTTAAAGTAAAAAGGGAATAGATTTGCAAAGATGCCACATAGGATTATAAGGGACCTTTTCAGTTATTGAGCTAAGGCCCAGCTTTCCCATGCTGATATATCATATAAGCGCTTTCTTAAACACATTTTACTTTACAACTAGTGAGAGCATTTTCCCTTTCATTAATGCCACCGAGAGGCTGTCAAAATGTACTGGTTTAACGAGCGTATATTTTCTTCCAATTTCAATTCTAAACGTGTAGACGATCTGATAAAGTGCTTTTGTCTTGGTATCCACCCTATCCATTCACTTGAATGCTCTGCCCTCTCTGGAAAAGTTCTCAGTATTGTAAAAGTTCTCAGTAGAGTAAAGGAATGGAAAAATACAATCAAGTTTCCCATTCTAACAACTAGCAAAGTGTACCACTTTAGAAGTTAAATTCAACTTTTTACTATAAAATGTAACGTTCACTTAGACAATACCTTCTTTGGATATATACTAAAGTCCAAGATCTAGTTCCAGATCAGCAACAATCATTTTAAGAATCCAGGTTATTCTTCCAAAGGGGTATTACTTCACACTTACTTACACTGAACTTCACTTGCCATTTCACTGTCCATTTAAAAAAAAAATTTTATGGTAAAGAATTCACAACTCCTGTTCATGATTTATTAAAACATTTAACTAACCTTACTTACAGAATCACCTTTTCTTCTGTCAAATCCTGTATTCCCCATTGCTGCAATTTAAACCTGTAGCTTGGTATGTTCTGATCAAATTTACTTGTGTAGGCAATGAAAAGTCCAGCCACCTTGTAGTACAAAATGCAAATATTCAGTCTTCATTCTCTTGAGAATTTCACTATACACAAACCCTTACCTCTTTAATCAGCCAGGGAGGAGATTTGACTTTCCATCATATGCTTCAAGTTTGTCCTAAGATACACTTTTTTGTCAGCAAATGTCTGTAGAAATTATACATCAAACATCTAGGATAATTGTACCTGTGAAGTTCTGATATTTTTTTACTCTATTTTTACTATCTGAATAAGTAGCAAAGACCTCCTCATATGCTGTTTGCTTCTGCAACCCTGGCTGACAGCTCTGGCAATTTGGAAAAAACATTCTGCTACTGTCTTTGGAGACAAACAATTAATAGCATCAAGCAGAATCCACACAGGGAAAAAGTACATTCTTAATGGTCATTATCTCATGCTCATGTTTATGTTCCACTATCTTGAAATAAGGTCACTGCTGATACTTTCAGTTCAGTATTTTAATTTTTCCTCCTTTTCTTCACTTTCAGCATCTAGAAATACGCCATTTTATGTATGTATAAAAGACAGTCAAAAACTTAAGTGTTCTAACAGCTTATTTTGTATAATAAACCTGAACCATTCATTAGAGTATCAAAGAAGAGAGCAATTTCTTTTTCAGGTTCAAGTCTTTGCCTTTCACAGTTTTTTTCTATTATTATTATTATTATTATTATTATTATTAAATGCATAAGCACAAAATCTCTTACTGGAGAACTACAGACTCTGTTCCTGAATTAGGCTGATATTGAAGAGCTGATGGGAAGTCTAGAAAGACTTAACCAAAATGCTTTAACTGAAGGATCACTGTCTTATTTCTTTTCAGTAAACAGTTGCATATATTGAAGTGTATCTGCTCTTGAAAGGTCCATACAGGCAGGTCTTCCGTACTCCTTGTGATAACAGCAAAATCTCCCTTTACTTAATAATCTTGCTGTGTTATCAGCAGCTCTAATTACTTTAAAGTATCAGCATGCATACCTCAATTCAGACACGGTATCGTAACATTTCCTTCAACTTTAGAACGTTGACTCTGTTAAATTCACAAATACTTGGTGACCGCCACATATCAATCATCCATTTGCAGATTTGATTGACAGTTTTCATGTTTAGGAATGAATTTCAATAGAAAAATTCCCTGTAATTTCAGAAGATTGAAACCTGAAAGAATAATTTATAATGGATAATAATATGTCCACGTATCCACAGGGCTGAATCCTTAAAAATGTATGTGATGCTCAGGTGCAAGAATTATGTTCATGTAAGATACAGTGGAGCTGCTTTTAGTAGTATAGAAAATGATGAGCTCATATTTGAGCTGAGTCTCTCCCTGACTCCCCAAAATAATATCCTGTTTTGCTTTATAACCCTCTTTTTTACTGCAACCCACTACTACTTGCAACGAATGCACTCCGATTCCTTTGTCTTCTCTCCCTCGCCCTGCTTTATTATAAGAAAAAATGTCTCTCACTATTCTGTTCAACTCCATACAAAGGAAATGTTTATAACAAGTGACAATCAAAACTGAGTACAATGCTTTCCTCATTCCTGTTTGTTAGCTCCTCCATGCCCAGGCAAAATCCTGAAATCCTCCTTTTTCACCAGAGCATTTTAACATCTCTTCTCTCAGACCCACTAAAAACACAGCTCCTGATCTTCAGGTCTTCTTTTTTTGTCATTTCTGCTCTCCTGAGCTCACCCGAGATTCTGTTCTGCCAACAAGCACCACCTCTGCCTACCACTGATGACCCTTCCACCTGCAGAAGCTTTTCATTTCCTGTCTGCCCCTGCGCAGTGCCCCTATTCCACTGCAGCACCACCATTCCTCCGCTGCTTGTCCATGGAAACAACACACTGGTCAACATACTGGTCTTGAAACACTCAACTCTAATTAGCACAAAAGCACTCCCTGTTCAGAATTTTTTTCCATTATTTCTCTGTAGCCACACTGTGACCAAAATTGCAAGAACTTAAAAGAATATTTCTCACATGTGCATAGCACACCTCCTCCCTCTTATTATATATGTGTATATATATATATATATACATAAAGCAACATAATTTTAGTTAATTAAAAACAAACCACAGTGTTTAAATAGGAAGATGTTTTCCAAAACAAGTTGCTTCCAAAACCAACAGTGGGGAGTTTGTTTTGGAAACTCCAAAAAGAGTGGGAGTAGTGGGGAGAGGGGGAAGATATTCTCCTCTATTTCCAATTTCATGTTGCTAGATTGCAGTCCAGTATATTCTAAAACTTCCCCCCCAAAAGTATCTTTACATTTTGGCTTAGGTTGACAATATTATTCTGAATCTGCTTGAGTCATCCTGCAAAATAAACTACCACAACAATTAAAAGGAAAATAGTACAAATTGTTTCAGATTTGTTGGAGGGGAAGAGAGTTTCAGTGCCCTCTCTAGAGGCAGCAATTGCAGTACGTAAGAGCATTTTATTCTGAGCTAAAGTCATTCTGTCCTGATTTACTGACCTATTGTGTCTTCATTCCTCAAAGTGGAAAAGCGGCTATTGATAGCAACTGAATTCTTCTTTTGGAGAACCCGTTTTTAATAAAACTGAGAACGTTCTGTGATGAGAAACAGGCTGGTTGTAGTTACAGGGCTCATCCCAAGTGAGCAGTATAGAGAGAGACCTTGTTGGAAACATGAAGAAATTGCAGTGAGACAGAAGCCTTCCTGGCAAGAGGAAATAAATCAGTTCCCCAGCACATCCAGGTATCAGACTGCGTCCCTCTCTTTTCCATAGATTTTCAAAGGTAACTACTAAGTCAGGGTAGAAGAGCTCTTTGGTGCACAACTTGCATCTCTTCGTGTCCGTCTTTCAAATGGAAGAAATATTAACTGAAGATCACTCATCCAAAGCTGGTAAAGCAAGGCAGCATCCACAATTACCAGATGCTTAAAATTTTACTTCAGTGCCTTCACATCAAATGCTGTAGCCCACTTTTCAACTAGTGAACACACTATTGAATCAGCGTGATCTATTCTGGCACATACATGTTAACTAAACATGTTGCATTTTAGCTCCCAGTGTTGCTTTATCTTAATCTGATTTGTTCTTCTCTACCTTAAAAATCTGTTCTTCACTTTTCCTAATGGAGAGTTTCTGCTTTTAAAACTACTTGGAAGACGGTAACTCAGTAAAGAGACGGCATATGCACATTTCCCATTAACACCTATATAGGGAGGACTTTGGTGTGGTTGACAGGTGATAGTATCATCCCAGAAAACAATTTTGTCTTTTTTAAGGTTTCTCTATAAGGTAAGCTTATGTTAGTCTAAGATAACATGTCTTTTAAAACAGCTATTGTTATGTCAACCACCATGATATCCTTCATGACTTTTTTTATAGGTATATATGTTTTAACCAAGCTGGTAAAAACATCTTTACACTGCAGTAATACTATCCCTGGCAATCAGGTATACCAGTATAATTGTACGGATGCAATTTAGGAGTTTTCTATGTGGTTTCTTTCTTTTCATCCCAGGACTCCACATCCTTACTGCACCACAAATCCAGCCATACTTCTGAAGCTCAAATAAATAAAAGTTTACAAACAGGAGCTGGCTTTGGGGAGGATATGATATTTTGGAAGGGAATGGGTAGTGACTGACATACCAAAACAACAGTTTTCAATATCCTAACTTAATTAATCTGACTCCTGAATACACTAAAAAACAAAGCTCCTGAACTAGCTTTGTTCAAGGAAGAATTTTCCTCGCTCCATCTCCTGACAGAGGTCTTCAATTAAAGACTGCAACGATGAAACTCACCAAGATTGACGGAGGAAATAAAAGGAGTGAAACTGCTGAAATGCATCTGCAGAAGCAGGTTATTAAACATCCCGCAGACAGCGGTGCGAATGACAGCCGCCAGAGCTTAGTGGAAAAAAGAGAAGCGGAAAATAAAACTTCTCATTGGACCTGATGATGATTAATATCTCTTCTCTGATGAGCTGAAACTGCTTAATCTTTGCTATTAATATCAAATCACTGAGGTGCAAGTACAGTAGCTGGAGAGAAGGGGGGCACAGGAGAACATTTAAAATTAGAGAGAGGAGAAAGAAACATGAAGAAAAATGACTGAGGTACATCTTGCTCCCAAATCTTAAACCTGCTAAAGCAAAAAACTCAGTATAGCTGAGAGCCACTATCATCATCTCTGAAGTCAGGTCACTGTTAGGCAAAATGAAGTCACACAACGTAAGAGAGATAAATGGTAGATTTCAGTCATTTGGTTAAAGCCATTTTCCTTCTACAGGAAGACTCCTTAATTCATCACATCTCCATTCAAGCATATGTGAACAGGCAGCTAATACCTTCATCCAACACAAATACGTTAGATAATCATTATTTTCAGATTTACTTTCCTCTGCATGTATTGGCAAAGCTTTAAAGAACATTTAGTTGGAGTTCTTTGGAAACCAGTAATTATGTGTAGCCACGCAGACAGATTTTTATGCCTGGTTCCTATAAAAGTGTCCTGCAAACTGTAACCTCTCTGTTAAGATTTTTACCTTAAACCCCTGGGTTTGTAATGCACTGAAGCAAGAGGTGAAATAGCTAAATCCATTATACTTAATACTCTCAGAAAACATTCCACATCCATTACATTTCAGACCAAAAGAAATCACTCTTAAAGTCAGTGTAGATCACCTGGGATACACATATAATAGTTTGATCAGTAGAGATTAAAAGAATATAAAGCAGAGTTTTATACCACCCATCCATCTGAAAACATTATTCACGCTAAAGTTAACAAGCAAAATCATTGAATAGTCTGAATAGTTTAAATTAAAACCAATGGTAGACAGGAAATTTACTGGTTGTGAAATACTAAAGTTGTGGTACCAGTTAAATATGATTCTAGAATATTGAATGCCTTAACTCAGAAAAAAATAAATGAAAAACTTTCACTTCTTAATGCTGGAAAAGTAACTTGTAAACACTGGGCAGTAATTTTACTGTAAACACTGGGCAGTAATCTTGATTCTACACGAAGAATCAAGATTACCAGATGGCTAGAAAAAAAACATCAGTTTATAATCTTTAATTCCTTGAATAATTAGTTGCCACATTACTGACTAAATAAATCTCATTTCCTAAAGTTAATAAAAAAAAATCTAATTTGCAGCACAAACAGTGTTTGATTTCATCTTTTCTGAAGGGTTATTTTTCATGCCAAAGAGGAATGGCAAAGTGGAGTCCAGAATGAAGAATCTGCTTGGGGAATTAGTTTTCCTGGCCTGAGATGGCAACCAATCACTCAAACTTCACCCATTTTCTGGTAAGTAGTTTCTATTAGCTATGGCGAGATTGGTAATTATCCTATAAATTAATCTGGTTTTCGAAACAGCTATACGTTTTGGTAATTGCAACACTCATCTACAATTCTCAAGGTAGTATTTATTATACTCTATTTAATGTTCTCCAATATATCCCATAGTCATGATCATTTTTTCTACATGAAATGTAGACTGTCAGAATGATTTTTTTAAAAAATCTTTTTTCTTGCCTACTTCTCATCTTTAACTCCCTACCTCGAAGCCAGACAAATCCGGACATAGATTAAAGCACAGAATTTTTGAACATATTGGAATTACTTATTCAGAGGTGTGCTAGAATTTCCCAACAGTTTTAAATCAAGGTTAAAGTTTGGCTAGAGGATAAGTCTTGGCTCATCTCAAAGGTACAGGTGAGATGCTGGAATGACTAGTCAGAATTATTTTATAAACTCCACATCCTATATTATGCAACATCTAAGAGACTGTTTACAGTCCATATGACCTTAAAAATCTACAAATCTTCAAAAATCAAGAAAACATTAGAAATTTTACCATATGATTTTTCTGAGGAGAATCTACAAATATGTCTGCCAATTCGATTTTGAAATATTTTGAAGGAAGAATGAAGTTTTGAAGTTTTTGTTTTGTTTAATCACATCAGGAACAGATAGTTCCTTCAGGTTTTTATTCCTGCAATTTCTTCAGCTCCTTTCCAGCATATAAGAATATTACTAGCTTATTAGCTATGGTTTTATTTCAGCTCCAGAAATAATCTTATATATTGCATGCTTTATAACATTCTTTGATATTAAACTATCCCATAACGACCTCAACCCCTACATGGAGGATACCCTAGAGAGCAAAATAAAGATGTTATTGTAGCAGAATTAGCCACAGTTACACTGGTTTTAATCTAGTTAGGAAGGGAGGCTCAGGCTTCACACAGAGTACAAGCTGGTCAGCATGTTTTGGCTTCTCAGACTGGCCTGTCTGTTTCACCAACAGTACCTGTGCTAGCTCCATTACACTGACCACAGCAGATGTTTTGGTAAATTGGCATGGTTGTATTACAGTCACAAAAGCATGTTCTGTTACTGACTGTTGACTTTGCTTAGTAAAACGGCATGAATCTAACTTTTTTGTAATTTGAACTTTGCTACTTTGAGTATCTTTACCTCTACTTACTGATCTCTGCAAGCTCTGGTGTTAAATAAATTAAAAAATGCACAGGACAGAATTATAAAGAAAAAAAAAAAAAAAGGAGAATAGATTTAAAACCTGATGGTTACACCTGTACTTTGAGTTATATTTCACAGACCTGTGCAGAAGGATAATCATATAATCATGGCATGGGTTAGAAAAAATAACTACAGCCTGATCTCTCAGATGACTTGATCATTGTTAAATTGAAAGAGAAATCTCCGGCTAAAAACGTATCATTCTTCAGGTCATCAACTTTTCCTCCTATTGTTGGTAGCTACAGAGTTGAGTGAACCAAGATGACTACTGTCAGACCACATTTTTTAAGTTAGCTGCGCATTACACTCAATTCTCTAGAGAATCTGGATACATTAAAAAGCAAGTAAACAAACAAAAAGCACTCTGGGAGTCAAGTCTCGAAACAAGAATTGCAGAAGGCAAAACTTCAAGGAAGGCGAATAAACTACTCAACTGAACTACTCAAGGCCTGTCATGATGGAAAAGAATTTGAAAGTGTAAAGAAGGGCTGAACATGTATTGAAAATACAAGTGTTCTTTCAGATAAGGATATCAGTAACCTATCCATCCAATATCAGGATGAGAACACCCATACTCGGTTGTTTTCCCTATATCATGCAAGAACATTATCTGCAGAATATACAAATGGCCACAAGGAATTGCACAAAAGACCTAGTCAGTCTGGTTTCTAGTCTTCATCAGTGAAGAACAGCAGTCAACTACAGAAGAATGTAAAGGACATACAGTACCAATCTAATACGACTCTCCTTCCTTCTTGCATTATGCATACTTAAATAGTCAAAAGAAAAGGTTCAAAATTCCTGGAAGACACTACAGATTTGCTAATCAAAAGAAAGATTCTGCCTTCAAATTTTCCCAATTTCCCCTGATCTGAAAAAGAACACAAATTTTAAAAGTGAAAAAAATGCAATAGAAATCAAATAAAATAAGTCAAATGTTCTGAGCTAACTGATATATTCAGAATCAAAGCATTCAAATTTAATTTTAATCTCTTAAAACATTTATATTTCTGGTAGTTTTCTTATCTTTTTGGTACACACTTGCTGACCGGCTTTCCTGTTCACACCCAAAGCTCACTGGCTAATTTCAAATGATTTTGTAGAGGGGAAAAAGTGAGAGGTAATGAGGCTTCTACAACTGTCAGGAACCTGCAGAGAGAGAGATGAGAGATGCTATACATTTTCCCGTTGAGAAATATGCTGCAGCATGAGCTCAAGATTTATTTAGATACCAAGAGACCCATATGGGAGCTAGATTTTATAAATGCCCTAATTGTGGGAAAAGCAACTTCAACATCAATCAGCTCCATGACATCAATAACAACAAGTCAGGCTACATTAGTTCCAGTATTCAAAGAATATCCGATGTGCTTACAAAACTGCACATTTTATTTTGAAAAGCCAAGCTCTGTTTGTCCAAACAAGGGCTTTTTGTTTGTTTGTTTTAAAGAAGATTATCAAACTCTTCTTGCTTGGCTAGTTAGTTAGCTATGTTCAAACCTATCTGTGAAATAGGGGAAAATAAATCAGGATATAGCTTTCCTGCTGCTAGTGTTCCGTGCAGGCCTGACACAATCTGGCATTTGGGTATCTCTTCTTGAGGTAGAATTCCCTCAACTTCACATGATATAAGTTTATACATGACATTTTTTTTCCTACAACTTTGCTCAAAGATTGCAGAAGAAAGAAATGAAACAAATCCTGGAGAATTCTCACAGATTTACTTCAAAACAAGCTATTCTTACAAAGGTGTTGGCAGCTTATTCCTGGTCAAAGAAGCCCCTTCCATTCTCATCTTTATGTTTCTGATGATAGAAATGAGAAAATAAGGGCTCCCTAGAAAAAGAAAGACAAAAAAAAAGAAAAAAAAAACATTTAAAGACAATGGTAGCAAATCCATCCAATCAATAGGTGTGTGGAAAGGAAAGAAAGAAAGCCCATAGCTTACTTTACTTATATGAAAGAATAAACAACAACTTGATGACAAAAAGGTGGCCACTGCAAAACTGGTAGGAAATTAATAAATTGTTTCAAGACTCTAAACTCCTGCCAAGCTAAGGAAGAAACAGTGCACACACCAACATTTGAGTGCTGAACTGCTCAGTGGGGCTTATGGATAAAATTAAGGATAAAATTGCATTGCAGGCACTTAATACTAAGTTTAATTGAAAGATTTATTGAGAATAAAAAGCTTTATGCTCCATGGTTTGACTCCCCAGATTTTCTCATGGCCATGTTGTATTTTGGCTCAGCCTGAGGCCTTTACTGTGATGACCAATTTTACTCGTCTATGATCTCTGAGCAAAAACTGAAGACATACTTAAAATATCTTGATGAGAGCTTAAGAGGTAAAATCACCCTTTGCTTCAGGATAAAAGTGTGCAAGCAAGCCACTCATATGAAGTGGTTTACTAGATGCCAACCATAACTAAAACATACCTCCTGCCAGGCACCCATCACACTACTATCCTTCTTATGGGCAGAGGCAGCCCTTCAGGACTTCTTTTCAGGACTTCTTTTCTCAGAGCCTTATTAAAACATCAGATCAATACAGGGGTTTTAACTTTTTTTTCTTTTAAATGGATACTGGGTTAAGTTTTCTTCTTTATATCAGTTGAAATACACAGCAGTCAAAATGCAAGCAAACTGGGAAAATTGTAATGAAAATGTCAATTTAAGATTTAGCCCCGTTCTGATTACATTGTCGGTGAAGGAATTATTTCCTTATGCATCTCATTAGTTCAAAGTATATGATGGACATTTTATCAATTAATTATTTGTTTACTTCTTGCTACAAGCAATCCATTGCAAGCACTAAAAAAACAAGCAGTTTTGATCATGATGTGGGTTGTGGTAAACTTTTAGTACTTCGCTGGATGAAATCTAACTCCCAGAATCAGTTTTCTGATTCAAGCATTCACAAGTATGATTTCTAAATCAACTTCCTGTGAATAGTAAAATTGGATATTCATTGTTTCTGTAGACATTCTTCCTAATTAACATATTCACTAGAATATTTATGGAAACAATATACAAAAGGAGTGTGAACAGCATCAAAGTGAATCCATTTAAATACTAAGATGAATATTTACAGCCTTCATTTTATTGAACTTTATGAAGTGTTTGCCCAAATCTGGCTACAATCATGTCCCTACAGAATTCTTGGATTAAAATCTACTCTATGTTAGGGAATGATAGTCACCTAACGTTGAGGTGAAAACAGGACAATCTAGAAAAGCAAATCCTAGAAAGAAGGAAGGCTCTGTTATTAAAATAATAGCCTAGCATTTAATAATAATTAAAAAAGAAAAACAAAATAAAACAAAAAAACAGAGTCAACTTTGTGCTCTATCATGGACTCTACATGATCTTAAACTCTTACCAAGTTTTCATACAAAAGTTACATTAGTGGGTCTGCCTTGCATGTGATGCATTGTCTATACAAAAGCCCTTACACAGACACTTTAAGGCATTTAATCTGAGGTTGATCAGCCATGATAACTCAACCTAATTTTCATCCTGTATAAACAGAGGTTGCTGTGAATCCACAAATCAACAGTAGACATTATATTGAGGAACCTGTGGGTTAGAGAGCATGTTACAATCCCAAACATCTGTTCTATATGTATCATGCATACATATCCTTTACCTCCGTGGTAAAGCAGATAGAAAACTGCTGCATGTAGTTGGGAAAATTATGCTTTTTTTCCAAGTGCTGTTGGTTAGGGAATTGCTATTTTCTTCTAATGGGAATTTATTACATATTATTGCATTATTTCCTCTCTCCTGTTTTAAATGCACTCTATCCTTCCCACTCTATTACCTTGTCTTCTGAATGTAATTTAAGAATGTTGGAACAATTACCTTTTTCATTCAAAGTAACTGATAACTGAAATTATTCTGCCCTTGGGTGCATTATTAAAAACAACAACAGTAACCAAGTATGTTCAAAGGCTATACGGTATTCAAAATCCTCTTTAATATTCTAGTTCATAACCTTAATAGACATTTACACGTGATAAATGAGGCTTTTAGTAGCTGTTGCTGTCACAGCCACAGCTTGGGTAATGCCACCTCCAACGAATATTCCAGAGGAGGGTCTTACCACAGCAGTGCCTGAATGGCAGCTGTGATGTAGCAGCCTGCAAAACAATTTCTGACAAGAGAAACAAAAAAAAAACCCAAAACAACAACAAAAAACCCTCTCATATAGGATTGTAAACTCCTCTCCTATAGAATTGCAAACTACTTAAAAAAGCAGGACATGGGAACTGATCACATTAGGGCATATTTGTATTACAGGTCCACAAACAAAGAGATTATAAATGGTTTCTCAATGAGGTCCCAGTGCCATGCTGTGGCAGAAGAACAAGTGAAATCCTTGGACATAAGTATGTGGAGAAGTAATTTAATTTTTAATTATTTTGAAAACGCACAATTTTATCACAGCATGCAGCATTGCAAACACTAGTACTGAAAAGACACACACAATTCCAGTGTCCTGAAAAAACAAGTGAACAAACAAACAAAGGGAAAGAATGCAAACAAAAGAGCCCAGAATTCTTTGCTTTGCCAGCTCACCCAGCTCAACCTCTTTAGCTTACTGAAAAGAAACTGAGAGATGACTTGACTACCTTACATGAGTACCTCCAAAGAGAAAAATAGCAAGCCCTGCCAAGGGAATAATAAGCATGGGTATACCAGAAGTAAATTATGCTTGAACAACCTGACTGCCTGTTGTGGTGAAATGACTAGATCTGTGAATAAGAAAAGATCAGGTGGCGTAATCATCCTTGAATTTGGCAAGACTTTTGGTGTGGTCTTCCACAACATCCTTCTATCCAAGCTACATTTTAGCTAGGTGGACTGCTAGATGGGTGATAACTGGTAGGGTTGTTGGGCTAAAGGGGTAGCAGTTAATAGTTCATGCACTGTCTAGAATTTGGACAGTAGGTTAAGGCATGAGCCAGCAGTGTGTCCAGACAGCGATGAAGGCCAACAGCATTCTGGGCAGTATCAATACAACCTCTGGAAGTACACTGAGGGATGTGACTATTCCCCCTTACTCACCACTCTTCAGGCACATCTAGAATACAGTGTCCAGCTTTGGGTCCCTCAAAATATGAAAGAGATCAATCAATTGCAGAATATTCAGTGGAGGGCCACCAAGCTGGTCAGAGACTGGAGCACTTGCCTTGCGAGGAGCAGCTGAAGGAGAAGAGCCTGGAGCAGAGGTGTCTTAGGAGGGGCCCTAATGGCAGCCTATGGGCGAGCTGTCAAGCACATGAAGACAGGCTCTTCACAGCTCTGCATAATACAGGGGAAGAGACACAAAGGCCAGGAATTGAAAGAAGAGATGTTCAGACTCAATATAAGGAAAACCTTTTTCACTCTGAGGTGACTCAAATAAGATTACCAAGAGAGATTTGATAATCTCCATCCTTGCAGGTTTTCAAGACCGAGGCTCTGAACAACATGGTCTGATCTTGTAGTTGATTCTGCTTTGAGTAAGAGGTTGAATTAGACAGAGAGAGTTCTTGAAGTCCCTTCCATTATTCCATACCTGAATAACTCAGTCTATGAAAATACTACGTACTGCTAATATTTTTGATTTAGTGGGGAAAATCATATCAAAAAACACTGACTGGAATCTGAGGCCAGATGAACAGAAAAGAAAACCTTTACCACCATATGCGATCAATGGAAGAAACATAGGGACATCTTTTATTCAAGCACCCATAAGGAGCTTAAAACATAAGTATATTGTGTGAATTATAATGATACGCAAAACAAGAAATCAGATATAACAGTAGAATTGTTTTATCTTTCTGTCCATAATGTCTTCAAGTTTATGAAAAGAGTTATTTGGTTAAATAACTATTTTAACTGACCTTGACTTTTATCCTATAAACTAAGACAAAATCATCATCCATCCAGAAAAGAAATGGAAAAATCAGAAAAAAATAGAAACAATTACAAACTTAGTATTGTTTGCATTCCTTTTCCTGTGCAAGGCTTCTTACTAGGCAATGGTCTTTGCTCCCAGCCTGCATTTAAGATTAATTCACACTGAGATGTTTAGACCAGCTAAAATACTGTTTAGCAGCAAATTCCATTATTTCTTTTGAGCTCCTTGTAAAAACAAAGGATTCTACACACACAGAGGAATTTAAAGCAGTATCCTATCATCAACAGTGGACACAAAATAATCATTACAGCATGGCAGCATAATATTAATAAAAGCAAAAAGGTGAGGCCTGCATTTGCTCAGCTTTTAAAAGTTTATCAAGATCAGCTTTCCAGGATACAGACAGCACCTCTTATATTACTCCAATTTAATGTAAATCCCATAAGTGCTTCAATCTAGAACAAGCTCATAGAGTTACTGCCCATTAAGGCAGAATTTTTAGGAACCGCATAAATTTGCATAAGCAAATACTTGTACCTGGCATGCAAATAATTTAGAAAGTTATGCACTGTACACTGAAAAATCTTCAGATGTTCTCATTTTTAATTTAATTTGGAATATAATTTTAATTTCAAACAAAGGACAATTTTCTCAGCCAAAGAAACATAGAAGCTTGACATTTAAAACAATGCCTTTTAAAAATTATCAGACTGTAAACTATTGTTTGAACAATTTTAAAAAGGCTGAAACATCTTTCCACTTGCTAAAGTAACTACGAAAGCTAAATGTTTTTCATCTTGCCAAAATAATATATGTACCTATTGCCAAACACAAAATATTCCATCTTTTTTTTTTTAAAAAAAGCTACAAAGTAGCAAAAAAATAAGGTTGAAATCCATCACTTTCTACCCTATTTAACTGAAATATCATTACTGATCTTCTTTAAGTCCAGGAAAAAAAAAGTTTGTCAGAAAATTTAAAAGGCAATGTCAGAGAATTTTAAAAGGCAATGTAGTGGTTACTCCAAATCTGGTTATAAAAAGTGGTAGTTACACAGCCACAAGTTAATGCATACACAAACTTGAGGATATCCACTCGAAGAAAGAAGAGAACAGAAAGACATTCCAACTACAGCTGCTAACCAAGTGGCACGCAGAGGGATCTGGACTCAAACTGATTCTATGTATAGAGATGCTTTAGGTATTAGCTGACATTTTGCATTCAGCCTCCTGGCACAACAGGCCCAGAGACAGTGGCCAGACTTTGTACGAGCAGAACAAAAGCAATAGAAGAGCCTCAAGTGCTCGCAGGTTTGGGGAATGGACATAGTTATAAAAGTACATCAGGAGGGCCTTAAACAGTTCACAGAAACATCTTCTAAAGCAAGACATAACATCTTGCTACAAATACCTAAAAAGAAGCAGGCAGATGCCACCACTTGGCTGTAGCTCCTAAAGAGGAAGAACTAGAAGCAATGCAACTATTTTTCTGTCTTCCTTAGTAGAACATTACAACTGAAACCAGATCATCTGATTTCAAGCTCGTTCGTTAGTGACTGGGCTTTCCTGTACGGTGAGGGCAAAGCTTGAAGATAGGTTTATGTGGCCCAGTAAGTCCTACTCCGAGCTCTTCTTGGCATTTTATTGGCTGCCCAGCACAATCTGGTTCAGCCTTTATATGTTAATACAGTGCTTAGGAAAGCCAAATTTGGGACATCCATAGATGGACATGATTGTATTCTGCCCATCCTTATAAACATGTTCAGACTCCCTATGAAGAAAATTGAATTTATGTTAAACTTTATCTCTCACAGTCACTCTCCTGAGAGCTCTTGAATTGGGACCAGCTAAATTCTTAGTCCAGCAGCACAGACTGCACACGTTTGTACTGGAAGCAGTCTTAGGGGTATAATTGGCACTTCCTCTGAAGATTAATCACTGCACAGTTGAGATGAAATGCTCAGACTTTTGTGCACACAACCACTGTGAGCAACATTTAAACATCAAAAAAACACAGGGAAACAATGAGTAAGGGAAAATCTTTGTTGTTATTGCACTTTTCAAATTTTTTCAAAAAGAAGAAGAAAATCAAACAACTGCTGCCAGCAATTACCTCCTCCTCTGCAGTGAGAACATGGTAAGAAAGGCCCTTTGTTCAAATCTGCTCTTTGGGAGCCATTTCCTATGCAAGTCTAATCAGCTTGGTACACATAAAACCAGCGATGACTGATCTGTGCTTGTCTGCCCATACACAAATCGTTCAGCGCCTCCCCCAGCCATTGCTCCCCTCTTACCTTCGAAACTCCCAGCAAACAGATAAATCCAGGTAATGGCTGGAACAAAAAGGACAGTCAGAGAGGCAGCCAGGAATTTCCGTCGCCCTCTGCAGATTCCCAGCATTCTCTCAGGAGTGGAGATTGCCAAACCAGTGCTGTTCCTATGTTGGAAGCAAATAGTCCACAGCCTCCCACATATTAATCCCTGAAAAGCAAAGGAAAAAAAGGTATTACTAGTTTACTTTTCTACAGAAAGGGTAGTCTTTGCTTGTGTTCCTAAGTGTTAAAAGAACAAGATAAAAGCAGGGCTATTGCAAGAGGAGAGCAGTTCCCATTTCAACTTTATGCATAACATATTTTACCATAAAGTAAGTTTCAGAAGTTCCATAAAACAGAGTAAGTCAATAAAATGCATCTTATCACCTAAACTCACACTAAGCCAATCATATAGAGAGACATTACCTTTACTTATTTTTTGCTGCCCTTTCACACTAAAGAGACTCCGGGTTCTTTGATGCCTATGTGTGGTGGTGGCCCTGGGCAGATAAGAGAAAGCCACCTATATTTCTCAGTCTGCTCCCAAAGAGGAAGAGTCACATGAGTGAATCAATGAGCTGGCTGAAGGCAGTCAAGAACTCAAAAGAGTAAATCAAAAAAGGAAGGTAAAGATCAGGGGTGGGAGGGTATGTTGTTAAAATAGCTCAATTTGCCATTCTCTTTTGCTATATAAAAGGAGAAAAGAGACAAAAGTAAAATACCCAAGGAAAAGGGGGTTCTGGAGAGTATCATTGTTTTTATAAGTAAAAACAGACAAAAACAATAGTATCTTGTTTAAAATAGTTGTTTTGCATTTCACAGACAAAGGGAAGACAAAATTATTGGAAGATTTTTATCCATAAAAGAAAAGAATATTCCCATACCCATGCAGGAGATAAAGACAACATTTCTTATCTTTTGCTTTCTTTTGTAAAGTGAGGAAAATATTGACAAGCTGCTATTAGGCTAGAAGTATTAAACAAGAGATATTGAATCCATGCAAATCTAGTTCAGCTTTTGTGTGAAAGACCTTATGATTTCAGATTTTAAAAAATCCATGTAGCAGCATGATATGGAAAGAAATACAAACTGTGGCAGTACCAGTACAAACTGTTTAATAACAGTACCCTTTGGCTTGCGCTTAGACAAGCACTGAAATTGAAAACACCATTTAAAGCATTTCTATACAAACATACTAAAAATGACCACTGTATACACTGAAAATATGCTTGAGCTCTAAACTCCACGTATACTGGAGTCAATTCTGAAATCAAATTGCAGGAAAAATTAGAGTTATAAACAAGAGAAATTGGCTCAAAGAACTTCGCTGATGGAGATACCTGGCCGCAGCAATCAGGAGAACTTACAGCTGTTCCTCAAATGTTCCGCAGAGCCCACTTTACTACACTATGGTTTAAGAGCCACAGTATTACTCTTGACCTTGGAACTGATAAAATGGAATACAATTTGTCCACAGCCAGCACAAAAAGCATTACATTGTGTCAGCTTTTCAACTCAATGAAAGCTTCACCACAGAGATTTTGCAGAAAATATGTGGACAGACTTAATATTTAACAACTGTGGCATTAAAGTCACTGTGTTAGACAGAGACACACATTTGGTAGATAAATTGTGGAGAACCCTTATCTTTATTTGCTGTATTTGGATAGTGATTATGTTTCGTTGCTTTGCCTTACATCACATAACTAGTACACCTACTCTGAAGAGAGCCCTTTACATGCCTACTTGAAAAACATAGATAATTTCCGTGGCTTCAGTGTTCCGAACTCACTATATGTGTATATATTATGAAGGGCACAGAATCACTTACTTCAAATAGATGATTTTTTTTTTTTTTTTTTTTTTTTTTTTTTTTTTCTGTAGCAACAGGGAGTACACACCACTGACATCAATCTGTGCATGTAAAAATAAAACTTTGAAAAGTTGACCTGACAAAGCTGGGTCACTCTCCAGCAGTTAAATTTTGTAATGCAACCAGCATTGGTCTCATACTGCTCTTACTAATGAGACTTGTAAAAACCCCAGGTAGGAAACTAAGACTCAACACAGAACAATTATGAAAAGATGCTGTTACAAGTACACTGATAAAAATTTTCAGGAGAATGATACCCTAACAAATTAAGAAAACATCAGGACAAACGTTGAGGTCCCCCTTCAGCTCCAACATACAGCTAGGAATGTGCCCCATTCAGTTTTCTGTGAATTTTCATCCTTCAGGAAAATAACCAAATAATTCTACCATTCATGCACATCTTTTACCTAACTAAGAAGACATTGAGGAAAATCCTAGACAGACAAATAAGCTTGTGATGGATTACTCTAGGAAATGTTAGTATGTTTTATTTATTGGTGTTTGAAAACAGAAAAAAAAACACCATAGCCTTTTTGAAAGAAGTGTCGGCTGTTTTTCCCCACCCCCCGAAAGCTTGCCTTGAGTCTAAAATATTATTTTTCAGAGTATAAAACCACCCAATCTCTTGAATATGTTTTTTCTAAACTAGACAGAACCTACACATGCAATTCTATAAAAGGTCTATTAATGATAATGAAGATGCTTAGCTTAGAGGAAAAGCCTCACACTCAATCATTTGTTATAGCTATTTTTTTTATAAAGATTTTTACCTAATGTGCCATCTCCAAGTCAATTCAATGAAAATAATGCAATTCTTTGGATAGGTTCTTTTCAATTCCACTGGGGTCGGCTTGGTATTTTTCGTGGAGAGAAAGTGACTGGCAACACTGGGTTGAGCACAGAAATGAGCTTGCCATTACATTTCAGACCTCTCCTACAGCATCTGCTGCTCCCCAAGCCATGGTCCTGCTGAATCAGACTGTCACCTGCCTAAAAGGACTTTGAAAGAAACTTCACAGTACAAGCTAAAAATGAAGCTATTGAAGATGTGACATTGCCAACTAAATCCATCTTTTCAGCGATCAAAAATACCTAGAGACAGTTTAGGTCATTTAAAAAAATCCAAGCAGTATCCCTCCTGAGATAGCTTTCTAAGTCCTAACCAACTGTGCTAACTGAACACACGTACTCAGAAATAAACAGCATGAAATGTGTTAGAAAAAAATAAGGACACAGAAGTAACTTGACAGTCTTAAGTGCAGGAGCTAGAGGAGACTGTTGAGTCAAAAAACAGCCAGTGACTCCTCTTAATCTATTCCCCAATGGAGTATCTGCAACCTTGCTAGTTTCAGTGGTTTGGAAAGATCAGAATTAACCTAAATGAAAGCAAGCTGTTGAAAGCATTTCTGGTAAGTGGGTTGCATTTTAAAACATGGTCTTGTCTTCACTTTTCCAAGCACAACCAAATTTTCTATCCATGCCACAATCTCAGAAAAGTGGTATGCATTTCAGCAAAAGATGTATTCATTTCACTTTATAATTTTCAATGTATCAAATGGAAAGAGTGCTAAGAGCACAATATGTATTTTAGAAATCTAACAAACCAAGTCATATTGACAAAAGTAGCTAACTATGTATATCATGTATATATGTCTTGCTGTCAGCACGGTAGTGGCTCTGCACTTGTGCAATATAGCCAGTTTAGGAGATCTAAAACCTACTGCACGGGTACAGATCAACAGACACCAGCAACCTCAGAACTCACCTCTTCTTACTGGTCATGATGCTGTAACACTCTACCAGCTTGGACAACGCCTGTGTGACAGGTCATGGTGGGAATCAAAATAAACTGCATTTCTCATTACAAAGGCTTATCTATGACCTTCTCACTACATGGCAACAGTGAACAGAGTGATTTGGTTACCTTAGCATATGGATAAATGCTTCCATTAACTATCTCATCAGAGTAGTTGCTGGTTTTAAATCAAGGATCATCTCCTCAGCTAAGTATGAGGCAGCTCTCAGCCAGTATGAGCATAACATACATTAAAGTATGTAACATCACACTAATCACAATGGTATTCAGTTTCTATTTTTTTTTTTTTTTAATTATGACATGACAGTTCAACTATGTTGGACACTCAGCAGGAGTTCAGTGGAACAATGCAAGTAATTATGAAAACAAAAATCAAACACAATTAACTAGATTTAACAGCTCTACTATAAAAAGCTTTTCCAACTGCTTCATACATTTCCCAGCGTTTGTTGCAGTTAATCTTATCCCAGTAATCTCCCATTTGTTTTCCGAGCCACTGAAATGAATATATACAGTTAAAGCTGTTTATACACCAATCCTGTGCCTTGGCTTTAATGTGTTTCTTGAATTAATGCTATCTAATTCTTTCTGATTTTCCACACTTGCAGTCACAGAGTCAATGGACAATTTCTACTGTAATGCTTTTCCTTTGGCTCTGTGTCAGTGCGGCGTCCATCCATTATGAGATTTTTCACAGCATACCAGACTCAAAATATAAATAAGCTAAGCAAAAAGCAGTATAGTCAGTAGTCATTACTTTTCTGTGTTATTTTAAAAACTGTTAATGTGTGCGTTGGGGGAGAAGCGAGGGAGCAGAATGCTCTCTGCTTCTTCTCCTGCTGCTCTCTGCTGCTTCTCCTGCATCTGGTGCCAGCTACAAGCAGTCTACAAACCTGTGCTTCACACTCCAAAAGGGAGGATGTCGAAGGAGGAGAGCAGGACACTGCAGCAGCCCAAAACCAGGGACTGCAACTGTGTGAAGAGCAAGTGGCCTTGCAACCCACCTCCATCTTCCCCTGAAACGTACAAATTGGTTGGCCCTAGGCTGCATCCTGGGCTCGACACATGACAGCTGGTCTGTCAACTTGCAGAGCCCCTTGGGACGAAGATGTCCTCCTGCAGTTACTTCTCCGGGATTGAGCATACAGGTGCTGCTGAGGCAAAACATGGTTTAAATCAATCAGAATTGCTTTGCCTAATGCATTCATTCAGGTAGTTAGCCAAACACAGCATTATAAATTATTTAATATAAATTAGCTAGCTTTCTCCATTTCCTAAGTAGTTGTCATTAGTATAACTTTTAGTGTAATTAGAAAGTAAGTATTCCAGTTAAGCTAAGTTTCCATTGATAAGAATTGTTGCTTTGTATCCTTGTAACTTGTGCAGTAAATTTTGATCTTTGAAACAAGTTGTGGAGTCGTGCAGTAAGTCCCCTTCTCCCCTCTTCTGGCCTCCCTCATGCCATGGGAGCCCACACCGTCCAGGTCTGTAAGGTAGTTGCTTGTCTCATGACACATACCCTTATTACAAGCTGACTTCTTGGACTCCTTAGGCCTATGGCATTGTGACATTAAAGGAGGATGGATTTGGAGCAGATTTAGACTCGGCATCCACCTTAGAAATTCCGTGAGGACACTTAAAAAGAGACGATTACAGCTGAGTTTCCAAACTCCACCAAATTTACTGTTTCTCAAGCAATTACAAGGAAGTAGTCCTATGTTTAAGAGAGGAAATAGCCAGTGAGTTGTTAGCACATGAGTCCTACTGTGCTAAAGGCTCTGAGGGCCCACAGAACCAACCTGGTCTTTTGTATCTTCACTCAGCATGTGCCATGGCTGTAGGAAGTTCTAGCACTGTCCTGCTAACTGAGCTGTTCTAGAAGGTTCCAGGTGGTCATGCGGTAACAAACCACAAAAGCAGGGATCTAGCCTGACAATAGTCTAGTCACAGACAGACAGAGGTTAACAAATATACTTTGACAATTTTCCTTTTTCATTGCTACATGCTCCTTTATAAATTCACATGCACACACATATATGTTCTATATCTATTCATAATGGCATCCTGTTCTTTCAAGCCTAGACTACTCAAGGAAAGCCTGCAACTCTCAAACATTAAAATCAAGAAAGAACATAATTAAGACTAGTAGGATACAAAATATTCCCTATGCCTCCACTAAAATGTCACTGGTAAAGTGAGGAGAAAAAAATATATATCATTAGAGACAGCAGTAACGAAACACAGGCATCAGAAAGATCAGTCTTCACTGCTAGCCACATTTCATTTTCAAACCATGCAAGAAAGCTATTTCCAAAGCAGCTACTAACCCTTTTTTTTTTTTTTTTCCTTTTTTTTTTTCCAGTGGGCAAGTCAAAAATTCTCCAAATACTTCGTGAGGAATAACCCTGTGCACAAGCAGGAAAGCAGGAGAACAGTTTTGTGGAAGAAGCTCCTGGAGGTCTTTAATGCACAAACTGACCATGAGCCAACCGTGTGTGCTTGCAGCAAATAAGGCCAATGGCATCCTGGTCTGCGTTTGGTATAATCCAGTGACAAGACAAGAGACAACGGTCACACAAAATGAAATACAAGAAAATCAATTTAAACATAAGAAAAAGTTGTGGTTTCTTTATTTGTTTTTTTTTTTTAATATGGGTGTGGTCAAACATGGGAAAAAGTTGTCCAGAGAGGTTGGGGAGCCTCCAGATATTCAAAACCAAACTGAAAATTGCCCTGAGTTTCTTTACTTGACCCAGCTTTGAGCAAGGGTGGGGTGGACAAGACAGTCTCCAAAAGTCCCTTCTAAAATCAGCGATTCCATGGGTCTGAGGTTCTATGCTTTCATACCAGTCCCAGAGTATATACTGGCCATTACATTTAAATCTTCAAAGATTCCAGCTGTTATCTATTGCAGTGTGCATGGAGAGCAATGTGAAAAGGCAATTACATTGAAACACACATTTAATCTCAAGTTAAACTTTTAGCCAAAATAAATCAATATAGGTCCACTAAAGTCAATTCATTCTACATCAATACACAAAAACCGAGGACTGACTCTCTTAGAAGTAATGAACAAGATGTTGCAGTTTTTATATCCGTGCCACAGTGCTCACCTAATTACTACATATTGCTTAAATATTTCTAAAACAACGTAAAAATATTTATCTCAAATTTGTATAAAAATAAAACAGTCTATGGAATTGAAAATTACAAGAATTGCTGGGAATTTCATATTCGTATTTGAATTAGAAATGATCAAAAGCTGATGATAAAAGCAGAGAATACTTCACAATGGAAGAACTGCTAACTGCTACATTACCAAACACAGGATACAGTCTTAACAGCTTATTTGCATGCTACTGCAAAATATCAGATAGCATCAAGATTAGTGAGTTACATTTTTCACAGCTTTTCTGATGAAATTCTTTTATATGCCAAGGTCCAGCATTTATTTTTCCTAAATGTGCCACCTTTCAGGCATCCTGCAAGAGCTGTCTACTTTCCTAGACTGTCACGGGGCTGAGTGCACACTATATAATTTAAAGAGAAAGGCATTTGCGACATGCTTCACCATTCTACCTGACACAGATAAGAAGTTCTGATAGAACAGTTTGGAGTTGGACACCTTTTCTTTTTTTTTTTAAAGTAGGGAAAAACATTGTTGGTTTTGGTAATTTCCTATTGACTTATTCTTCAACTCATCATACCAGAAAAGAGAGTGATTATCATTTCTTATTCTGCACTGTGCAGATTAATGTGGATATTAGTCAAGAATAGCATATGAGAATTTAATGCCATTACAAAAGGAATATGAAAGATGTTATCAAAGCCAAGCAAAGCTGTATAACCTAGCCTCAAAAGGAGACACTTACAAAAGTGTTTACTAGAGAATCAAAATTATTCCCATGCAGAGTCAGCATCTGAAGAGAATCACAGGAAAATTTAGGTTTAAAAGGACCACTGGAGGTCAGCTGATCATCTGGTCCAACCCTCTGCTCAAAGCAAAGCTAATATTGGTCTTTCAAAGCAATCTGTCATTCGGATAGGTCTTTACTCTTCATTTAAAAGCCACCATCTCCTGAACTATGGTCAGGAGGGAGGGCAACGAGTTTAGGATTTCTGTGCTCTCTCCACACCCTTCCTCAAATTGCAGTGATTTTCACTGAACATTTCTTTGTTCTTCTGCATGTGATGTTCAGTCATGTCATCTCTTACTGATCTCATCATTAACATCATCATTCTTCTCCGAAGACTAGAATCAGGTAAAGAAATAATAAATAACATTTTTAGCAAGTCCCTTCAAAAGAAGGTGAACATACTGAAAAGAAAATTAATATATTTTAAAGACCTTATTCAAATGCACATAATTTACACTTCCACTTTATATCTGATTATATCGCATTATTTTGGGGACAGAGAGGAGGCTGCCACATATTTTATTAGGAAAGGAAAAGAATATTGTTCCTGATGCTGATTGTCTTCCCTCCCAAGAAAACTGTATAGGGCTATGCAATTGTTGAAATGTTATTTAACATAACACTATACTTGGCACTGGCTGGCATTTTGAGACAAGGCACCAGAATGAGAGGAATAATACCTCTGTCTCTTGTAATTTCACTTCTACATTTCTGGTATCCTTTAAGACAATTTGACTCATCCTGTGCTGTGCTAGCTGTCATGAACTCCAGAGCAGAAGTACAGTTATAGCTCTAGTAACAGTGGGTCTTTCCAGAATAGGACAAAGGCTGGGTGAGAGTTTCAAAAAAGAGTTAAGGTGCAGAACTTTCTCACACAGTAGGCAGAGAATATTGTGACTAGTATGAAGAATTTCAGAGTGAGACAATGAGATAGAAATGATTGAAAGTCGTATTACAATTATTGAGTCTTTTAAAAGGATTTCTCAAAGACAAGAGATTACCTATATTGAGGACTCATTTTTGCAACAACTCTGCATATTACTTCTTAATTATAGTTTCAAATGAAAATGAAAAGAATCTTCAATATATCTATATACAAACATACATAGATAAATATACCTAGAACTGATAACAAGTCCTGAAGGAAAAATTTGAAATATATTTTTAGAAAAAAGAAGTCTAAGCAGCAGAGCTGCAGTTAGAATAACCCCATGTGTACCAACCGATACTGTTACGTAACTACTCTCTCTTGTTCCAGATCCACGGCTTAAAGTAATTTTCACTCCACGTGCGCATCTCCTGGCTCCTGGGCTCTCTTTTAGACTAAGCCAGCTAGTTCTTTCTAACACAGAATCAGACGAGCTTTTGTAGATGGCTCACTGCAGAGACCATTCCCTATGGACAGCATGGATGAGATTGCTCCGGGCTTCCTGCACACTATAATAATCCCCCACCAATGTCTCTGCAGGTTTGCAGCCTTCTGGCACCACCGACACACTATGCCTCAAGAAATATAACATATACCCTTTGCATCATGTCATTAGTCAGGTGAACTGTGGCAGTCTTTCTGAAACATAAAAAGGCAGAAGAGCCTTGGGACGAGAGGAGATCTCAGCCAAGAGTTCTGCAGTGAGGATGCAGCCAGTCTGCTCTTCAGGGGCTGAGTGCTGTGAACAGAGGCCACTCTCTGACTCTTGGCCTGCTGACCAGGATGTACTTTCTGGAGCCAATGCCTTTGGCAGTATCAAGGTCATTGCTAAAACATCTCTTCTGTTATTTAACGATGATCTGTCCGCTATATGTATCACAAGCATTATCATTTATTGGAAATGTATGAGGTACAGTATTTGCAATCTCCTGGGCCAGTAAGCTACAGGTACACAAGCAGACAGAACGATCATAACCTCAAGGGGGGCAGCTTTAGTTACACCAGTACTGAGACCAGCTTCATGATAATGACCTCAGGGCGAATATTCCATCAGTGAGTATGTCAAAGATAGATACCTCAAAACACATTGCAGCAGACAACACTAAGTGCGAGAGATCACTGCATTACATGGAGAAGCATTTTCTCTGTTGTTCATGGTAAACTGTCAGGAAGACAACACTTGTGAAAACAATTCTAGCACATTTCTAAAAATAAAACTTTTTAAACTTTGTTGTTGTTGTTGCTAGGAGATGCAAAATATGTAGGGCATTAACAATGCAGCTATTTAAAGGGCAACGAAAGCAGTCAATAGTGTTATCAATAATGTATTATTATGCAATTATTTATAGAGGTTCACACAGATTGCCTGATCTTGACATCAAAATAAGTAATTTTTACATAATTCATACAGTTCACACATGTTAGTAGGGCAGCAGCTTTGTATATGGTCAAAAATATATTAATTCCTTTTTCAATTGCTGAAAACATAAAAAAATAGGCTGAAATAGATATGGGTGGGTTTTTTATATTTTTTTCTGATGAGATTTAAAACTACACATATGCATGTATGTGTACAGAGGCGCATGTATAGATTACATATTACTGCACAGCTAAAAAAGAAAGTCCTTTATTTTCAAGACAATGATGAAACTGCAGTAAAAATATTTGTAAAGGTAGAGAACATGCCTAAATTAATTTGTCATCATTTGCAGTTCATAGTACTAATGTTAATTTTGGAAGGCACTGCTTTGTCCATATGGAAAATTACAGGTTTTTTTTCCATTAATTTTTGGGTTCATTTATTGCATACACTATTTTACAAGCAACTTGAAACGTGATGTTGAAAGTTCTGGGGTTAAGTTTTCAATTACTTTTCTTTATTCACTCAGAAAGTTTCAAAATTGTAAGACTTACTTTGTCCACCTTGTTTTATGGAAATGTTGAAGCCTACCTTGTAGGAATGATAATTTTTATATCATGAAATTGAAAAAACCTTAAATTTTATTCCAGTTATTACAATTGCACTTGTACATCACGTAAGGGCTGATGAGTTGCAAATTTTAAATTTCTTAAGAATGATAAAAAATGGGACACACCTACTCAGTGATGAAAGGCAATTCTTTTCTACAATATGCTAAAAATGTCTGATACTTTCTTAAGAGCATGATTTTACATTTGCTGAAATTTAGACATAAATTTGTAATTACATATTATTACGAAACACTGGTGGCTGATTCTTTGAACCTAAATGTAATTCTTACCTCTTATCTAATGTAAAACTATATGGAAGCAGAAAAAAATGGGAAGGGATTTCTTTTAATAACATGCATTAGCTTTATAATGCATACCACTGTCTTATATGTTGATGGCATTAAGCACAATTATAGTCATCTGACTGAATTTCTCTGATAAGAACTGACTTTTTAGGGAAAAAAGCATTTATTTCTTAAGGATTGTAACTTGGCAAAATGCTGTATATTGATATCAATTGTTTGTATTTAGTAAAATTTATGAAAATTCTGTGTCTCCTAATGCTAAAAACTTATGAAATTGATTTGTTTCTAATTCAAATGAAGCAATTAAAAGAATATTTTACTTTTTTAAAAGTTATGAATAGATTGCAGAAGCCTGCTAAATATTGATTCTGTTCACATTGTATTTCATCTCTACATAAAGACTTTTATATGATTTTGAAAGAGAGGTATACACTGAAATAAATTGAAATTGATAGTAAGCACAATTTTAAACCAAATATTGATGTTTTAGAAAACTGGACAGTATTACAAAAGCATGTTCCAAAATTGAAAAAAAAAAAAGCTGGATGAGCTTTCTGATTTTTTTCTGATCGAAAAGAAGAATTGAAATTTATATAAAATGGCATTTGCGATGTCTCATTAGAAAATTGTAGGAGTTAGCAATGCTGTTGTGTGAACTAATGAAAATGCCTGTGCTTGTTTGAAACACAGATCAAACCACTTCTGGGTATTGATCACAAATTCAGGGTGTAACCATGCAGTTCTTGAAAGTCTTGAGTCAGGTTCAGGACAGATACATGTCAGCTAAGTCTGCTGTGTTGCACTGTCTTTCACATACTCATTGCATTGACAAACTACTTATAAACTTTAATAAGCAGTTGCCTCAGTTAGCTAATGTCCAATCAAGTTTAAATTCCCTTTATATTTTAACTATTAGGAAGACTCTTTCAAGTATTCATATGGAAATAAGAATCCATGTTAAGACTTTTTCAAATTAACATGACTAAAACAGAACTTTATGTAAGTTGAATAATGTCTTTTTGTGTCTAAATACATCAGAAGTAATGCTGAATGTGGAATGCATCGAGGGTTTTTTTGTTATTTTCAAAGCTATATTCAATACTGTATGCTTCATTCTTCTAATACTATAGTGATTCTGGCAAATAATTACTCAACAGTGTTTGGGGGAAAACTGACTTTTGTACAGAAGTGATAGCAGGATTTTATCAGGCTTGAGAACCCATGAATCATTGAAACAGTTCTTTGGGAGAAGATTCTTTTGCTACTTATGGTACTAAAGTACCATATAGCAGTATAAACAGTGTTTGTTTGTTTGTTTTTTCCTAGCTATTCTCAGCTTTCATTTGAAGACCCCAACATTTTTTCTAACATTTTTTTTCTGAAACTCATGGATTATGATATCAGGATCTCTAATTAGATGCCATAATACATGTCTTGGAGAGTCTTTTGGTATTAGAATGAAAAATTATAAGACTTCAAGCAAAACTGAGTTGACTGCAGTCATACAGTAGGTCAATGATAACATTAGGAAAAGCATCCCAAAAGCCTAACTCTGGTGAAAGTATCTCATCTCTTATTAAGCAATACCTCAGTCTCCTCATAAGAATTTTATCATGAGTGTTCAATAATCTTCTCTAAGTAGTGCTCACAAAGATTAAATGAATCAGATCTATGCATTTCTTTTTTTTTTCTTACTTGTTTTTTATATTGACATGTTGGATTTCCTGTTTAGTTTCTAGTGCCATCTGTGAGGTTAAGAATTTTGGTAAGAGTTTCTAAAACCTGTTTCATTATATCAATCGTATGAGAGACTCAGAGGTATAAAATTACAAAAGTTTATGGCAAAAAAAAAAGTTCAATCAGTATGCTAATGGCAGTAATATTTTCAATTGAAGCCCTACAGCGACTATGACATATGCCCCAGAAATTCAATCTCTTTTCTTTTTGGTGAATTGATATGAAAGAAAGCAGGGAAACAAGCAGTTTCAGCTATAAATGAGAAAGAAGTCAATGAGTGAATTTACATCAGCATCCTAATTCAGATGGGAAGTATCCTTTTGAAGCAAATTCCCCAAGCGTTCCCATTTACTGCAGTTAAGGTTACATGATCAAGTAGTCTGGATTCCTTTAGGATGAAACAAAACCAGAAGATGCATTCTGGAATTGCATCTATTGCAGTTCAAGTGCTAAGGAAGCTCAGCTGCTGGGACAAGACTGCTACTAGTTTAAAGTAAAAACTTGCTATGTGCACAACCTGGATATCGGGTCCTCATGACCATTTCACTATACAAATCCACTCCTATTGAGCCTCGATACTTGCTAACAATAACAAAGCTGCATCACATGAAGCTGTAGAAGACAAAACCAAAAAGCACACGAAATATGACATGAACTGAAATCCCCAAGTTTCACATAGCTCTATTAATAAGGAAGAATTCACAGCCAGTAGCTCTGTCAGGAAACCCAACAGCTATGATCAGATGAAAGCTTTTTCTTCATCTAAAAATTAGGCTATATAAGGTTTCCTTTTTTATCATTCTATTCATAACCTGTCTTATGTTGAAGCATAAGAGCTCTGCTAATTAGGTACTTGATAAAGGTAGCTTATTTGGGGCATTTTCCTGCTTCTGCACTTACACTAAGCGAAGGAGGTAAAGCTAAATTACTCATTTAATGTCAACATTTCTTTTCATCAAATCTACAATTCTAAGCAGTTATTTCCTCAGAGGTAGCAATGAAAGGAATTAGATGTATTGTAACTTTCAATACTTCAGAGAAATTTTTAACTAAGAGAGACTGAAATTATATATCCTGATGTTGTAGTTCTAAATGCTTCTAAGAAAACAAATGAGTTGCAACTAAAAGGGTGCTCTATTTGAAAGTCAGCTATATAATTCCATAAAATGCTTGCATTTTTCAGCAAGGAACACTGTGGTAGTGCAGTGCCACGGTCAGACACCAGATGTCTCATTGTTTAGCAGGACAACTAGGAGAGAAAATTCATTCTGATGCTTCAAGGAAAGGGGGAAGCGACTGAGATTGAGTTAATCTCTGACCCCAGTAGGCAATCAAAGTAATAACACACGTTTGTGAGTTGCAGAAAAACATACAGTAGCTAGGCACTGGGGAAAAAAGCCTCACTTAATCCAAAGAGTGAATGGTTGGCTTACACACATAGCACAAATAATAATGCTCTGCAAATAAAAACTAAGTCTCAGTCAAAACAGCAAGCTTTCTACATTTTTCCTCTTCACGGTACCATGAATAGTAATTGTTTCTTGTACAATTACACTAGGTGCCCTAACATGGGAGGATCATTCATGTTAAGTACTGTAGAAATACAGGAAATTCCTGCCACTACACACTTTGCAAACTAATACTAGCTAGAAAGGAACTATTCTCATCTTCATAGTACTGAGAGCATCAAGGTTTCTGGTCAGACTAAGTCAGTAAATTGAGCTGAAAGAGATCCCCAAGATGAAGCCTGCCACCTTAACCAAAAATATTCAACTTCTCTAAAAAACGAAAGTTACTAACATGAAACCTTTCATGCCGTGATCAAACAAACCCTCTTTCATAGTTCAATGCCACAGACTGACATTCAGACTGTAGCTCCCACTTAGAAATACATTCTTTAGCAGCACAGCTGAACAGCAGAGAGAGTAAACAAACAACAGTTGAGAAGATGCATTTTTTAAATTCAGTTCTATTTTTTAATTTATCTGTAACTTTTTGGAGAGAATACCTTTTGAGGTGAATTTTTTTTTATGAAGTCCTCAACATCACATTTGAAGAGTCCAAACTTAGAAAGCTCTGAGGCTTTTTTTCAGAAGTCTGTTTTGCATTCTTATGAGCTGGCATGTGCCAGTCTAGTGAAAAATTGTTCCTCTGTGTAACAAATTAAAGATCATTTCCACAAGAAATTATACTTACACAACAGTTCAAGCCTGCCCTGATGGATAAATGCTAGCTTTAGCCCGCTAGTGAAAGAAGGAATCTCCCATCCCACATAGGAGACCCCAACACTAATCCAAAGTTACAGTGCAAAACAAAGAATTATTCTTCAAGGATAGAGAAGAGTTGAAAAACAGCTCAGCACTGAGTTATTCAAGCAGCAAAGTGGCAGGACAGAGGACAGGCAGGGCTATAGCCTCCACTCTGAGGCTCATCTAAGTACGACTTTGTCTTGTCCATCTCTGCTCACTACTACTCACTTCTTAAGCACAAACAGCAAATGCAGACCTATATTTTACCTGCACACTAATATGCTTTCCACTGGCAAAAGACATTCTTTTAGCACTTAAAATCTGATATTATAATAGTAATCTCTCTATTTCCTTCCAGGAGTTGATTTATCAAAGAACTCAAGTGATAATGCTAATCCTAGGTGTATTAATAGGAGCACAGGCAGGTGTGTCATACTAATACAACTTAAAAAACTAAAATAAAGCAATTCTTCATTTTTGCTTTAAAATTGGGGAAATAGATGGTCCTTCTTATGACATATAGTACTGACTTTTACAGTCTAGGTCCCGTAAGAACACCCACAAAAATGATCTTATTTGGTCAAACTCTCCATGTTTTTAGAACATGGCATCACAGCGTTGACATGGGACCATGGTTGCAGAAGGAGACAGCAGTGAAGTCCCATACACTAGCTACGTACAGTCCTAAACACTAGAACTTTGAGTAAGGAATATCGATTTCCTTGAGACAGTATCTCATTTTGCTCTGCATATAGTTCTTCACACACACACACAAAAGCAGAATTACAGAAAGGGAGATTTCAATGTGAATGAGTATCTGGCAAACAAAACACTAGAATAAGGTTGCCACAACCTTTCCTTGCAAACCAAAGAGGATGATGGAATCATGAACAAGGACACTAGCAAAGCTGATAGGAATGATCTCAGAAGCTGTGACCAGAGAAGGTCACAAAGATCTTTGCTAGGGTGCCCACACACTGTTAAAAATCACTGTTGTCCTTGGCAACTGGCAACTGCAAATCAGACAGATACCCTTTATGCACTAACTCAGTTCATACTTTACCTTGCTCACATCTAAGTCTGGCACTATGATTATTAGTTAAGACCCCATCATTCTCACATTTAAGTAGCATGAAAATGTAATCTGCCCCAGTGTGTGTGCATCACTTGCTTTCAACCCCTTCACTGACAGAGGGCAATGCCTGAGAGAGAAGCCCTTGCTTTTCAGTTAAGGCCACAGAAGAGTCAAAGCATAAAACAAAGAAATAGAAGAAAAGATGGGAACCTAAATTCAAATTATGCAGGAGAGTTAATTATTTCTTTTCAGGAGAAAGTGTTCTCTCTCTATCAAATCCCTCCAAAAGAATACCTTAAAAAATATAGCCTATCAAATTTTTCATTGTCTGGCTTTACAGAAGCAGGAGCCGGTAAAATGATTGAGGTGCAAAATTATTTTTCAACAGTTGCAATCTAGAGGAAAATAATGTCCTAAGTTCAAATTTATATATATAGATTTCAAGATCTGCTTTGCCATTCTAGAATTCTATTTTTTTTATAAAGCCACTTTTACAAAGACTCTAGACAAAATTGTCTATTTTGTGTTATATACAATGAGGTTCTAGATTTGGCGACTTTCACAGAAGTTATGAGTTACTAAATACTCCTGTAAAATGAGGTCTCACAATGTCTCAAATTCAGAATTAAAATAGGTAAAATTAGAAACTGACTTTAGATATGTAGGTTCCGAAAACTTATGACCTAAATTATAATGCAAAAATAGGCTCCAGAAGGGAAAGGGCAGACCCACTGAGCCACCTCCTCTAAAAGCAAAAAGAAGACAGATCTAGTGGAAGTGTTAAAAATACCTTTAACTATTTTATTTAAATTTCAATATTTTTCCACGCACTGTTTTCAATCCTCTTTCTATTGACAGGAAAATTCCAAGAGTTGATGAAAGATGTAAAGGACCTTTCCCCATACCTAGGCTCTCATAAAAACAAGGTTGCTTCATCGCTTGCTGGCTGTTATAATCTTAATCTTTCAAAGTAGAGGCTAATCAGAACATACAATATCTGTAAAAACAAAAAGGAACATAATCTACTATCACACACATATATTAACAAGCAACAAAATCCTGTATAAAAAGGCACATAACTGTAAATGATTTCTCCCTTTTTTTTTTTTTTTTTTAAGTAGCAATTCAATTTATTTCACTTCATCATCACAAATCTCTTTAGGAAAGCAATCTATGAGCTAACTCAAACAAGTCAAAGTAACAGGACCTCCCTCCTCAACAAGAAGCCCAAGACAAATACCTGTAGTATTGCAGAACAAATGACTGAGCCAGCTACTCTCAAGAGATTAGCTGTTACTGCAGATTACATATTATGACTCTCATTTCAAGAAATGAGAGCCTCTTAGGAAAATAAAAAAGAATAAAAAAGAAACCTTCCCTATAAAAGTTGTTTTCAAATAATACATTGTCTACTCTGCTCACAGTAGGTAATGCACGCACACTCTTGTCTTGTTTCTTAGCTCATTTAATTATAAAACAAATAAAGTCTGTATTCCTCCTCTATTTCTTCTTTGGTTCATGATGGTTTTAAGAGAAGCATGAATGTTTTATTTTCATGCCAAGATTCCAATTAGTAAAGGGCCAAAAATGATAAACATAGAAGGTGGAACAGGATTATCATGAAGTGTAGTGCTAATCAGAATGAGATACAATAAAAGACAGCATATACCTAGAGCTTTTAAGGTACGTCTCATCTTCTGAAAGACTAGAGAACTCAAAGGAATTACGGCACGACCTACACCTTTGAAGAAGATATTGTTGTGTCCTATCAATCAGCTGTGTAGAGATCTGTATAGGAATCAGGTACAGGAATGTGAATGTTAGTTTGGATGAAGTATACATGAAAAGCTATGTGTGTTGCAAAAGCCCCAAAAGAAACAAAGAAAGGAAGAATAAAAGAATGTCAAGAGTTAATGGCACCCCCAAATATGCAGGTCATTATGATATCAGCACCTGTATGTGTAGTTTGTCAAGAGAGACAGCTTTGGAAAACAAAGTACAAATTAAAATCATTATGGGAAGGTGACAGAAAAATAAAGAGCAGGATTAGAGCCATAAATCAGTAATGTTGCTTACTGACTTACAGGGATGGAACAGAATAGAGAGGCAAAGATGGAAATTGCTCTCAGTTCCTCAAGAGTTCAAAAGGTACAGTCAAAAAACACCATATGGTCACTAATTGAGAAAAAAATGAATAGGTGACATGATGGAGACGCAACAGTTGGTATCTCTTATCTTCATGTTGCCACAAATAATCCTATCACATACACTTGAGTGCACATCTTGGTTCTTGTCAATATGCGACTAAGACAGGGCAAGTAAAATCAGTGAAAGAATGAGCATGAGGAAACAAAATCTTTTTGGCAAAGCAAAATCATCTTCCCCTTCCACAAGGTCTTAACAGTACACTGGTTGCAGTAGCTGAATTCGCACGTGGTTCCAGAGCAATGCTACTGAGGAAAGCTAGATTGCTTGGGGATGCTGAATTGTATGATCCCATTCACAAACGCATGCTTGCTGCGCAGTCTTGTGTGAAAGCATATGCCACATGATCATATAACTATCCCTAAGCATCTTACCTGATGGGATTCAATAATTGGAAAAATCTGTTCATACACAGGAGATAAAGAGGTCTGTGTCGCTCAAGTATAAAAACCATTGTCATACACTTCTTTACTGTTCTGGCAAACCATTGGGAAAGGATTAGCCAACTTAATCTCTAAAGAGTCAATAAAATCTACCAGTTCTACTGTTCCTACCAGTACTATTTCTGTTGCAATTATTAGTATAATTAACTGGCCTTTTCTATACATGCTAGTCTCAGCTAGTATAGCCCCGTACAACTTAACACCACAGCCAGACAGAATCCCTTCAAATAAGTGGGCACAGGACTAAAATTTGCAAAGCATCCAGAACCAAGTTCCCCCCCTGCTCTTGCTGTGAAATTTCCTACAGTCACGGCGAACAACAGGGTGACAACCATGAAGCAGACACAGATTTGTTACAGTTCAACCCCTTCAGCCCCTGGTTAAGAGCAATATGAAAAACATTTTCCTCATGTTATAGTTCCAACCCTCCACAGAAGGAGCCAAGCTCATTCTCATGACACATACAATTGATATTATTATTAAATTTCTTGCTCTGTAAGCACCTATATCCAATGCATGAATTCCCAGTTGTGTTTGGTTGAATAGTAACAATTTTATCCACAAAAGCAGTAGTACACAAAATTGTGGTAGCATTAATAAGTAAAGCATATTAGATAAGTAGCTTCATACACTGTAAATGTTTGATGTATGGTTAGTACTCAAACAGCATGCACATTAAGTATTTCTGTTTGAAGCTTTAACTCAATAAATTACAGTTCCAGTACTCTGTCTTTTTAAAGAGGTTTTCTCCTTTGAAAATATTACAATGTAGGATGAGACAACATTTCATTAACATGCAAGTGCTGAAAATAATAATAATGAGCCAACACAGTCATATCAGGAAGCAGACATTTTTACTTTATTTAAAAAAATAATGTTGGATAGGGAAAAAAAAGAGCCTTAAGAGAAAAGCAGACTATGTTTGCTTTAACAGGAGGTAAAGAAAGAACAAAAGAACTTCTGACCACAGGCATAGCCAAAAATAAAAGTAATAATGTGGCTTCTTCCCTCACACAATTGCTGAATCTGTATTCAGTTATTCTCATTACATATCATTCAGATATGCAAAACAGTTAGTAATTTCTTTGTGAGAGATTTTTGCCTTTTTTTTTTTTAATCAGTTAGGAAATATTTCCTGACACATGCTGAAATTCTGACAGACTTGTTCAGTTTTGACTCAGCCTTTTGGTAATTACACAGCAACAGTGCCTATGAATATAAGTAAATTCTGTTTGCTTCTTATGCTGTGATTATTCCCAAGTTTTCCTGATGCAGTCACTGAATCATTTCAAATACTACTAATTTTTTAAGAAGTGTATAAATTTTATACTATGTGATTGCTTTTTTTTTTGGG
Source organism: Nothocercus julius (assembly GCA_013398735.1). Classification (NCBI taxonomy): domain Eukaryota; kingdom Metazoa; phylum Chordata; class Aves; order Tinamiformes; family Tinamidae; genus Nothocercus; species Nothocercus julius. Next base: position 5,558,510 of record VZSV01000032.1, read on the forward strand.
GGGGGGGCTATTTGTTTTGTCTTAATCTTGCATCATGGCTGGATTTTTAACCTCCTTGGAAATGGGTGAGTAGTGATCAATGATATTGCCCAAGTCCACTCTAAGTAAGAATTGTTTCTTCGCATATCATACTTCATCTACCCAACCTAACCTTCAATAGGCTCTGCTACCGCATTTCTAAATAGATGTATACTTTCTAAGGTGTCAGGTCTTTTTGAATGACTGCCCTTGAGTATCTAAATGGGGCATCTTAATGGGAAGACGAGTTTCCAAAACACAGAATTCAACACTCCATGAAAATTTAGCCCCTTTAAGGCTCACTGGCAGCACTGATTTTGGATGGAGAAAGAAGCACATGTTGAAGGAGGAAGGGTTGTTCCAGCACCCTATGATGCGGTGCCAGTTTTTTCAAGGGTTGAGCACAGCTATTTGCAAGCTAACTAGCTTTGGTCAACTTGGAAATGAGATTGTCTTGGCATTTGTTTTGTCTCTTCCAGATCAGTATATCTCAAGGTCTTGAGTACAAGATGAACAGTATTAAGCTTTCAACAGTTCTCCAAAGTTATGATCATGCTTGGCTTTTTTCATGGAAGAGCAGCTTGCTTTTTCCCAGTTGTGCTAGACATCACCACTTGGTGGATCTCTTAATTTTCTGTATTTAGCAGAGGAAAAAAAACTTGGACAGTGTGCTCCAAGGGGGTGGGCCTCCTTCCAGTGCTCAGAAGAGCACTGCCAGGAGACATGCTGTCCAACTGCTCCTGGGGAGAACAGCCACTCTGCCCAGAGTGCAGAGCTGACATGGGCCCTCCCTTTTCACATGCAGGGATGAGCCAGGCAGGCTGCTCATCACACAACTTGACACAGTGCAGCACATGCAGAAGCCCAAGACATCTAAAATGTTTGTTTTTAAAGGACATAGCATATGGTTCAGTCCAAATCTTATGAGCATGAAGCTTCTTGACCTCATATGCAGCTGTTTAAAAACTCACCTGATTCTTGTAACATCTTTTGCACATATCTGGAGCATGAACAACATCTTTAATGTCTGCTTATCCATTCATTTACTTAACACAGTACCCAAAGAATCTCCAGTAAAAAACTACTATGTATAAGTTAATTGATAAGGTTGGTAACTTTAGGTTAGGATTATTTAAAATGATATGCCTGGAAGGATAAAAACACTTGCAACAAAATTAGAGCTCTGTACAAGGCAAAAAAAAGCCTGCATAGTTTGATACCAGAAGATGCCTGGCACATGCTGTGGCACTGAGCTATGGTCATGGAAGGTATTCTAGGCCCTACCCTTGACCACTATGAGTCTCAGTATTGTGCATCTTCTGTGATGTCTGCTTGCTTTCTTCTGGAAGCTTTTCATCAGAATTTAATTTTTTATTGGAGAGCAGCATTCATACAGATTTTTAAAACACATCAGAAGAGTCTGAGTTTCTTCTAAAAGCATCACTGAGAAATCAGCATTACAATTAGAAGGAAAATGAAGTGCTCCAGCAAGCAGTTATGTAATTTAAAGGTTAGAGAAAGGCTGAAAAAGTTGTAATCACCTGGTGGTTCTGTTGAGAACATCCTTTTACACAGCTCTTCTTACATATTGAAATATTTTCAGTCTTAAAACATGTGTGGTGCAGTGGTAAGGAACAAAGGTGAGCACAGGTAAGGAGAACAGAACAATAAGAGAAAACGTAAAGGGAAAAGGAGAGAAGGATAGAGGAAAAGCTATCATAGAGAGCGTAGTCTTTTGCCAGCGCTCTCACTGAGGAACGGAGACTGAGAGACGAGAACACCCTTACATGATGTGTGAGAACAGCAATAGGAGCACTGACAGAGCGACTTTCCAAAATAATAATAATAATAGTAATATAAATAAATAAATAACAAGTCAGTCTCCTATAATCTCCCAGGAAATAAGGGACAATTATCACAGCTTAGCTTTCTGGGAACTGAGAAGCACTGGCAGACCTGAACCATAATGATCCCATTCAAGCTGCCTTCGCTGGGATACACATATTCGCACTGCACAGTAGAAGGATACACCAGAACACAGTGGCATGTTTGTTACTGTTGTATGGTGAGTGAGTTAAAGGGTTATCCATGCCTCATATTGTCAGGGAATTCTCTGGCAGTAGTAGCACAAAGATAACTTCTTTATTTTTACAGAAATTAGAGAAAAGTATCTCTGTGTTTTTGCATGGTTAAGTCTTAGTGCGCCTAAGAGTTTACATAGGTTGAGCATTATGTCTGCATGTAATTCATCTACGTGTAGCTCCTGTGCATCCTATGCAACTCTTCAGTTTTGTCCTATACCTAAATAAAATAAATTACATATTGTCACGTCGTGCTTAAGGTGTTGTTCAGTATCTGTATTATGCTGATGTTTTATACAAGATGATTATATATCATCTCCCTGCAACAATCTCAGAGAGGGATGACTTAAAATTATGTTTCAGTAGTGACATTAATCTTAAACATTACACTTTAGAAATTCAGGAAATAATATTTTTGTGCATCTAATACTATCTCAGTTATACACTAATGGACTAACTTGAAAGATACGCATTTCTAGAAGGCTGGCTGTGTCTATCAGGGACACTAAAAAGGCCCCAGCTCCTATCACAGAACTCTTCTGAACAGCTATTTCTAATTTATTCCAGATGCTCTTTTAAGTGGTGGGTAGAGAAATGAGTAGTACAAGGCAGTTTGGCTCAACTTGCAGTACCACCTCCCCCATTACACCAGCTGCAGCGGGATCAGCAGGCAGCTTCTGCATCACGCACAAGATACTCATCATCCACCTATACTTGTTCTGTGGCAGTTTCCAGTGCTGGGAAGAAGACAGTACATTCTGCTGCTGGCATCTTCTGGGAATAACAGTCTGCTGCTCTGCGTGGGACAGGGGACAGTAAGACCATATATCAAAATGTGATACAGCCTCCATGGTTCCTGCAGTCAGGTCATTGTGATACAAGAGAGTGGGAACTGTACACAAAACTTTTCAGCTCAAAGCTACTGGCTCATTTCCATCTCAGTTCAGTAACTGCTGGAAGGCCATACTTCCAACAGCTGTTAAGATCTTTTCTTTCTTTTAACAAAGATTTAATAGTGCCCCCATCTTGTGTGATTATTTTGATCAGGATATGCCTATACATTCTGGACAACATCCTCAGCTGGCAAAAATCAATGACTGCAGTTACACTAGAGTATGCCAGAAAAACTTCCTGTCTATCTTTACTTTATATTTCCTATGCTCTATTCCTTCTATCTTTCAAGTAGCAGTAATAAATGCCGTAGCCATAACTCTCTTTGACGGCATCATATTTAAGGCTGCACCCTTTCAAAATGTGCCTTGGAGTGTGTGTATTGGAGAGATGATATATTAAGCAGAGTCCTTGTGGCATGGATGGAGCTGTCTGTCCTTGTTAGTCAAGAGAATAGAGGAACATTTGAAACAAAACCCTCTGAGCACAGGAATACCCTATTTCTGCATTCCATGATGAGATGAGAGCATAAACCACAAAGTGCGAGCTGTGGAACTTCTTGTTGCATCATGGATGTGTGCTGTATGGGTACAAAATCGCAGTATGCAAGAACACCACCTGCTACAGCAGCAGGAGACACTTATTTGTATAGATAGTCTTTGCTGTGGAGAAATAGCATGCCATTTTAATAAATGATGCACCGTCTATACATGGTCCATACCTTGTGTTTGCAAATTGATCAAAATTTCTCTCCTGTCAAAATTTCTACCACTTACTGTTAAAACTTCTACTGCACAAACTTCTACCTCATAGAAGCTGTCACAACAGTTTAGAGAGTTGGCCTTAACCTTGCAAACACAAGTATGCATGTGTTTTCCCCAACTCCTACTTAAAATAAAAGGTTCAGGACTTACTGTCCACGCAGCCCTGAAAGTAGCATCAGCACTGAAAGGTGGGAGCAGAACTCCCCAGGAATAATCAAAACAAGCCTGGAAACACACAAGACCTGGTTCTATGCAGCTAGTTTCCAATAGTGCAACTACAATTTGAGACCAACTCTTAGGCAATTGCCACTGCCGTAGTAAAGCCAATAAAAAAAAATAATAACAAGGAGAGGGAGACAGAGAAATGTTCTGATGATACCTCTGCTGCCAGGCTTGGATCATGCTACCTTTTATCGCCAAAACCTAAGCATTCCCACGTTGGAATCCAGTTTGAAATTTACTTCTTTCTTTCATACGGACTCCAATTCTTAATAAAAAACTCAAATGCTTTTTCTCTGTTCCTAACAAGGCTGTCAGTTCTAGAATGGGAATTAGGAGGGGTGGCACCCACCCCAGCACCTCTATTGAGAGGCAGAAGATAATGAGCTGGGCCCTTCTTCCAGAAGCCAGTAATTCCACCACACAGCAGATTTTGATTTTCTCCGTTTCCTACAATGTCTAATCAGTTCTGATGCTGAAGAACAACTTCTTTTAGAACAGAATTACAATGAGACAGGCCCAAATCCCAGTGTAGGTCCACAAATCTGTTGAAACTAAGACAAAGAAATGGATGGTGTCTTGACTTAATATACCGAGAGACCACATAAATGTGTCTGTCTCAGTCTTCAAGAAAAAAAAGAATTAAGTATTATCTACTCTCCAATATTAAATTAATTTACTGAGTATAAATAACGTGTCGTAACTATTGCTTTGTGGCTGTAAGAATGGCAAACAGTATGCCTCCATGAATGACTACTACAACCAACTCTAAGGCCACTCACAAAACATAGTTTCATAAAAATAAAATGTTTTGAAGGACAGGAATAACATTTCTCAGTTCATTCAGCACTGAGTTATCTGCATTACTGCAATTATTCCTACAAAAACATCTAAAAATACACACACTTATGTATAATATATGTGTGAAAATAACCTGAAAAATCCTTATTAATTTGTTTTTATTGTCTACGTATTCTCCCAATCATGGTTCTAAGGCACTCCTAGCTTTTATTTTGGTGGAGGGGTGACTTTTTTGTGTTTTAGTGTTTTTTTTTTTTTTTTCTCCTCCTCCTTCCGAAGGGTAAGAACCGGAAAAAAACTTCCACGGGTATCATAGAATCATAGAATGCTTAAGGTTGGAAGGGACCTCTAGAGATCATCTAGTCCAACCCCCTGCACACGCAGGGTCACCTACAGCATGTGGCTCAGGGCTGCGTCCAAGCGGGTTGGGAAGATCTCCAGAGAAGGAGACTCCACAACCTCCCTGGGCAGCCTCTGCCAGGGCTCTGTCACCCTCACTGACAAGAAATTTTTCCTTAAGTCCCTGTGGAACTTTTGGTGTTTCAGTCTGTGGCCATTACCTCTAGTCCTATCAGTGGCCACCACTGAGAAGAGGCCGCCCCATCCTCCTCACTGCCTCCCTTGAGGTACTGATAGACACTGGTCAGGTCTCCTCTCAGCCTTCTCTTCTCCAGGCTGAACAGGCCCAGCTCTCTCAGCCTTTCCTCACAGGGCAGATGTTCCAGGCCCCGGATCATCCTCGTAGCCCTAATAAGGGTAAAATCACATCATTCCACTACCAACAGAAGAAAGATCCAAGTAAATCAAAAGCCACACTTAGCTCACTCCTGTGCCTTCTCTTCCTCTTCTTTTTTATTTTATTATTATTAAAGGCAGCTTTAATCTTAACCTGTTTAACATGGCAGTCAGATTTGGGGCCTGCAAATACACAGACAGGATTGATAATCAGGGGCTTTGGACTCTGGAAGTACCTGGCACTGCAGTGATACTCCCTGGAACTGTCATCACTTCCCTGGTCTCCATCAGCTGAACAGCTGAATGAGCAGCAGCTGCCCATGAGTTATTTTGGGGGCTAAGAGAGATCACTTAACCTATGTGGAGAGCAGATAAATGACTGCCCAACTGCCTTCCTGCCATCTGGTTTCAACCTGGTAGTATAGCTGTTTTCTACAAATAGCCCTAGTGATATGTGGACTAGTGCAATTATCAATTGCTACCACTGCAGTTGGAACATCAATAATTAAAAAAAGATTAATAAAGCACAGTCAGGCAAAGCTAATGTGGATCCCTGTGACATGCTGCTGTAGTTGAAGGATGTTACATTTTTAGAAGGAGGGCTGCATAGTCACCCCTTTCCCTCAAAATGTACACACAGTCCTCTGCACTTGTGACAGGAATAATACTAATGCTCACATGGAGCGTGAAAAAGTTGCACAGATATAGATTCTAAGCCTTCTTTCCATGTATTTCAAACAACAGAGTTTACAGATAAAGAGGTAAATTCCTCTAAAGCTAATAATATAATTCCCAGGATAGGAGCCAGGAGGATGCGATCTGTTTTATTAGTGGTAGTATTTTTTTTTTTTTTTTAGATAAAGGAAATTCAATAGGATATTGGCATTTACCTGATCATGAATAAATTATGATCAAGTTTCTACAAAATCCTAAACTGCTGGGAAATCCAATAGTATTATCTACCAAAGTAATTTAATCAAAGTGGAACAATTAATCACTAGTTAAATCTCAGATTCCACAGTAAAAGTACTCTCAATATTTTCAAAAATAAGAAAATCCCAAATCCAAAAATTCCCATTATATTGCAAGAAAATTTATATGCATGGTTTACTGAGAGAATAGCTCTTCATGTAAAACTTTTGAGGCAAAATAATTTCATAATCACTACATTTCCCCCTTCTGCTTCTAGTCTTACAAGTAGATAAAAGTTTTAACCAGTTTTGGAGCACAAAGGAATAGGCATCAGTATTAATAAGAGCAAAATGCTGTGGATATACAATTACTTCTATATAATTTTTAAATTCATCACCTCTTACATTACAATGTGAACATGATCTTGCCTCTGGCGTCAGACTATATGGTGCTTATTTTTAAATATTCATTCCAAATGAGTGTCACGATTGAAAAGAAAATGTCTAGCTGTATAAACCATTAGGTCCCTGTGTAATGCAAAGGGTTTACCAGCTCAGCATGCATTCCAGTCCACAAAGACAGTAAGGGATGAACTAGCACAAATTAAGCCAATTTTAGCTATTTATAGGCATGGTAAATAATTTAATAATTTTCATTAAAATATATATATATATTTATGCTGGAGTAAAGATTCAACAAGGAAAAGAAATGCTTCCAGAAAACAAAACAGAAAACAGAATTAGAATAACAGTCTTAGGAAACCATTATAATGTTCTCCTTTTCAGAGAACATATGCCATGACCATAAATACAAATAAACAGAAACGCATTGCCACCTTGTTAAAACTGAGCTTCACCTCCATTTTTAGCTAGTTTTCCTAAACACTCTGTGTTGTTTCCATCTGCCCCTACTAAACTCCCCTCCTTCTGCACCTCTTGGATAACTTCCACTAAATTTAACAAAAAGGTCAAGGTTTCAAAGCTAAATGACTTCCTACAGGTTGGTGAGATCAGATGCTGGAGTAGAGAGATCTCATAAATGTCCTTAGTGTCCCAGCAAGAAAGAGGCTGTGGTGCAAATTTACATATCATTCAAATTCAAGAACTAAGAAGAACAAAGAAATATCTACTAGTAGTAGTACTAATGTCTTACTAAGCAACATTGGAAGAAAACTTTCACATCAATTCTTATTAGTTCTGGCCTAACTATCAGTAAGGTCTTTCTGAAATAAAAGACAGTTGTACTTTGGATTACTTTAAGGCATCCTTAAATAGTTAAATAGTATTTGAATCCTTAAATAGTGCTATAATAATACAGATAAAGCTTTTCCCTTTGAGACTGTAAGTAAATTATGTCTCCAATAAGTGAATGAGATGCATACGGTTGGACTATTTGTGATTTTAAGGTTCTTCTGGCACCTTATATGAAAAGAATGTCAATCCAAGTAGCTGGCTAAATATAAATTTAGAAAGCTAAAACTTGATCTAATTTCAATTTAAAAATGTATTCTTTAGTGCTGAGACACCTGCAAAGTCTCATAACTTCTCTGCAAGATTCTTTCACACAGTTTCCTCTTCACTCTGCCATCATGAGACTGACATCTCTTATGTTTATAGTGCAGTGGGAGATTAAACCCTCACAATCCCTGATCATTTTCTCAACTTCGGCATCATGGTCTGTCAGGAAAGTGTGACTTAACACAACTGTAATGGCCCATGTGGTGTACCCTGTCTCATAACCCAACACACCAGGTTGGGCCAGATCGGAAAAAGACTTGAGAAGAAACTTACTCACACTCCCTACATCAGTACGAATCACTTGGTGCCTTCCCATAGGTTCAAAATAAGCAGGACAAAAAGGAATTAGTTACGATTAATCACAGGGAAAATATTTCAAATCTGTATATCCTACAAAAATAAAGTAACTAAAATAATCTGAAGTTACATAATTTCCAAATACTAAAACCTTCTAAATAACATCTCATTATTTGTCAGCATAATGCAAATTAGAGTTTTGTGTACTGGCAACTCCAGCATCATCTATAGCACCTACTTAATCACATAATTATGCACCTAGATGATTCAGAAAGACATACATACTTTACAACCTCTGCTGTGTTTATATTAAATAAAATATACACAGGTTGTTGTGCTTATATTAAATAAAACATACAAAAACTGTTTAAGCCTACTGTAGCCATACCTATGTCAATAAATGGCCTGATATTATGGAATATACACACTGTACCTGGTGCATTTTTAGGAGCAGAAAAGGTAGTTCCAAAGACATTGGGCATTCCACGTACCATAAGCACATTTTTGAGAACATCAACATCTTATCTACCTTGGGGAAAAAAAAAAAAAAAAAAAAAAAGCAAGACTCTTGAGCCCAATTATCTCAAAATTTGTCCTCTTTCGTTCAATTTTATCATTCAATTAGCTCAAAGAAATGAGGTGGATGGATCAGTAGGCTGAGATTCTAGCAGACAGTACCTGATTCTTATCTTCCTTTACACCAAATGTAGAGTAGAATCAGCAGAATCAGTCAAATCAATTTTATACAGTAATAATGCAAGTGAGAAGAGATTCAGGTTCTATTTAATTCACACTTGGCAAAGTTGCTCTCTGTTAATCTCCATAGTCCTGCTTTTGCCCACTTCTTTTTCTCAGTTGTCCATAAGGCAGTCTGTCGTTTATTCCTGCTATCTAAACACAGATTTGAAGAAGATGGACACTCAAATGTTTTCAGAGAAATGTCTTCTGCCTGCAAATATCTAGCAGAGATCAAAGAACAGGTCCACCTTTATGCAGATTGAGATGGAGAGAATCAATCAGAACTTGTCTTTACTGTCATGCACAGCTTTCTGCACTACCTTTTTTCTCATAAGACTTTTCAGAATTGTATTTTTTTAAATCATTTGTGATCAAAAAAAATAAAGGTTCTCACCTTTTCCAGTAGGCGTGATAGAAGAGGCTGCAGATTTGTTTCCTCTAACAGTCTTTAGCTGTTTTTTCCCTATGAAAAGGAATGTCTGTCTCTTTGGGTATTTCATTTTCATAATTCCTGGCTAATTTCAGCCACATTTTAGAAAGCATCAGCAGTTTCAATATGTGAAATTCTTGCAAGTTTGTAACAACTAAGCAACAAAGTATAGGAAGTGAAACCAAGCAAGTGTTCCCAGTGAAGAAAGGTAATTACACCTCAATCTTTACCCAGCAGTTTAGCATGTGAATGGGATTGCACTAGCCACAGTGTCTGTTGTTAATTCTCCAGTCAAACAAGTAGGTGATATGAGAATGAACTAAGAATTTTGTGTAGAGAGGTAAATTAGGAGAACAAGATACATTTCAATAGAAAATCAGTCCTCATTAGTTCAGCTGTTTATGGAACAACCTGTTTTACATTTAAATTCCATGTTCAGTATACTATTAAGCACTGCAGTTAGCAGAACAAATAGTGTGTTGACATTAGACGAGATTGAAAACTGAGCCATTGAAAGAGGAAGAATTTTTGTCAGAATTATGACAACTCTTTACTGACATAAACCCCAGAAGATCTGAAAGAGGTATCAGACAGCAATCTGATAAGCAGCTAAGTGAGGAGTATCATTACAAAGGCAGAGATCAGACCCTTTTTGCTGCCCTGAATGAATCACAAATCTGAAAGTCAGGAAGAAGAGATTCAAGAACTCTCTCAGCTCTGTTCAGGGTTTAAAACATATTCCTCATACAGTTTCAGAAGATGACAGTTTTGTTATAGAAATGACCTTAATCACATTGAATAAAATAAGCCAGCTGTCTACACAGTGCCCTAAACGTCTACTTTATATATCTCTATCCAACCAAAATCATGGTTTTGTAACTGTCCTTTTTCATGTTGCCAGGTCAAATCACAAAAGACTGGAAACCTCCCAGTCTTCCAGAGCAGTAACATTTGTCCATGCTAGGAACACATGCAAGCTTACCAGGGTGCTCCCTATGGTGGCACAGACCTGAAAAATGCTTTCTTCAATCTCTTGCAGCCATATAATCTGATCATTTGATGGTGAGATTCAAATATTTTGGTGTCTCATAGCAGCCCAAGAAAGTATTTTGGGTAACATTTTTTTAGACCTCAAAGCCCACACTGTACTAGAGCTCTCTTACTTTTGTGCCTATCCTTTTCACAGTACACTCACAGAAGGCAGCACACCTCTCCTTTGCCTTTTGTTTGTTAACTAAACAAACCAAACCAGCAGCTTGCCTCTTCTCATTTTCCAAATTAATTTTTTCACATGTTGGCCAGGGTTCTGGTCATGCAGCATTACAGATAAACACTGAAGATAAATATTACCTTATAATAGTAAAACAGTTGCAATATTTCCCTATTTTACAATAACACCTTTCCTGATCAATTGCAAGATCATATTTGCTCTCCTTTAGCATAACATCACAATCACAGTTTGCAATCATTTCACAGCTGATGATCACACCCATGTCTCTTTGTTCCTCAGTCATTGCAAAGCAACAGCATTTCCTGGTTATTGGAGATAGTGTTATAACTAGATCCTACCTGCACAATCTTTCACTTCATACTATGCCTCTTATTTTTCTGTCACAGAATAGCTGCAGTTGGAAGGGATCTCTAGAGATCACTTGGTTCTGCACTTCTGTAAAATACTCCAATGCACCATGTCATCAGCAACTTCTCAGCTGTATATTTTCTTCTATGCCAGCTTCCTTAATGAGAAAGCATTAAGATTAATTCCAAATCTGATCTTGGATGGACTTCATCAGTTTTCTCTCTCCTCTCTAGCATTCTCTTCCCAGCCTTCTCTGTTGATCTATCACAGCCAGTTTCTTGTCCACTTTTCATCTCTTATTCTAATCTTTGTTTTATTCTATCTTGCCTAGTAATTCCCCATGTAACGGTCTATCAGATGCTGTAGTGAATCCAGACAAATTAGATCTCCTGCCTTTTCTAAAAATCATTTGACAACAGTAAATAGCAGCTTAGTCTAGTGCAACCTGCCTTTGATAACTCATAATATATTTCACCTCCTTTGCTATCAGGCTCCATGCCTGTAAGCATCTCCTTCCACAATATACACATTCTCAAGTAATGTACTGAGGTCAGACAAACAAGTTTGCAGTGATGTAGATTCTTCTATCCCATTTTTAACAGAGACACTACACTTGCCAAGTTCCAGCCATACAAAATGTCCAATTTCATAAATTCTAAAAAAATCCTAACAAGTGGATTTACAATTTCATGTGCTGGTTATTTCAATATTCTGAGATAGGGATTATCAGGTCTGTTCAGTTTCAATGCATTAAGCTCTTTGAGCTTTGCTTCTACCTCAGAAATGGTAATTTCCATTTCTATATATACCCCTTCCCAAGAGCTATCCTGCCTTCCCCAACATGCCCTACATTATCATCTTTACTGAAAACAATGGCAGAGCATTCATTTAGCTTTCAGGCCAGTTGTAGATTATTTTTAATCACCAGCCAGTCATCTCTGTATCGTGTTGTCAATTTTCCTTTCTCATTCTCTCATTACAAGCTATAGAGCTGCTGCTCTTTGCTTTGACTTTCCTAAGAAGAGAGAAAGATTGTTCTGCACTGGTGACAAACTAGAGCCTTGAACACACGTTGAATGATCATCCTATAAATAGGAACAACCTCATTCACCAGTAGGAATCGCTTTGTTAATACCACCCCCCACCCCCAAAAAGAAGAAAGTTTAAGAAGTTGTGAAACTGGCACACCCTACAGCCTGAAAACTGGGTATACGTATCGGGCAAAAATATAGAGAGAGATGCAACAGTCATGCAGTGACTGTGGAGCTTTTAAATCTGTTGTATATTTTCCTAAAAAAAAACGTGTTTTCAAATCGCTGAATTTTAATAGATTCTATTCTTTTTTCACTACAGTGTATACATGAGGAAAATAATAAGACATGAACTTGAATGATTTAGAAAAGCATCTGTGTTGCTGCAAGGTACGACAAATAGGCTAATTCCAAACCGTAACGTGTAAACCGGCTACCATAAGGATGGTAGTTAGCCTGTACCAACTGTTGAGAAACAAGAGGTATATATGCTCTCATCCCAAGGTAAAATGCAGTGAGTATAAGGTATTTCACTCCTCAATAAAAAGAGAAATAAAATACCACCCAAATACTGTTACGGAGTCAGGGTATGTACGTGGCCAGTTACCACAGCAGCTGGTATAAGGTGAATTGTTATCCTGTAATAACTGGCTCAAGTATCAGAACCTTCCAAACATACAAGAAAGTAGGAAGGAACTTCTTACCCTTGTCCCGCTCCTTTTCCCCCTTCCCAAAACACGTCCCTCACAAAGAAAAAAAACAAACAAACAAACAAAAAAAACACACTATTTTTGGCCACCTGAACAACTTTAATTGTATAACAACGTTACCATAAAAATTTGGGCATGAACTACAGGGAAAAAAAATATAGTCCAGAAACAGCAAAAAGGACTTCCAATCAACAGAAAAAAGTTCCAACTATGCAAGAAACAAGGTTAACTGATTCCAAGATTAAGCTAAAAGAGTTAATGAAGGGGCATGATATTTGAGATGACAGGAATCCAGATATTTTGATTCAGGAGTTCTTCTGATTACTATGCACATATAAACTCCAACAGCTAACCTAGACTTGAGCAGGAAAAATTACATGGTAGGATGGCATCCTGAAATGGTTTGAAGCCCCCTCCCACCCTGCAATAATATAGAAAATCATATTTCTAACAATTCTTCGACTAATGTAAGTTGGACAGAAACTCCACAGATTAATCTAGACCAACCACCTGCTCAAAACATGATTTATTAGACCATGTTGTTCAGAGCCAGACACAGTTCAGTGTTGAACACTTCCAAGGATGGATATTCCACAACCTCTCTGAGCAAACTGCTCCATGGTTTAACCACCCTTGGAGTAAAAAAATATTTTCCTAAGACTTAATACCTAGCTGTAGTACCTATTACCTTCCTAATACCTAACTGGAATTTCCCATGTTCTGATCTGTGTTTTTTGTCTCTCATCCCATAACCATGCACCTCCAAAGGTCTGGCTCCATCTTCTCTGTAAGCTCTGAGTTGGTAGCTGCAGAGAGCAATAAACTCTTCTCTTCACCTTCTCGTGAGGCTGGACAATCCAATTTCTCTCAGCTTCTCCTTGTACATCATGCAGTCCAGCCTCCAGCAGTGTATGTAGCCCTCTGCCCACCACCATTCCTGTTCTAAGGAGCCCAAAAGTGGACAGAGTACCCTATATGTAGTCTCACAAACACCGAGTAGAGGAGAATAATCATTAACCTTGACCTGCGGGCTACACTCTTGATAATAAAGCTCAGCAAGTATCTTGCCTTCTCAGCTGCAATGACAAACCACCAGCTGATGGTCACTTTGCTATCAGACAGGACAGCTAGGTCTTTTTCTGCAGAGCTGCTTTCTCCCCAGGCAGCCTGCAGTGCTGCATGGGTTAACTCCATCCCAGGTGCAGGTCTTTGCGTATGCCTTGCATTCTACCCCTCTTCATTTCTCACTTGCTTTGGGTTCTCTCATTCTCTCTACTGCTCCCATCAGTGCGAACTACAGGGATAATATATGGCAGGGATAAAAATATATTATATATATTAAAAAAATAAATAAATATGGCAGGGATACAGAACTTCTAAGAAAGAGTTTGGGATGTGATCCTCTCCCCTTTTGCAGTTAAGGAATTGTCAGGCAGGACACAACTCTTCCATACAAAAGATACATACAGATGACATCCTTCTTTCAAACTCTTCAGCACACAAACTGCCCTGAAGTCACTGTTTCACCAATGTTACTCTTCCCTTTCAGAAACTCTTGGGGTATATTTTGAGATCTTGAAATACTCTTCAGAGAAAGAGAAAAAAAAATAATCTCTGTCCATCTACTATCAGTGTTTCAGGCATTGTGTCGTGGCCATCCTTATTTCTTTATTTTCTCTTCATCTCCTAAATGATGACTGGTAATTTAGCCCATTGTCAGGAAGGGGAAACAAATTTAGACTCTTATCTCAGAATGCAATTCCAGATTACTACTGGAGCTGAAATTTGCTCATGCTTTTTGTTTTAAAATCAAATAGCTACATTACCTTGATTTCGTAGTTAATGGGGGTGGGTGGTATCCTATTTCTGAACATGTGCTATTTACAGAACAGTCATGTCAGTGCTAAAATACAGGAGTGAGTCATCTTTAGACTGTACATGACAAACCAAAACGATTGCTCCAGCACTTGCAACCCCCTTGGCCAGCTCTCCAACACCGCAGTAAGAGCAGCACGACTGTGCATTGCATGGGTAAAAAGTGAGCATGCATCTTTACCCTACCAGACACGCCATATGTACAGCATTAACATAAACTGGGACAAAGCGGATTTATGTAATAGCTTTATTCACTAATCGTATCGTCTTCAGACCTCAACAGTTGGCACATACAAAAAAATAAAAACAAACAAACAAACAAAAAGGTGCCCTATTTATCAAGATAATTACTCAAGAGGATCCCGCAACACAGGAGAAAACATAAAACCAGTATAGTGTATTTATATTCCCATTCCTGGAATATCTTTTGGAGTACAGAAGGAACTATTATGGGAAAACTGTCCTTAAGCCTCTAAATTCTTAAACGTTTCAGACTACTGGTCAACCCTGCAGCAGACACCCCAGGAATATGTGGGCAACTCAAAGAAGCTCACAGAGACTAACAGGGAAGACTGAATGTTTTGTCCACTGGGTTGAGTTTGCTCTATAAGGCTCCACAGCACATCTGGGTCCTCAGATCCAAATAAACTGAAAAATCACTGACCAAAAGAAGGAATTGAAAGAAGTAGCCTTTAGAATATGTAAGTACTGACCCCTAAAACTAAGAGGTGCTCACTATATTGTTTCTTATTTCTCTGTGGCTCAGCATGCTTCCTTAGACACAATACAAAGGGAAAAGAACATATTTATTTCTCCATTGCTTCTTAAAATCGCCAGTGGTTACTTAATGTAGATTGTTGGCAAGGAGGTAAAATACTGACAATGAAGAATACAGCAATGCTAACATATACACTAAATTTATGGATGCAAATCAGAGTCAATGCAGCAAGAAATACCAATAAAACTTATTCTAAAAACAGCACTTAATCACCAGGACTTATCAATTTCTACTTTACTTTTAAATTGATTTTAAGGTGACAAAAAAGAAATGAGTAAACTGGCTGAAGAAGCCTGCAGTGTGCCATTGCCACTCAGCTTTGCCAAGACACCTATGTCCCGACCTACAATAACTCTTCATTCTAGTTACAAACCTCCATTAAAGAGGGATCCTCACTTATGCCAGACAGCACAGAAGACTGGGGGTAAGAAAAGAAGTCACATGGAGTAAGATCACCAAACCTTTTCTTGGAGTCTCTCTCGGATTTGAATATTGCCATATGAATAATACTCCTTCCCCTAAAGACAGTTACAGCACTGCAGGAAAAAAAAAAAACCTAAAGTTTAACAGGATCCCATTACTATTTACAAAGCACAATCAACTTGTATGATGCTTGGCAAGGCAAATAAAGGGGCGACCTCTATCCAGAGAAGCTTACAATGTGCAATAAAATGAGAGGAGATGAATTAGGGATTCCAGACTGTTAAATCGATAGATTCCAGCTTAATATCACTATATGTAATGGAATGCTTTTTTAAAAAGATACTTCTTCCATTCACATGCTACATAAAGGGCTACATAGACTGTGCGTTTTAAGACGGAATTCAGTCAAGAAAAACAGGTCACTGTTTGCAAATATGTATAAAGCAAGCACAGTTGTCTGATGCATTACGAAAGGACAGAAATTCTAAGCCTAAGGCTCTGCAAAAGAAAAAGGGATAACAAGCAAGAAGCAGCACAATAAGGCTGCAATAAAGAGAGACAGGGAAAAAGGGAGACCAAGGATATAGGCATAGGCTACTGCCAGGGTCCTGGCATACTGTTGCCAAATGCTTTAATGATTGTTGGGTAGCTCTAAGCATGGAATATAACAAGCTCAATAACTGAGCTTCGTCAACACACAAACAGGAGTCCTTCTCACCTCCCTGGGATTATTCATGGCCACAAAGCTAAGTATAAAACAGAAAGGATATGAATGAGGTAGAAAGCAGTAAGAAGATACTTCAGCTGAGAAAACACATCCACCCAGTTGATCCCCATCCAAAGTCACAGTATGAGCCGTTCAACAATCTTGCAAGAACTGTCTCTGGTGTAAAAGCCAGATGGTTATTTTCTTTTTCTGATAAAGACCTTCTTTCCTCAATCCACATCACTGTTGCTTTCAGGTTAATGTAGTACAAGCCATGCTTCAGGAACAATAGCTTAAACCCTGTGTGTCCCACTTCTGCAACTATACAGTCAGACTGCAACTTCAGAATCCTGAAACTGCATCAACAGGATGGTATCGGCTTTAAGTCTCAGCCCAAACACACGCACAGCAAAAGTACATGACTGTTTAATTCCCATCCTTTCCTATACAAGGATGCTGTTGTGACAGGTATAACTCCCATGTAACTCCCAACATGCCAGGAGAGTCATGTGGCTTTAATGGCCCAAAGAGCCTCTCCTCATCCCTTCTGACAGGGGAAGGATGAACGGAGGCATCAGAAAGCCACGTCTCACCCACAAGCTGCCACTTGGATCAAGCTGCTGTGAAACACAGGAAATGGACCCTCACATAAAATGCGAATTTCACCAGTGAGCAGATATAGCATGTTCCCCCTTCACCCCCACCGGCTGCCTGCTGATGATGGAAAACAGCTCTAGGCAATGAAACATATGCTTATTTTAGAGAACACCTGATCACACCTGACATTGCATATGCAGGATGCTCACCTTTAAGGGGTTTTCTTTCTCATCCTTTGGGATTTTCTTTTTTTTTTTTCTCCAGATGTCACCATCCATTGTATAAGCTGAAAAGCTCACTTTTGATTCCAAATTCTTGGTGTAGAAAAAGCAGGCACTTTTTAAGTGAGGGTTGGTGCTCTTAAAGAAAAATAAATGATGTTCTTAAAAAGCAATACATAGAAAATCTTGAGCTGGGGAATCTCTTGACTATATTTCAGCTAGGTTGTACTTACGTTTCACAGAATAAACAGAAAAAGACAACACTTAAGTCTCAAACGGATACTTTGAAAGTATTCTGTATTTACTCTTGATTTAGAAATTCAGCACACCTCTCATGTAAACTACCTAGATGAAGTGCTACTTGCTAACGAGCACGGAATTTAAGTTCCTCAAAGCATACAAACAGAAACTAAAGCTTATGAAATCCTACAGAACATGTAATAAGCTTTTTCTTCCCCCCATTATCTCATTATTTTATTCTAGTTCTCTTTCCAAATGTGGTTATACACACAGACCTCGACAAGCACTAACTTCATGCAAATGTCAGCCATCTCATCCACACAGAACACATGAAAATATATTTTGTGCTGTTTTGCTTTTACTGTAGAAAAGACGTTTTTATCAAGAATCACATAATTGAACTGTTCCCTAAGAACAAACTATAAAGGATAAAATGCGTTTCCTTGGAAAGGTGAAGATAAGTGAAAACAGGGAGAAATATAGAAAAGATTCTCTTTCCCCATCATATGTATTACTGATTATGCTATAAAAGATTTGCTACTATTTTACAAATCTAATGATTAGAGACTTTAGAAACTAGTGCAGCATAAACTTAAATATCACAACAAATTACCAGATAAACTGAAAGAAACAAGAAATCCCTGTGATTTCTTTTAAAAATCAATCCCCATTATAAAAGTATTTGGATAATGTGCTAAAGTATATTGACTGTCCTCATTAAAAACACAAGCAGCAGATCTAATAAACACCAACAGTAGTAATTGGGTAGACGGTGTCAAACAAATTAAAAGCCTTCAAGAAAATCCGACTGAAAGTAGGACTCCTAGATCTGGTATCTGGCAGGGAAACTGAATTTATAAGAGAAAGTCAAATTGCCTTCTCTTGCTAAATCCAGTATGACAGAATTGGTGATAAATAAGTAAGCTCTGTTCTGCAAATTATCAAATGCAAAGTACTGTGGGCATGTCCCCCAGTGATTTACATCCCACTTCACTGAGTATGTTGATCACCATTTTATGAGAAAAGACAAGAGCTTTTCTTGTTCATGTTTTTTTGTTTGTTTGTTTTTCTGTTTTTTTTTTTTTCTTCCCAGAATAATTCTGCTTCTTACTCCAAGATACAGCTGGGCTCCCAGTCTCTGTTCTGCATAAGAACCTCTTCTAGTAGCTTCTGTGCTATTTAGCTTTGCAGCCACTCAAGCAGCAGGATTTTCTAGAGATTGTTATCTTCCACAAGGCTAAAATAAGAATAGTGCATATGTTAGGGAAACAACAGATTTTCCCTTAAAATTTTGGATGGACTGAATGTGCCATGCAAATGTTCCTGTATTATAATCAAATATCAAGTGACGTAAGAAGGACCTTACATAGCTCAGCCAGTCATTTTCCCACCTCGTTATGCAGAATCATCTAGTTTCACAGAATCAGTTTCATTCCTGAAGTATGATTTTTCAAGCAGAAAATCATCAAGGTACAAGATGACAAATTTTTAGAAAAACTCTGATGCACGAATATCCATCTCTCTCACTCTCAACAATATGTCTTCCCTGTATAAGTAAATAGGCAACAGGGTGAATAACTCTCATCTTCCCTTTCCCATCTGACAACAAAAATAAAGGATCATCACTACGGGAGAATCAGATTGCTGCCAGAGTAACCAAGGACTCTCGTGAGCCCACGTGCCGCTTATGCTGGTAACACAAATAGGAGTGATGTGCAATCCCCAGAAAATAAATTAATACTTTTATTTAACTCCTTAAAAGGAAAGGATACTAACAACATGCACAAATGGAAGAAAGATGCATTGGACATAGGCTCCTGGGCACAATCGGTCAACTAGAAACTTTCCCTTGGGAATGAAGGACAAGGAGAGAATGGGAATGCTGCATACCATAGAAATGAACATGGCACAGCAGTGAAAAAAAAAACAAGAGAGAGAAAAAAAGAACGAATGCATTCTGCCAACAGATACACATAAGAAACAGATATGCAAGGAGCACCAGAAAACTATGGATCTATTTCCCTGGTCTAACTTGTTACAATAGCAACTTCTCCCTATGTTTTGGGTAATTCTAGTAATACAGACCTCTACATAACCAACAAATACTAATAAAATGCTTAGTATTTAATTGCTGTACACTGAAAATTAAACCCAGAGCAGAATATCAGATGTACAATTCCAGCCTAGGAAGAAGAGCTTTAAACACCCAAATGAGATATATTCATGATCAATGTACAGGAAACAAAACTGATCGCTCTAACATTCCTCATGTTCTTCTTATCCACTTGAGCTGTTTTCTTCTATCCTCCATGAAGTTTCCCCCCTGCTTTCTAAGATCCCACACTCCATCAGAATCAGGTGCATTGCTACAGACTTGTTAATTTGCATTTCCCTCTGGGATTGCTAATAATTTATCCAACTTCATAAACAGGGTGGCTGACAACTGGGTTATCATGTGGCTTGACCTCTCCTCCTAGAAATCCCTAATGCTGTCTGCAATGGCATTTCATTCTCCAAGATGGGAGTTAACTCATTTAATACTGCATGGCATTTATTCCCTTCAGTTTTTGCAGCTGTAAATTACCAATTTTCCTTTCTTGCCCTTTGCTATTATTTCTTCTTAAGATAATCAGATTTTCAAATTAGACATTCAGGAAGGATATTCAATAAATCTAGAGCACGAAGCCTAAAGCAGGGTGGTGGTAATGGCAGATGATTGTCTCAGGACAAGATGCCACAGACAAGTTAATAAAATTACGATTTAATTGGGAATTCCAAAATATTTGCTGTTTTCATTAATATACAGCCCCAGCATTTGAGTTTATGCATAATCTCAGTTTTTAGGAGTATGACTCTGAACAAATTATGAAAATGTGACATGAATATACCACAAGGGCTCTGAAACTAGACAACAAAAAAATAAGGCAGCCTACTTAAAGAGATATTACAAGACATGATTCCTGATTTTTTTTAAAGTAACTAGTGTTGGTAGTTAGAGCTGTGTGACTAATTTATACTTGCATAAATCTGAGCTTTAAGTAAAAAAAAAAAAAGTTCACTAAAAATAAAACTAAATAATCTTTAAAAAGTCACACTGAAAGCAAGTTTCTCTGATGCTTTGGTGCATTCACTCAAGATGCTGGAGATACTGTCTTAGTGCACGCTTCTATTTGAAGCAAAATGACCATTCAGTTGTAATTGCACAGACCTGTATAACACTACTGATTACATAATATTATATAATGACCTATATAATGTCCCTACTGAAGCTTTTTCATTTCACATGTATAGTTCAGCTTGCATTCATGTAGGACACAGAAATCTAAGCACACCACTTCAGAAAAGAGCAATAAAAACTCTGGAGAAATTACAACATAGTTGCTTTCACCCTGCCTGGTACAGCAAAGAGAAACGGACAACTTGCTCACCAATGGTTATTACAATAATACTGGAACTGTCACCAAAATTTGACATTTTCGATTCACTCTTGCTTTAAGCTTCCCATTTCTGCAAAATCTTTTGTGAAATGGAGGAAAAAAAAAAAAAAAAAGAAAAAGAGCTACCTTTTAATAGCATAGGAGTGTGGTGCAGTAGGTTTCAAAAGAAAGTAGCATGCAAGTAGTAGTAAAAAGTAGTATGCCCAATTTGACTGAAAAAGTTGTATCAAAAGTTGTTGCAAGCTTTGTTCACATCTGAGGTAGCCAAGCCTAAGTCAATTAAGTTTGAAGGCAAAATAGGTCAAAACTCCTTCCTGTGGTCACCCATCATCAACTGGAATGCTAAGACAAACTTCAAAAAGAGGAAAACTCACAATTTTCAGAAACACATAAATCTGTTTTAAAGGCTGTAACACAAGTGGTTAATTCTCTTACAATTTTTCTTATGTTTTTGTCAAAGTTATTTCTTCTCCCTAGTATCTGCAATAAAAACTGAAATTAATTCAGCTCAATTTCATGTACTTCTTCATTTATGCTTTACTACAATGGATTATATCAAGCACAGAACAATAAATGTCTACCTGCTTCTGTGAGTGATACAACTCTAGAATTCACATTTGTTAACTAAGCCAGCAGACTGAGCATAAATTGTGTGGATGCTACAGTAAGCTTTGTTTGCTGTGATTCGGTAATTACATTTTTCAACAACTGAGCCGTGGTTTGTAGAATCCAAAGAATATTCCACTTCAGTTATAACACTTAGATTGTATAACTGGCAAGACTGTTTATCAGTCCTTTAAAACTTTTAAAAGGTACTTTCAAAATGGGTTCCATTTTATCTACAAAGTGTCACACATTCATTCCCCTAGAATTACTCGGTTTGAGTTTAGCCATTTTTTAGAATACAAATGGATTCTTTATTCTACATTTAGGCAATTTAATTTCTATATACTATTTTTCTGTGGTCAGCATCTGTACACTATAGAGCAAATGATTGATTGTGCGTTCACTGCTCAGAACAAGCAGACTCCCAAACATGGAATACCAATCCAGCACCAAGCTTTATTTACCTCTGTAAAACAGTGCAAACTCAAAGCTCCTGTTAGTGGAGAGTCTTCCTTTGAAAGATCCAAACAGGCTCCTCTTAAATTCATCATATTGCAATTTACATATGTAGGATACTGCACAAAGAACAGCAAACTTAAACTAGCAAAGTCCAAACTGTTACCTCTAAACCACCCAAACATCAGGAAAATGTATGATAGATATACAGTGAGTTAAAGGAATAATACGAAGAACAGCAAGAGAGGTCTGCAAATCTCCCCCCTCCCTGAAACAATAAATAGATGCCAGAAGGAGGAATAGGGACACTGACTTAAAAATGCCTTTTATTTGTCCTTCTCTGTCCTCCTTTCCTGTAGTTTTCATTTGCTGCTTGGTCCAGTCACTCTGCTACCTTTTTCTTTCCCCTTACCAACCATCTCTTTTTCTGTATATGATCTCTCTCAGCCACTTCTACATGATGTCTACTTGTCTGCTAGAAATACATAATAAATAAGAGAGTCTTCTCATTCCCAAGAAGGCTCATAACTTAATTATTCCTAGGGTTTGACCAGAAGAGAAACATACAGAATTCAGCCAAGTCGTTATTTCCCTTCCTCTCTTCCCCTCAAGCACAGGCCCTGAAACCTCCTTACAAACCTCCTTTGAGTATTATTATATTTTTAAACACCTGAAGAATCATCTTTACAAGCTGATGATTGTGGGCAACACAATATCCGAGACCTGGGTTAGATCCTTTCTCTAGCAATGACAAATATCTCCTTCCTTTCCTGGTGAAAATGAGCATTGCTGATTCCATCACAGAGCTTTAGTTTTCCTTTGAAGAATCTTTCTGTCTTCTTTCAGAGATGATGGCAGGAAACAGTAGGGAGCTGATGGAAAAAAATCAAATCAAAACAAACAAACAAAAAAAACTCTTCCCCATTTGGGCAGTGCTTTACCACTGGCTGGCTGCATTTCCATGCTCTGTGGGGCTTCTCTTCTATACACCTTAAGATCACTGGGCCATTGCCATTCTGTTCAAACAGATACAAGGATAACTAAAAGAGGTCACCAATAACTAATGGGAATAACAAGAGGAGCTACAATCAAACCAGTGCAGTGTCCACACTGCAAAGATCACATTACTTGAGTTTGTGAAGAACAGTATCCTGTGTATAATCTTCTGAGGTCTCCTAATAGGTGGTCATTTCCCACTCGGACGGACACTCAGTTTCTACATATCACACAAATATTGTAGAGTGAAGATCCGGATTTTTATTGGAGTCATTTCTAGCACTTACACTCGCAAAAAATAGTTTAAAAATTTGAATCCAAAACAATTAAGAAAAGGCAAATACAAAAGACCTAATATTTATTTACACGGTTTTGAATCCTGTCTTGGCTGCTTTTAGAGAAGAAAGCATAAAAGTTTCTGATCTAGAAGTCTGGAGTTGACATTACCAGGGTAAAAAGAAAAATGCTCACGAAATCTGCTGCGACCTTGTGCTAAGAATCATATCTGCAGACACTGGTGATGAGGGAAATTATTTTGTAACAAGCTGGTTTCTTGCTAAAATGAAGGCAGAGAGAGACTAGCAACAAATACCTCATTCCTGAAGTGCAGAATTACCCACAGAAAGGTAATAATAGCATGGGGACTTTAGTTTCAGTTGAAGACTTTAGAAAACTGAAAAAAATCTACTTATATGTGAATCAGCAAGAACACAGCTCAAGCTTTCAGATCCGACATAGGGTGAGCTTCTGTATTTTACACTAACCAATTTGTAAGCCCAACAAGCTTGTTCTAGAACTCATTCCAGGAAACACAGAAAAACATTTAATATCATTTTTAGTCATTTTCTGGTTTTGACTGCCCTTTGCAATATTTCTTCTTCAATATCTTTGAGGTTTTTTTTTTTTTTTTTTTTTTTTTTTTTTTTTTTTTTTTTTTTTTTGTCCAGATTTACCCGTTCTCAAATGAGGTTATTGCCTAACAGTTCACTCGGGCTTTTAAAAAAAAAAAAAAAAAAAAAAATAGCAGTTTCTCACATTTCCTATGTTACAATAGAATTTTCATGAGTTAAAAATACATTATATTAATGGCATCTTAAAGAAATACTCTAAAGTCATTCAAATCAAAGACTCGGTAGCTAAGGCTCTGTTCTTGACGCCACTTTTTCAAATGCTTAATTTTATCACCAATAGTAGGATTTTTGTTTGGTTTTTATTTTCAAAGTAAAGTTAATGCATGGCTTCTGTGTTTGCAGAACCCGGGCCTAAGTGAGGAACTGCATTCCGAATATTTTGTTATCTCAGTGTTGCAGCTCTTGCAATTACTACAAGTTGCCTGATATTTGTTTTTCTCTTTGCAAATCACAAGAGCTTTAAGAGCTTGAAGAATTGAACCATAACAGCTCAAAACCCCAAATGTAAATAAGGAGAATCTATTAAAAAACTCTATGGCTTTTGAGCCCACCTTCTGATTCTGCAACTGAGAGAAAAGTTTGCCGCAAGGGCTCATCTCATTTCTGAGTTTGCACATGGATTCGGAGAGCAGCTGGGGGAGTTCCACGAAGTGTAATATCCCCCGCTGCCTTCATCAAACCCTTTACAAAAATAGAATGTTACAGAACCTTAGATGGAACCTTAGATAGAATTTCCCAGTTTTTTTTTTCTTGGTAGCTGAATTTCTACTTTTAAGAAAGAAAAGGAAAAAAAGGAAAAAAGACCCTGCTAGAATGGCTGCAGAAGTGAGAGGGGTTTAAGGAAGAATTTGTTCAAACTTAACCTTTTCCTATCAACAAAACGAAGAGATACTACACTATTACACTTAGCTTTACACCTACATGAGCAAGTGATATAGACAAATTATCCAATTTGACTTGTTATTTCCCCCTAAATCCAATATTGTCCCCCCTTCATTACACTCCCACAGTTCACTGGGCATGTGGAAGCAACAGCTGCTCATGAGACCACATGCATCTCAAACAACATTCTTTGATTGCATGAGGGAAACTCCATAAAGGAAATAAAAATATTAAGATGTCATTGTAAATTATTACACTTCTCAAATTAAATGCTCAGTAACAATATCTGAAGCATTATACAGACTGAGTCATGACTTTTTTGTGTAGTGCTCAAGTTTAGAGGCTCAGCAAAAGTACAAACATATCTGAGACACTCTTTGCCAGGGCCTCACAGTAGTCCTGAAACTGAGAGGTCAAGTTCTGAGGCTGCAATTTCTGACATTCCAACAATAAATTTAACCATTAACTTGGAAATACTCAGAACAGATTTATAAGGACAAGTGATGGGATATTAGTGATGAAAGACAGTCTCCAAGCTGGACTTCGGTTTTGTCCTTCTTATTTTTACAGTCCCAAGAAGTGCGGCATCATGTAAAGTTCTTAAGGATGAAAGGAAGGGAAAAACACAAATACACATGCTTTTTGGGCAGGAAAACCAGGAGAGTACACAAAGAAACAGCATTTCTTCTCCTTAACAGTTTAAGCTTTCAGACAAAGCCCCATGGAGCCCAAACACATATCCAAAAGCGTCAAGCCTTGATGTTGCTGCAGATCCCTTCTGTGCTCCGCAAATGCACTTAAACCCCAGACATTCCCCTACACCTGTCTCCCCATGGTCTCCTATGCATGTGGTCCTGCTGAATCTCCTTGTATTTGAAATAGACATAGACTCTCCTTGGTGAATTCACCCACAGTAGAAGGAAAATAAAAAGCCATTCTATGAATCTTTAACTGAGTATTACTATGGCAACAACCATAATCCAGAACTTTTAAAGCATTTTCTAATATGAAGTATTTAGACAGACAAGTTAGTACATGGCTTTAAAACACTCAGGAATGTGTAATCAATCAGGAGGGATTACTGATGAAAAGAGACAAAATGAATTTCAAATGAAACATTAAAAGGTTCAAACTGCTACTGTTTGATCTAGTGCTTAGATAGGACAATGCCAATTACAGAAATTCTTGCTTGACCAGGTGACTGAACAAGCATGGCTTTGGGCACTCAAAGTATAGAGATTTACACAATTACTAAGCCAGGAATACAATTAAAAGATCTGTAAAGCAGTCATTCCTTCTCCAGTCACCCTCCATAGTGTTTATAACTGCACTGCAGTGCAACTTCCAGCGATACAGAAGCTTCCTTAACTGCCAAATTAAGATTCCAGGACTCCTACATATCCCTGCAGGATGAAGGAAATGCAGAGCACATTTGAAAAATGCAAAGTTAAAAGGCACTAACGCCAATTAGAGTTATAGCAAGGGTAGGATTCTTTATCAGTGCATCCAATTGCCTTGCTCTAGCCCTTTCTACTACCCTCAGCTGAAACATCCAAAGTACCTGCCGCTCTAGCCTGCAGTCTGCAGTCTCACCTTATTAATTACAGCATACCACTGTACAACCTGCACGTATTTCCTTGAACTAGCAAATTCACTTTCAATCACTAATGTAACCAAGATCAAAACTAAGGCCTTTCTGTCGCAGCAAAATTGCAAGCACTTGCTCCAAGCTTCCTCATGCACAGACCAACAGCATCACATTCATTTCACAACACTGCTGGTATGGTGGTGGTTGATAAGGCCTTCCCCTGAGCAACTAATTCCACAGGCAATGGTTAAACAGAACTTGTCCTAAATGGCACAAATAGCTTTTAAAAAGTTGTAGTGGGGAAAAAAAATAGATTCCAAAATCTGCTTTTACAATAAAATAATTCTGTTACAACAGATGCTGAAAACTGGATTTTTTTTTAAAGCCAGTTTACATACGAATCAAGCAAATACATTTTTTTCTCCTTCCTCTGCAGCTGCAGTTAGCAAACTATTCCCAGATCCTTGCTGAAATACTTGGTTATTAGCACGTGCAAATAAAAGAAACAAACATAAACACATCATGTGTCATATTAAATTCTAGACCCATTCAAGCCTTTGGGAGACAGAGAAACAGCCACAATATGAATGTGTGCACAATATGAACTGAAAAGGGAAGGGGGGG